>JAEMWC010000752.1:62500-172500 GCA_016490735.1 Pachyseris speciosa | reverse complement strand
GCAAATCTACTTTGGCAGTGATTTGAAATTTAGCACTACTGTTAAGGTGGCCCGCGGGTATTTATGGGATTGTGTGGTCCCTTAACTTTTTAAATAACGTTTTTGAAAAGGAAAACGAGGACTGGTTTCTTAGAAACTTTAGCCTCCGAAAGAAAAATCCTTGAATAATGTAATAATTTAGATTTTATAGCGATCGGAATCGAATTCTTTTTGTAGTAAAAGGTTTTCTAAGACCTTTTTCAAGAAAATGCAATTATTTCTTATTTGACATGGTGAATTTTTTTACAAGTACACCAAAGAGGCTTAAAAACAGCGAAGGTTTACTCACAGCGAGTTACATGAGAATCCAAACCGTAGATTTGCCAAATCATCGACTTGCCCTCAAAATCACGCGTGATCGATTGTCTCATCACAAAGACTGTAGTCGCGCACAAATGTTTATCTCGCGTGATATTATTTTTTGCTGTAGTTTGTTAGCCTCCATAGAAGCAAAAAAGCCGAGGCGATCAACGCAAAAGTGAAATATATATATATATATATATATATATATATATATATATATATATATTGAAAAATAGAGAAAACTACTCTTTTTATCCCTACAAGCCTGTTTCGTGATTGCTCACTCTTTAAAATCCCCTGAAGAGTGAGCAATCACGAAACAGGCTTGTAGGGATAAAAAGAGTAGTTTTTTCTATTTTTCAATATTTTGCTCTACTTTAACGTATCGAGCACTGTGCTACGGAATAATCGAAACATAGTTTTCCTATATATATATATATATATATATATATATATATATATATATATATATATATATTAAAATACGGCAGCGTGTTTACCAAATACATGTATTCATTCTCACTTGTTCATCAGTCACGGGTGTGTTACGAACCAACAAGCGCGGATGTTAGAGCAATTCACAGGATTCGCAGAGGTTGTTGGTTGGAATCCCGCAAGAGCGGTTTTTGTTTTTTTCATTTTGTTTTGTTTTGTTTGTTTGTTTGTTTTTTTGGGGGGGTTTCACTACTACTTAAGTTGTGTTCATAACTGCGTCGATCGTTCACGTTATCATCCGTTGTTTACGTACATCTGATTCACACAGACCAATCGCGACGAGTACCGCGTAATATTGCTTTGAAAGTTTGCCGTGCGCGCCAATGCAACTTTTCCGTGGATTGTGTTCAAGATACTCATCGAAAACAGGCGGACGTCATTTCGTGCCGAATGAATTCTCGGTCGCATTTCCGAAGTCTTAGGATTGGTTTCGACTAATTATTTCACGGCTAACAGTAAAAGCAAGCTGGGATTTCATGTCATGAGTGGTTTCAAAAAATGCGCTCTTCAAAATTAATGAACAATGGAAACCTCGGTGCAGCAGCTAGACAGTTTTCAAAGTCATTTTATAAGGTAGAGTTTTTACTGAAAACAAGTAATAATCTGCCCCAACCCATCGACCCCGCGAGAGTTTCTGACTTCAGACAGCGCCCTCTTTGACCGCAAGGAATTCTGGAATCATTGTCTGCTCCAAGCGCGAACAACAAGACTCTTGAAACATAGAGTTTTCGCCTAAAACTCCAAAAACCACTCTTGCTTTCTTAGCTTTCATCACGGCAACCTTTGAGAATTGGACCAAGACTAGCAACGACGCGCCGCTTTTGAGACGAGAGGTTGTTTTCAGACTTTTTCCGCCCGGCTTCTACTCTGTACTCCAAAACCCGACAGTCAACTTAAGCTTATATCTCATCGTGATTTGGTAAGCGCAGAGAAAACGCTAACTCGATTCTTTCAGAAGCGTTAAAAACTTGCAGATCTCCAGACTTTTAATGACGTCTTTCGATCACCAGGCGGGAAGGCAAACCGATAATGCAGTTAATAAGTAGCTATCCACAGCTCCAGCACTCACGTAAGTTTCGTATCCGATGAGCTTAATCGATGTTTTAACCGCCAAATTTATAGTCTACTTCACACTATCAAACAATCCTTTCTACCCGTCAATCATTTCACGTCCAGTTTTAGTTTTACTCTTCAAAAATGTTCACATAATTCACGTATGAATATTAATATGGTACGCATACAAATGAGCTTAACTTCATGAAGGGCTGGCGGCATAAACTGCCTACAGTGTATGTGGAATTTTCGGCCGTTTTTTTATTTCGCTTGGATTTGTCCAAATTTTTGCATGTGAACTGCATTTTGATTCAAAAATATTGTTCCTTATTTTTTTTTTCACCGATTTCTTTCTCGTTTTCGAGAAATAACGTATGCAAAAAAAAAAGACACCTAAAAGTCTACATAGGCAGTTTATGCCCTCAGCCCTTCAATTGAATTTCCCAGATTGTTTCAGGTTATTCGACAGAAAACTTTACCTTATTGGCTTGTCAGCTAGAAAGCCTTATGTAGAGATCAGTGTTTTTGTAAATGTTATGTGATGCTCAGATGAGATAAAAATAATTTTTGTGTGATTTTCTTCCCTTTAATTACATTTTTTACTTTGTTTACATTTCGTTTTCTGTTACGCATGGGGTCCGGAGGCCTCCAGTCAAAATTTTAGTACACGCGAGCATTTAAATTTGCAGAGTTGAAGTTTCAGTTCTTATGAATAAAATGACCGCTCTTTCATGTAGTATAACTGCTTTATCAATTTGTAAAACCAAGACGGATTTTAAGCCGCTAAGCTCATGCAAAACAACATGAAAAGATGGGGTAGGCAATGAAGATTAGAAACCATACTTTTTATAAAGTTATTTTACTTTTTACACAGTCTTGAAGCTTTCAAAGTCTTCTAAATAGTTGAGGAAGATGAAGTCAATAAGAGCTTTTGCACACCCATACTGTTTCTTTGAAATTGTTTGAAATTTAGATTTAATTTAATCTTTTACCGAACTTTCGAACTTTTCCAAAGTTCTTTAAATGTAAGGTGCTTAGATATTTTTTAATATCATTTTTTGAAATAATTCCCCTAAGGGGTTGTTTGGGTGGATCATTAGGCAAAATTTGATTTTTCGAGATTGATTTGAGATTCTCGATATTTTCTGACATTGGCACTTAAGTAGTGGCCATAACTGGGATGAACATATCCATATTCAATCTTTAATCCAAGTTCAAATAATAAGATGATTTTCAAATATTCATTCTCATATATATGTTGTAGTTCAATTTTATCATTGGTTCAATTTTTATTTTCTTTTGTTCTTGTGTATGGCAATGTATGATAATGAGCGCAAAACAAAGGAAAATAAAAAAATTGAACCGTAACATATACATCACTCACGGGTTTATTGCAGCTTTATGACCAGCTCCCAGTTGGCTTGTTAGCTCAGGTGGTAGAGCACTGCACCAGTATCACAGAGGTCATGAGTTCGACTCCTGTACAAGCCTGAATTGTTTTAGAGTTTTAGAGTAGAGTAGAGTTGTTTTCCAGGCTTTGTTTTTACTACTGCTTAAGTAATGGCCATAACTGCGATGAACATTCCCATAAAATCATTCATTATTTAATCCGCAGTTCAAATAATACTTTCATATAATTATTTAATCTCATATTTTATATCCATTTTTATGGATTATTATGAACCAACAAACTGACCAGCTCTCAGTTGGCTTGTTAGTTGAGCTCAGCAAAGGTAAAGCGCTGCCGCAGTATAGCAGTTGAATCCCGTACAAGCCTAAATTTATGATATATAATTTTCAAATACCTACAGTACCGCCTGAAATCATTTGGACATCGTCCGCGGGTTTCACGAGGTGGACTAGTGGGCAGTGCACGAGGTTTGCCAGGGCGTCCACCTCGGAAGGAACGAACGAGGCACGAGACGAAGCCGAGACGAAACCTAGGGACTCACGCGTTCTTCAGTGGCCGCATCTTCGTGCTTTTAATTGCCTTTGTTACCTTCATTGTTGTGTTTAGTTGTTGGATAAAAGACCGCATTACCCTGGAGATTCAACAGGAAAACCCATTGATCAGACAATTGAATAATCGGATAACACGTCACGATCGATGCGGCCTGCGGAAATTAAAGCTTTTAATGTTGTAAAAACATGTTTTATTTTGTTCTTAAAATTCAGATATTACACAGTATTTCTTTGTCTAAGTGTACTATAAGACGTAGCGATTGAAAATAACTTGACAGCTGACTTGAATATTTTCAAACTCGACAGTCAAGTGTCGCGCTTCGATTTGTTTCATATTCGAAATTTGCATGACGTGTTGACACCGTAATTTCCTTAAAATATTTCGTCTCTTAACGACAAATAAAAATCTTTCGTTTGCTTAAACTCGCTTAACGCTTTTGTAGCAGTCAAGTTGACGTAGAGTCCCTTTGAGTTCGAATGTATTGCATAAAAAGCATGAAAACCAAGGACACTTGCGAACTGTATTTGCATATTCTTGTTGTCGGCATTATATTCTCGTCAAAATCACATCGCAGTTTTTTTCTATTCAAACGAAAAAGTAGGAAAAATATCCGCCTCTGCATCTTCATTTCAGAAAAAAATAGGCTGTTACTTTATGGTTTATCCATGACCATTGTATTTGTTAAATAAGAGGTAAATTCGAGCGATCGACTACACTTTCGACATAATAAATAATTGGCGACGCGCTGCCTCGTAGAGTTGGCTAGTCGAAAATTTAAAACAAGTATTTCGGCTTCATGTCGCTTAATGTCATTAAAATAAAAATAATTTCCCACCGAAACGTATTAGAAAACTGATGAAACCTTCTGAGAACTTTTCCGATCCGAAAACAAATATAGGACTTGCTAAATTTTTTTTAATCGAGGAAGCGGCTTTTATCGTCGTTCAGTGACAATGCCAAAGTAAATTTATTCCAAGATCATGACAAGGTTTATTTCCTCAATCAGATCGATCCCAGAGTAACAGTTCTAAAATAAATTGGCTTTAATTTCTAAAAAGCGGTTGCTTTTTGAAAGGTGCGACTTTTCCAAACCTGAAACTTTCGCAACACCCAGGAATTTAAATCCATGTCGGTCCCACTCGTCTTACGGTACGTCGCTTTCGATATGCAAGATCGGGACAGACGTAACGTAGTGCAGTGATAAACAATTGCTGTAAAAAAAAAACCGTTACTACAAATTTTTAATAAATGTTTTTGGAACCTTATGCTAAGCTGCGATAATGATTCATAATTTTCTTTTGTAACTTTAATATTAAAAGCCCGCGCATGAATGATCTATGCATATCCGACATAGGTGGCGTTTCATGTTTCCTTTTCAAAAGTTGTAAATGTGCGAGAAAAAGATCCATTAAAAGCAAAACAATAAACAACAATTGGCCATTAGATCCTATTGTGTCGGCCTTTTGTCCATTTGACCGAGGTAAATTTTCAACCTAGGTTTTTGTTCGTGAACCGCGCGGGCTTCGTTCGTGAACCGCACGGTTTCGTCTCGTTCCTCCCACGGGCAGTTCACGCGTTCTGCCCTTGTGGTTCACGCGTGCCGATGTCCAAATGATTTCAGGCGGTACTGTATATATGATTTGAAATATACGATTTTCACATATTTGATAGATTCATTCTCATGCATATGAACCTGTCAATGTGATAGTAAAACTTGCCACAAGTTTAAATTGAGTGTGATTCCATTTTCCAACTTCTAGCATGTACTTTCTCTTTGCTCTGTTAGGCTGTAACTAGAGTATCATCTTGTAGCTCATGATTCATAGGCCACCCATACCCATCTCTGATTCCCAGATGGGATATCCTTGTCCAAAGAGCCTCATGTTTTTGAGGCCTTCTTTTTGGAGCCTCCAATGCCACTATCTACTCTCTGCTAATCACAAATGGTGTCCTAACATGTAGCTTATGATTCTTAGGCCATCCATATGCATTCATGACTGGAACAGAACAGCCTGATTCTCAGATGGGGTACCTTTGTCCAAAGAGCCCCATGTTTTTTTGCAATACGAAGCCTCCTCTTTAGGCCCTCCAATGCCCTTGTTTACTCTTTGCTAATCCTTGCCTCTATCATTGGCCTCAAAGGTTCTGTTATTGTTGCTACATGTATGTCAGATATGAACCGGCCAGATGCAAAAATTAATAATAACTCACTTCCAGGAAGTTGGGTGTTTCACGCTTTGAGGTCTGCTTCAATTTGTGATGGCCTCCTGCTACGTAGCTGATTCTATTCCTGACAGCAACATTCCATTACCTCCACCCAGTTAGGCCCATGATGGCCAGGTGGTAGGAGCTCTGGACTGCAAGGTTGTAAGTTCAAACCACAGACTGGACCACAAAACAGACTCCTAAACTAACTGGTAAGATCATGCTGGCTGTGTTCTCTGTGCTCAGATTATTGCGTCATTAGGTGTGACGTTGGGTCATTGACCTTGTCACCTTTACAAGCAAAACTTGAATATCTGAAAACGAAACCACACATTGTTCGCAAAAAGTGGCAAACGTGTTTCCCAGCCCTGTGGTCAGGTCTGTTTCGTCTCAGGATTAAGTGGAGTCTTGACGATAGGCTAACCCCATATCCCAGTACAAAGCCTTACAGTTGGTTGTGGAACCAACAGTCCAGTGGATGGAGGTAGCCCATAAAAATCCTGCTTAAGTAGTGAGGACAATGTAGCAGTAGAATGTTGGCTTGTCAATGCTGAAATGGCAATTAAATCAGTTGAGGGGCAGACTGCGCTCCAATGTCTCTTGAGCACCCAATTCGCGTGAATGTCATGTTCCTCCTTGTCTTGCAGACAGTGTACCATTAAATCACATTTTTATCTCGATAAAATGGTAGGGACAACTATCTGAAACTTACACGGGTATTGCAAATTGATCTGAAGCTGAAATAACGCAAAACAACAGTCACTTGTGTCTGAGCGAGGTAAAGTTTATAATTGTTCCCTGGTCATCATTGGAACGACTTGCGTGTCCTGAAAAAGATCTTGAGAATCCTTGGGATTAATACCTGTGTGTTAAAGTGGTCAGATGGCCTCAACGACCACTGTATTCATTTCTTTATTCATTGTTACCACAAAAGGTGGCACGAAACTATTAGCATGGTAATACGTTGTCATAGTCCACCTTTTGATGTTGTCCCAGCCGAAACTGAATGGCATCGGTGGGAAAACTGATGGCAGCTTCCAATTAATTCAGATGACACTCTAACATTAATTATTGTTGCTAGCTCAAGGTGCGGGGGTGGGGCACCAGAAGCTCTCTTCATTGATAAGTCACAAAATAAACGTTAACTTAAGACTGTCATTCTCGTCAGTGGATTTCAATCTTGGTGAAGTGCACGCCAGAGATACCGCCACTAATCTCCGAAAGATTATTTTTCCTTAATAACAAAGAGACCTAATCTGAACACCCAGTTGGAATAACTTTAAGTTAAATTCTCTTTTCTTAAATTGCACCCATGAAGGAATTCTTATCTGGTAATGCGATTACCAATAGTCATCATGGCTTTTTCTGGGTTTTTTTTTTATTATTATATGCAATGTAACTATTTAACACCTTTTAAGGGTGTAATTATATAAGCTTTTCTTGCTTAGTTCTCCCAGAAATCCAGCTATCAGGACCTCGTGACATACGAGAAGGGGACAATGTGACCCTGAATTGCAGCATAAGCGGTACTCCAGAGCCATCAGTACAGTGGTTCAAAGACAGAAATCCTGTTTCTGGAGGAAGCACTACACTGTTTCTTAGAGAAGTGAAGACTGAAGATAAAGGAAGGTACACATGCAAAGCAGAAAACGTTGGTGGTTCCGACGAAGCTGACATTTATATTGCAGTGCATAGTAAGTCCTTACCAATTTTGTTGCATTTTGATGTTCAAAAAAGTATCCCAAACCTGTTGTCCTTCAGTCATTTTCAAGCTCTTGAACTACCTTGCAGTATAGTGCTATTGATTTTTTGTCCCATCAGTGGAATTGTTTGTGGCTAGCTAAAATGAAAATTCCCTGACTTTTTATTAACCTTGAACACACTCTGTGTCTCCCCAACTTTTCCCTCATGGCCAGGGCCGCAGCTACCTGTACGCATGGACGCAGATGCGTGGCTGAATAAGTCTAAAAAAATGAAATAAAGTAAAGTAATAATAAATTAGTAAAAAAAAGAACTAATAAATGAAAGAATAAAATTGAAAAAAAAAAACAATTTGCTTCTATTCACTAAAATCTGCATGCTTGCTAAAAATGTTTTCTATAAAACAGTGGACTGTGTTTTTCTACATCTGAATGTCGGTTTCCATGGAGAAGAAACGTGACTCATCGGTAGACCGAATGGTCCAAAAAGGCAGGAAAATAGCAAGCAGAGAGCAAAAGGGATGGTAACGAGTTGTGGTGTTGCGTTGTTGTCGCCTTGTTTGATAGCCTCGAATCGGCCTGTCTTCGGAGGAGGGTGTCGAAAAATTTGGGACTTGGGGAGGGGGTTCCAGGAGAAGGGGGCTTTGAAAAATTGTACGTACCTTTGGAAGAATCCTGGCTACACCCTTGATGGTGGCAACCTTGTGTTACATTACTTGTAACAACAGTATGGTGGTGTTAGTTACCTTTTCCCAATCTGTGGAATTTTTTCACCAAACGGATAAATTGACACTGGAATTAATTGCATCATCGACAACTGACATGCTAAAAATTATTTTGCTCCTTTCAGTTCCGCCTAAACTGGACCATGACCTCCAAAATAAATCTGTCCCATTACACACTACATTCACGATGAAGTGCATCATGGATGGTTTTCCATCACCAGCGGTAAATTGGACCAAGAATGGAGCCCTTCTCCCAAATGCCAGCAATGTGGTTACCATCAATAATGCTTCCTTTGATGATGCAGGCTTATATGGATGCAGTGCTCAAAACTGGGTCGGAAAAGTGAGAAAAACTGTCTGGGTTGATGTCACAGGTAGGCTGTCGGTTATTAAACTCTATGCATGGTTTTATACAGCCATAGATTTAAGCCTATAAGAAGTCAAGACTGAAATTAATAAGGAAACCGCAGCCAGTTAATAAATGAATCAAATCAAACAGTCTAACAGGAAACACAATAAATTGAGCTAACAATGTGCTCACACTGTTTATTCTAATTCTTTTGCTGTATGGGTTTGTTGGCCTCAAAACATTCCTCCCTTAGTTGTTATACTCCCAAGAATGCCGGGATGCAGAAGCCATGAAACACAAAGGGATAAAAACATCCCTTGTGAAGGCCCTTTTTAGATTGTGCTCAGCACTTAGTGAGGTGGCTGTGTTACCAACATGGTACTTACCTTTGCCAGTGCAGTAATTGACATGAGGGACTAGTGACCACTAGGAATAACATGTTTGTTTGTTTTTCTTTAGTAGTATAGGACATGGGGGGTCTAGCGCATTTTTTCAAAATAGATCTCGGACGCCCCATGTCCACATGGTCCATTTTATGGATTCATTCAATAATTTTCAATGGCTGGAGACACACTTTGTGATAATATAGTTTTCAATGGCCTGAGTGAGAGATAGGGGGATTTAAGGAGAAACCCAAAGTCATTTAAAGATTTATCACTTATTATAAATACCAATGAGCAGTCGAAAAAGTTTATCTAAATATAATATAGAGATGAGAAAGTAAAATGAAATGTATAAAAATGAAAAGTGTTATGAGAATAAACCGGCGCCAAATAAGGTGGTTTATAATTGCAAAAAATTATTGAAACTGAAGAGACCTAAGGTGGATTTTAATTTTAAAAATACGAAAAGTGATATGGATGAAGTTGAGACTTTATCAAATTGTAATTCAGAGATTCACGAACATTTGTCGAGTGAGATGGAATATGTCGAATGTCCGTTTTGTGATAAGAAGATAGGAAAACACAGTGTTAAGGAAGAAGAACCGTGTTGTAATAAACAAGAACTTATCAATGATAAAGCAATTGTTTGTAAGAACTGTGGTATAGTTCAAGGTTATCAAAATTTTGTTAAGTATATCGATTTTCATGAAAATAAGTTTAAAATGAAACGTAAATCAGTCTATTATCGGAAGTATCATTTGATGAAAAAAAAGTTGATTATTGTTTTAAATACAGAAAACATATAGATTCCAGTGACTTACATGGAATAATAATGATATTTGAAGAAATAGACATTTTATTGCCACAATTGAATGAAAACCGAAAAAGAATAGTGAACATTAATTTTATTCTGAAAAAATATTTACAATGATGAAATTGGATATTGGAAGTGATATTAGAATTACTAAATCAAAAAAAACATTAATTGATTATGAACAGTATTGGCAAAAAATATTATCATTAATTGGAGATAAAATAGAAACTATAATTCAGAATCGAAAAGAGAAATCTTTTACTTTTGAATTTCAGAAATAAAGTATTTGTCATATTTTTGTGAAAACCTGTCGATTATTGGATTATTGTTAGTTATGAAATCATCAGTGTCTGTCATTGTGGTTTGCATATGGTTTGAATCATATTCTTCACTTCTTAACGCATTTTAATGGAATTCAAAATATGTTGATACGATTGAAAAGCGTAAACACATTGTTGTATTTTTAAATCTAAATTTTTATGTTTCATCCATCCTTGAATCAAAAGTGCTGTTGTTCTTATTGCAACTAAACTGATTCCAGAAGTAGCAATAGCCGAAACAAGGCCCCCAGACGCGAAAATAACAGAAAATGAATTTCCTGCTATTTTCCATTTTTTGTATCGTTTCAAAGCCTTTTTATAGGTCCAGCACTTCTTGTGATACGTTTTATAATAAGATTTTAATTCATCAACTTGTTCTTTTGACAGTTTGGAGGAAACATGGTTCCATCCGAATATGCTTCTACGACGGGTTGTCATATATATTGTTTATATTATAATTCTTTTACAAATACAATAAATTAATCCAGAAATTTGGCCACATAATGCAGATTTTTTTTTATAAATATTGGTGTAATATTTTCTTGTATGGTATAAGTATATCCTCTGTCTAATAAATAACGATTAATCTTCCAAAAGCACCATGAAGGATACTATGTGAGTGAATTGTGTTAAAACCATCAAGCGTATGTTCCAAGAACCATGTAATACATCCATTTCCAGGACCAATAAGTCCTATTTCATTATTATGTAAATACAAAATATTATTTATCGAAATTATTGTTTTGAAATGCTTGTAATACAAATATTGGTATACCAGGCATGATTTTAATATAACATCATTGACTTGCATATGTTGTTTGGTTTCATTAAAAAGATGGCTCACGTATTTGATTATATCTTGTATCATATATTAGATATTTATATTAATTATGTGTCTATTTCAATCAACAAACAAACAATAGCATGAGAGACAAGATCATTATTCGATTTCGATATACAATTAATTCGGTCTCCAGCATTGAGTTCCAGTGGTGTTGAGAATTTGGTATGATTACAAAGTCCATTTGCAGGTTTAACCAATACATAGTTACTATTTTCAATTCCATTGATTACAATACAAACCCGTATTTCAGCACCGGGAGCTGAACCATTTGCACTTGCTGCCATCGAGCCATATTTCATTCTGCCAGATATAGGCAAACAATAACCGTAATTTGCTTGGTTTTCTGTTCCATTTCCAAAACTCCATTCATAATTTTCAGATGTGATGCTACCGTTTTCTTCAGCAAAGATACTAATAATTAGTTTTTTATTTGCTATTTAATTGTCGACATAAGATTTATTCGCACTATCTTTATTATTTGTTGGTGTTGCTACATTTGTCAAACGTTTGTTTTCGATATCATAATCCCCATTAACAGTTAATTTGAATCCAGTTCCATCAACTCCCTTTAAACCTTTAACATTACTGGTGCGATCATGTTCAGATGTGTGGTTAAAAATACCCATATAATATTGATTTAGATTAATTCATCACTATCTCTAATTTTATTACGATATCAAACGCATTTGTATTTGGATGAGAATAATCAATGATCATATATCCTCTATTCAATGTTTTGTTTACATTTACTGTTCTGATTCTTTTTGATAAAGAAGGTATCCTATAAGTATAAATCGTATCAGGAAAAGTAACTGGCTCGGCGTTTTCTCGTTTATTCTTTATATAAATCATACCCGGTCTTGTAGATTGGATTAAATACATATTTTTAATATAATATCCATCCAAAAACTATAAAATACTTACTACCGTTCAATAACACCGGTTTTAAAATATTTTTATTGTGACCACTAGAGCCATTACAAAATGCGCTAATATATAATATATTCTTTTTTATACGAAAACCATTAAGGTCAAGATCATTACCTAATTTTGGATTATAAATTGAGAAACCGCCTAGATCAAGTGCGGTCTCCATAATCATTCCGGTTACGCTTGAACGGAACAAATTTAAACCACCATTAATAATACGCTTCTGATTTAAATCCAAAGTAGAATATATTTTTAAATTATAATTATCGATTTCAAGACCGCCTCCATTTTTTCCTACTATTTTATTTCCGCCAGTATTTAAAGTTGTTCTTAAAGAAAGTTCGCCATTCGAACCCTCAAATAATCTAATTCCGTCATTTACAGATTTACCATTTAAATCTAAATCGGTTTGCAACTGCATTACCCCATTTTTTGCCAAGAAAAGTTGTTCAAACACTGAAGAAGGAATTCTTGACAATGTGCCATTCACACCGTAAACAACCATACGCCCATTGGGGTTGGGAAATGCAATTTTTCCATGCAGATCAAGGTAAGATATTCTCGTTGGTCCGCCTGTCTTTTTTCAAAGTGTAGTATTGTTTTGACACAGGCCGCAATAGTTGAAGTTGCTTAAAACGTTTTTGAGGTTTGTGCACCAAATGACAGTGTGTCAGCAGTTGCGTGTACGCTAACATTTCGCATTTCCGGGTGGAAAAACTCCACAACGAGGGTGTAAAAACCAATTGGGAGTCTGAAAAGGTTAAACCCAATTCTGCTGCGGTACTGTTCGGTTTTATCTTCAATAAGCGTAAAATTGTACGCGTTTCTGTTTATTTGGTGAGGAGAGGTTGAAAAGCTTGAAATGGAATGCACAGTTATGTTAATTTCAGCAGAAGATTCGTCAATGTCTTCCATGAGATATTGGAAGGGGTTTTCTTGCGGACCTGTTCCTGAAGCTTCAACATGGGTTGCGTCGACATATCTTTTGGTTACCACACTGCTTGCCGCTACAGGATCTTTTAAGTTTGCAAGCGTGTTGTTGTGAATGTCAATGTCGCCCGTCATTTGCCCCCAGCAAGTTTGAGAAAAGGGGCTTGGTCAACATCAATTTTATTGGCAACATCTTTGTCAGCGGTTGGTGTCCCAACATTTTCAATTTTGTGGTTGGCCAAGGCCAAATCACCATACATTGTAGTCGAACCATCTCGTCGAAGAAAATACTCATCGGTATATCTTTTTGTAGCCGCGTCGTCTGCGTTGACGGGTGGAGCAAGATCAATAATGGCGTTGTTGTTCATGTTGAGATTTTTTTGAGCAATCACATCGAGTTTGGTTTGCAACTTCTGGTCTACATATCTTTTGTTGACTGCATTTTCAGCTGGTGTGCTGTTATCAACGTCTTTCAAATCCTCAATTGTGTATCCAGCCATGTTCAGATCGCCCAGTGCCGGGTCGGTTCCGTCCCGTTTCAAACAACTCGCGATTTCAGAGTCGACGTAGCTTTTGTTCATAGCATCGAGGTCATTCTTTGCGTAAACCATGTTGGTAATAAGGTTTCGCCCAATGTCAAGGTTTCCTGTCATTGCAACACTTCCATCTTTCTTAACAAAGGCCGAATGCTGACCACCCGTTATATTATGATCTACCTATTCTTTTGTGGCAACGTCTTGATTTGTTGTTGGTGTTGCTACATTTGTTATTTTATTATTCCCTAAATTGAGAGAACCAGTCATGGTAACTGAACCATCTTTCTTCACAAAGTTGGAATCAACATAACTTCGACTTGTTTTATCATTAATGGCGATGTCCTGCTTGACGTTTTCATCATCAACATAAGATTTATTCGCACTGTCTTTATCACTTGTTGGTGTTGCTACATTTGTCAATTTCTTGTTTTCGATATCATAATCCCCATTAACAGTTAATTTGAATCCGACTCCATCAGCTCCTTTTGGACCTCTTTTACCTATTCCTTTATGACTGATGTGATCCTGATTTGGTAAAAAGTTGAATATACCCATATAATATTAGATTAGATATTACCATAAAAGTTTCTCTTCACCGTTTTCATTGGCTTGTCAACATAGCAAAAAGAATATGGTTTTTTAGTTGCTTCAATGTACTTTTGCTTTTCAATTCCAAGTTCTTGGGAGATCAAGTTTCTTTCTCTTAATGATGGGAAGTCGTATAGACAAAAATGGCTGCAATATATTCTGATTGGTTTTGGGCACCCATCAAAGGATTGAGTGAGATATATCACTGAGCAATTCTTATGTCGACCCTGAATGAAATAGTCTATAAGAGGCTTTTGCTTTTTTTCACACACAAAATCATCAAATTTAACCAATTTCTGTATATCAGTGTTTTGCACTTGTTCAACTGGTAAAATCTCATCTTGACTGCATATTAAAACAGGGTAACCGACTTGTTTGCTTATTCCATTCATTTCTTCCATTAAAGTCTGATATTTATCTTGATCAAGATGTTTAGCATATAAATGCATTTCATCGTAATAGACTAATGGTTTGAGTAAAATATGACTCAACAAATTGGTTTTGCCAGAGCCTGAATTTCCAGCGAGAAGCATCCAGAATATATCTTTCGGCATATACGGATACAATTGTTTGAAACATTTATTTGGATCCTCGCCGCTGTCATAGTTTGGTATTTCCATATATAATTGCGTTGGATTAAAAACATCATTTATCTAACCTAACTGTATGGATATAGAGCGAATGAAAAGGCTTCTTCAAAGTGGAATTGAAGCTGGAAATAAGATAAGAGAAGTTCGTGAGGTTATCAAGACTTTTGAAAACACAAAACAGGATGCATATGATGAAACATCAAAATTTTTAAAACCTTGTATTGATGTTCATAAGAGTGTGAAAGAAAGTATCGACAAAAAACAGCATGAAGTCATTGAACAGTTGAAACAAAATCAAAAAACATTGACATCTGAATTTGAAGATCTTTTCCTTTGAATACATTACCAGCGCAGGAACAAACGGAAACAACAAAATTACCAATAGACTATAAACCAAAAATGATGTCTGATATTGATGATAAACGATAAAAGTCAGATATTGATAAGGGTTTCACACCAGATGAGATACAAACATTAATAAAATACAAGTTATCTCCCCCATCACAACTACTTAATTCACATATGGATGGAACGATCAATCTTGCTGACTATGATACATATATTGGTAAGTTATCCAAAGATCTTGGAGGTCAAAAAGGCAGACTATCGAAAAGCAAAAAAATGAGAGATTATAATAAAGAAAAAATACAAGAATTGTCACAACACATCAAATTATTACAAAAGTACAGAAAAAGTATCGGTGTTATTGAAGAAGGCTCAAAGACACTTGGTGAAGGTATTTACACACAGAGAAAAAGAAACGCCTATAAAATTTCACAAAATGGACAATATGGTGGTTTGATCATCGACCTCCGAAACTGTATGGAAAACTAAAAGTTGTGGCTCATAAAAACGGTCAAAAAGTGTATGATAAACAGGCTGACTTTGACACACTTGATCTCCTGACAAAAAGATTCAACAGCAAAAAGAAATACTCTGAATTTGCAAGAACTGTGTTCAATGACATCAACAGACTGAGTGAAATACCAATCCACCGGACATCAAAAAATTTTTCAAAGCTTGGAGCTGGTGTTGTTTATTATAATAATATAGAAGACTTGCTTTCACGTCTCGAGCTGCTTGGAGGGTCTATTTCTGCTGGAAATAACAGTACCGATGTTAGAGATGAATTCGTGAAGATATTACATGTTTTAAAAAGATTGAATGTCATCAACTTCATGATCTGCTCGAAAGAGTTTTTCACACCAGAGGAAAATGTTTCATAGCAACCAATAATTTCCCCACTTTCTGGGCTAATGCTAGGAAGTCTACGAAATACACTTACTTCTCATGTAGGGAACTGTGCCTCGCTATCGACTTTCTTATCGACAACATCTACGTTCGCTTTGGAAAGTCAGTTTTTCGACAAGTTATTGGAATACCAATGTGCACTAACAGCGCACCTTTGCTAGCTGATCTGTTCCTTCACACCTTTGAGTATGATTTTATGCTTAGAACATTGAAACGAGATAAAACCATAGCCGTCCAATTTAGCAACACCTTTCGTTACATTGATGATTTATTCAGCGTCAACAATGAGAATTTCGGAAATTACATCAGCGCTATTTACCCGTCGTAACTTGAACTAAAGGACACGACCTTGACATCAAATGAAGTTTGTTATCTAGACACAAGAATAAGGAATGGTGATAACAACACTCCTTTCCTTCTCAGTGTCTACAATAAGAGGGATGACTTTTCATTTCGGATTGTCAATTTTCCTCACATGGACAGCAACATTCCCGCCAATCCGGCCTATGGTGTTTTCATATCTCAATTAGTGAGATATGCTAGACTTTGCACATCGAAACTGGATTTTATTGATAGACTTCATCGACTTTCATCACATCTCCTTCACCAAGGCTTCAAATCTACGCTGCTTCGTAAATCGTTAACTAAATTCTTGAAACGCCACGGTGCTATCGTTGAGAAGTATGGTGCTACACTACAGGAGATGAGATTAGCAATCCAGAGATGAGATTATATCCTTAATATTATCCTGACGCCCAAATTTGATATCCTTGTTGCTTCCATTCATTACGTTTTTATGCAAATGTGCGCGCGCAATTTTCCTAAAGTGGTGCGCGTGCTTGCTTATTTAGTTGACGTGTGCTTAGTTCGTTATTTAGTTTACGTGTGTATAGTTCGTTATTTAACGTACTCCTATTATTTTACGTTGTTTTCCTTGCTAATATGTATTGTCAATAACTGTGCTCACAGTGTGGGTGGCTCCTCCTAAAATGTTCTGCAATTGGTATAGGATTTGATGGAGCCGAAACCAATTGTGGAATTGCACACGTTTTAGGTATCCTACTGATGAACAGTTATTACATGCAGATATTTTTAGAAGCAACAATTGTTTGCGGTCTGTCACCTTTGAATAGATGATAAACTACTCAATGACCTGATAAAAAAGATTATCTAATCTAATATAATAGTATATGACAGAAATTTCATTACGATTTAACAGTAAAAACGGAGACAAAATTGGTGTCAGTTATAGTCATGATTTCACAAAGATATTCAATAGGCCTCTCAAATTATCAGATGAAATGAAGTATGACATTGCTGTAAAAACTAGTTGGTACAATATGAGACAATCTTTTGGAAACAATCAAAGAAAATACAGTTACAACAAAGGTACAAACTGGGAAACAATAACTTTCGTTGATGGTATGTATTCATATGATGATATCGATAGTTACATTCATGAGTATATGAAAAAAATAAATATTTGGTTGTTGATGATCCTAATGATGCCAAAAAGAAGTATGGTGTCAATATGTTTTTTGTTTTATCAACATATCGTATTTTGATTGAACTTGATGAAGATTATCAAGTGGATTTGAGAAATTTTGAATTCAGAAAACTTAACGGTTTTGAGTCAAAAATAGTTACAGAAACAGAGTATGGAACAAATCTTCCTGATATTACGAGATGGGTAGATGAAATTTATATTAACTGTGATAAAGTCATTGACAGTATCGTTGACGGGAATAGCACAAGTACTATTGCTGTTATTCCAGTTAGCAACCTTGTTAGATCTTCGCCTTTCACTTACAAACCTCGTTTTCTTTCATATAATCCAGTTTCAACCCATACAATCAGTTCAATACACTTTTATGTCACTGATTCTTCTTGAGCACCAGTTCATTTGAACGGTATACAGTGGTATATTGAGATATTCTTGAGAGGAACGGAATTATAAAACCGAATAGTATATGAAACGACTTGAGTATAAGAAATTAAGTGAAAAAGATTTGGAACAATATGGCGAAGGTCTGACGGACATTATCAAAACAGTTGGGAAAAAACAGCTGTAACAATTGGCGATTATGCTGGCAAAAAAGCTGGTGACAAAATAATTGAACTTTTAAGCAAAAGAAAGACAAATCCAAAAAAACCAGAACAGAAAACATTAACTGATTATGAAGTGAATGAAAGACTCAGTCAACTTCTCTCAGGTGGGAGACTAAGAAAGAAATAAAAATTATCTAAACTAATTGTATATGACAAACTATCGAGAATCAAAATATATCGAACGATATGAAGATGTAGCCTTTGAACTTGAGATGGCATTAATTTCTGTAGTTGCAAACAATGCTCATCAGAAGAAAACTGGTTATCGTTTCGTTGTTGATAACAGTGGAGAAACTATACCATTCGATTGGTTCAATGCTCGTTTAAATGTTGATTTCACAGTAAAGAAGCTTCCAGATGGAGCTGATATAGCTGCTGATGATCGAAACGGCATGGTAAATTCCGCTCTCTCGCTTATCAATAACATAAATGTAAAAATGAATGGTGTTGATGTTTATGAATGTAGAGATGCTAACCAAGCGACAAACATCAAAAACTTGCTTCAGTATTCTAAAGGTTATGCTTCCTCTCAAGGGACAAATGAGTTTTTTTTTTATCTTGACACTAACAGACATGCTGAAGATAGATCAGCCCAAGCTAATTATAACAAAGGATTTGCATCTTGTAAACTACTGTTAAATGGTGCCAATGGTACTGTAAATGCAGAAATACCATTGAATAGATATGGATTTTTCAAGAGCCTTTACGGAGAACTTCTACCTAACTCGAAAATAGAGTTGAACCTAACACTTGAAAGTGACGCAAATTTAATTTGGGAAGCTGCAGATAATTGTCGTGTTGTGCTAACCAAATTTCAATTAATTATCCCTCGTATTGTTTTTAATGCAGATGGAAAGTCATTATACATAAGCAATATCTTGATACAAGAAAATGGACTTATCTAAGAGAAATGGTTGAGAGAGGTAACTCAACAAGACAACAGACAGCTAATTTCCGTATTTCAACAGGAATAAACAAACCGAGGCATGTATTTGTTTTCATGATCAACGACGCAAATGATGATTCTCAGACAGCTAATAAATTCTTGTACAACATATTTTCAGTTGCAAATAAAAGAACAATGTCGAGTTGTCATCTTGAGGTAGGCAATGGAATTGATTACCCAGAGGTTCACTATAAACCATCAACTGAACCATCAAGAGTATTCAGAGATGTTTTGAAGTATGTCCAAGGCATCAACGATTTTAGTGACGACACTCTTCTAAACAGTGGTAACTTCGGCTCCATATTCGCTTTTATTTATTTCGATCTAACAAAACAGAAACAGGATAGTCGGGATGGGATGACGAAACTAACTTTCAAATACACTTTGAGTAATGGAACAAACGCAGATTATAGTGTATATGCACTAGTCCTTTTTGAACAGGATGTTGAGATGAGAAAGACTGATGGGAAATTGATCCTAAGATCAATGTAAGGAAATAAATCTAAAATTAAAAAACTAACCCTAAGATCAATGTAAGGAAATAAAAAAATGTAAAGAATGATATGTTTATATTCTAATACAATTTAGTCTAAACATATATTATATGACTACTTATCATCCTCATGGAGTGACACTTTCACCGGGTCAGAAAGAAGAGCTTGCAAAAGCATTCAGAACAAATTCAGCTTTAACAATTAGATTATCAAATGAAGAATTATTTGGTAATGATCAACTTATGTTGACAAAGACACAGATCAACAAATTGATTAAAGCCAAAAATATGAATAAAGGATCAGACATCAATATATCAAAAACACAAATCAGAAAAGCCGTAGTTCATGGTGGTTCTCTTTGGACAAGTCTTTTTTCTCTTGGAAACAAACTTATACCATATGCAACTACAGCTGTATCAAAAGCAGCTCCAGCATTGGGTGCTCTTTCAGCTCTTGGAAATCTTGGAATTGATAAACTGTTTGGGAAGAAACAAAAAAGAGGTTTTCTTATACCTCAAAGCAAGATCAATCAGTTGATAGCTTACAAAAGTATGTTGACAAAGAAGCAGAAAGAGGATATCGTCAATGCTGTGCAGTCTGGTGGAGAATTTGTTATCAAACCGACAAAAACACAGATTGGCGCCGGTTTTGGAACAATATTGGTGAGTATTGGAATTCCTCTGCTTCTGAAAGCCTTGACTGGAAAAGGTATAGATGTTAAAAGAAGTCGTCCGAGACGATCAATACCTGTGCATGTTCCAAATGCCATGGTAGTGAAAAAAGATGGAGGAGCTCATGATTTGATTCCATGGCAATCACCGCCTGTTGTTGGTACATGGAACGAATGCAACCCAATTGGTTTTGGAATGAAAAAACAAAAAACAAAAGGAAAAGGTCTTCTGTTGGGCAAAAACAGTCCCTTCAATTCAATCCCTATATTAGGGACAATACTCTAAAATTCATTAACAAACCATTATTCAACTTTGATTTATTGGATTGGGTGAAACAACTTAACATAAAACATTTTAG
Source organism: Pachyseris speciosa (assembly GCA_016490735.1). Taxonomy (NCBI): domain Eukaryota; kingdom Metazoa; phylum Cnidaria; class Anthozoa; order Scleractinia; family Pachyseridae; genus Pachyseris; species Pachyseris speciosa. The sequence continues at coordinate 151,904 of JAEMWC010000752.1, read as the reverse complement.
AGGAGTCTTTAGTCGGGACGCTTTGCCGAGACAAATCAGAAAAGAATGTGGGATAGTCAGTCTTGACAGCAAAATTGGACCTGGCACTCATTGGGTATGTTATCGAAATATCGACACATACTGTGAATAAAGATACTTCACAAATTCAAGTGATAAAGTAAGCTGAAGCCACTCAAAAGGCACTAAGGCCACGAGGTAGCGGGCATTACCCCTTAAATCTACCAAAGCAAAGATTGAGCCCAAGCATTAGCAGCCATGGACAGCTGTTTCGGCCTTGTTAGGCCTCATCAGCATGGCATAGCTAATGCTCAGGCTCAAGTACCCACATATCAATAAAACAAGCAATGAAAACGTAAAGTTTAGTGCCTTTTGAGTGGCTTCAGCTTACTTTATCACATTAATTTGTGAAGTATCTTTGTCACTCCAGCCACATCCCACAAGCTTTACGTTTTCATTGCATACTGTGAATACTTTGACTCTTTCGGACTGATGATACCAACAGAAGTTCAAAAATATATGGCTACAAGTAGAAAAAGACTCGAATACTCTGGAGATGAAATACAACAGCGTCATTCTATGTTGTGTGGATATTGGTGTTTGTACTATCTTCTCGAGAGACAAAAAGGTAGATCAATTCTAAATACAATACATAATTCCAAATTCAGTTCAACAGATGCGAGTGTCAATCACAGATTTATCGTAGACTACTTTGAAAATATTTAACTTGTGTCAGTTCAAAAATATCTAACTCACTTATATAATGACGAAATCATATTGTGTCAGACAGAAGAAAGTCACAGAATGTGTACCAGGTAGTGAAAGATATGAAATGACTAAAAATGGTCGAACTATGCTGAAATGCGCTTGTGCTGAATGTGGGATAACAAAGACTAAATTCGTAAAGAACAAGGGAAACTAATTGGCCCGTCTGAAGGGGCGGGCATAGGATCAATATTATTAACTGGAGCTTTGGATCTTGGTTTTGAATTAGCTTCAATGCTTGGTACAAAGGCATTACAAGCGGGCAGATATTATGCATCCGAGGCAATGAGAGACCCGAAGCTACAGCAAAAAGCCATCGATTTTGTTCTAGATCAAGCTAAACCGCTTATAAGTGAAGTTGGTAAAGAGGGTTTGGTACAATTATTAACAAAAATTAGACCAAAACGTAAAGACGGAAAACAATTGCATAAAACCGATATTAAAGGATTGGATTACGGCAGTGGGTTAAGTGACAGTTTGTTAAAATCGGGTGTAGCAGGGTCTCCGTGGCAAGTAGATTATAAAAAAGGCTTCGAATTATTGACAGATCCTAATTTATTCAAAACACCAAACAAAAAAGAAATCACAGACATAAAAGAACGCATCAAGTATGACAAAGAGCAATACAAATTGGCTAAAGCAAAAGGTTACAAGGGTTCCTACACAAGCTTTGTGAAAAAGATGGGATGGGCAAAAAAACCAACTTTTACGTTTCCAGCATTTGGTGGTGCTATTGATATTCATGAAATGATCGGTAAATTACCAAAACCAAAAAGTGGATGGACACCTGGACAATACAAATACATGGGACCTTGTAAGCCCCTTGACAAAAAGTTGGAGTATGATAAAAACACAGGTGAGGTCACAAAATGGTATGTCCAACCTTACAACAAGGTAGATGAAATAGCAGCACATCACGATATATGTTATGATATGGGAAAAAGTAAAGGTGAATGTGACAAAAAAATGGTGAGATGCCAAAATGGGGTCAAACAGCTAGATTCTTAATCAACACAAAACAGAAACTTGGTCTCGGTGTTCCAAAAAACGGAAAAAGCCGTCGAGTGAAGAAAACTGGCAAGAAAAATTAGCAGATGAATTGCATAAAACCATAAAACGCAACTTTACTCGACGGCGCGTAATTGTAAATAAAATTAATGAAATATGGGCTGCTGATCTTGTTGAAATGCAAAAATTCAGTAAATGGAATAAAGGTTATAAATATCTTCTAATGGTTATTGATGTTTTCAGTAAATATGGTTGGATCATACCATTGAAGGATAAGAAAGGTGCAACCATAACTGAAGCATTTCAAACAATATTCAGAGATAGAAAACCACAATATCTATGGGTTGATAAAGGGACAGAGTTCTATAACAAACACTTGAAAGACTTGCTAGAGAAAAATGAGATACATATGTACTCCACCGAGAATGAAGAAAAGTCCTCAGTGGTTGAAAGATGGAATAGAACAATGAAGTCCAAAATGTGGAAGCAGTTCACTGTTCAAGGCAATACACAGTACATAGAAATATTACCTAAAATATTAAAACAGTACAATAACACAAAACATTCAAACATAAATATGACACCCACAGAGGCTTCAAAGAAAAAGAATGAAGGAATAGTGTATTTTAATTTATATGGTGAAATGTAAACATTACAACATAAATCAAAATTTAAAGTAGGTGATAAGGTTCGAATTAGTAAATACAAAAGAAAGACTTTTGATAAAGGTTATACTCCAAACTGGACCGAAGAATTATTCATAATAGATAAGATCCAATACACTAATCCAATCACATACAAACTAAAAGATCTCAGAGGTGAAGTTATTGAAGGGAATTTTTATGAACCTGAATTATTAAAAGCCAAACAGAATGTTTTCCGTATTGATAAAGCCATTCGGAGGGATTACAAGAAGAAACAAGCTTCAGTAAAGTGGAAGGGATATAGTGATGATTTCAATAGTTGGATACCATTCAGAGATTTAAAGGATATGTGAAATAATTATCTCACATATGTATAATAAGAACGGGTTAGTGTTAAACACTATTTTGCTTTTGGTAGCCAAAAATATGATTGTTTCTGGCTATTTATTCAATATTTTAAAACGATATGGTCTTTTATCATTTGATCCACAACGTTTAATATGCTGATACTTATAACTGATTTTATAAATATTATTACACTTGGGGCATATATCCTCTTCATTCATCACTTATATTTATATGGTATATTATTATGGAAGACATTACTTTATACATCATCATGTTGAATCATCTTATTAGGATAGCCTAAGATACACTTTTTGATAATTTAATTTTATAATGTCCATAAGCTAAACTTTTCACACCATTTTTCAGAATATATCTTTTGTCGTCGAACCAGCTGAGTGATACTTTATGAATTTCATAACATCCTAACTCATGATTTTGACTTCTTATGTTTTTCATTTTGTGATATATCTGCTTATTTTCGAATAGTGTTTGTTTATAGTTCCCATGTTTGATATCGTTTCTTATAACAATCTTTTTGATTCCCTTAGCGGTTTTTCCTACTTTTTGATTATCTTTAATATAACTATACATTTTTTATCTTAATCCAATGAATTCAATTATTGCTATGCCTGCTGCTTCATCTTTCATTTTTCCAATTACTTTTTTATTACTTTTATCAAAATAAGGATTATTTTCTAGATAGTCGCTGTTATCGAATTTATCTTTATCATTCCAAAAATTTTGAAATACATCATCAGCTTTAAGTTCATAAGTTAAGCTATCTGTGTCTGTGAATAATAACTTAGCTTTTTCATTATATTTTCGTTTAATGTAGTTGTAGTGAAAATCATACATCAGAGTTTTGCTTAAATCCAAGATACACATTCCTACATATGCTGGCCTGTTGAGGAAAAGTGTTTCTTTAATCTTATGTACAGCCACTAGATTTAACATCAACTCTTTTTCTGAGATTTTCCATTGTTTTTCCAAACACACTGTTGTTCATAAGTTTGAAGAAGTCTTTTTCAAATGCATTTTTGGCATTTGTTCTTTTTTCTGTATTGAAATCAATATATTGTTTCAACCAAGGGGACTGATTAAATTCAAGTACTTTGTGAACTTTTGTTACTTTTAAACCGAGATCTGTATATAGTTGTAGGTTTCTGTAATGAAGTACATACTTCTCTTTGTTTTTTAATGTTGGAATGAGTTTATGAACTAAACCAGTTGATATATTATATTTATTTCCAATGTTTTAGCAATATTCTGGTAGCATGCTTTCAGTTACTTTAATTTTTTCTGGCCCAAGTGGGTAATCATTATGAAGATCATGTAGTTCTTTAGGATATTCAAGATCGACTTCGAGTATCAAACCTTTTTTGTTGTCTTTGTTGATTTTCTTTTCAGTCATCCATCTGAAACCACCTGTTGGTAAATACTGACTCATTGTCCAACCATACAGATTGTTCGCATCAAGATACATGATGTATTTCGAGGGCGCCTTCTCATCATACTCTTTCATGTATTTATTATTTGCTTTTCCATATCGATTGGCAATATAACTGATTCCACCACGCATTCCTTTTTCAATAAACTGAAACATATTAATATCAGTCATCAATTCTAGTTTTATATTAGTCATTTTCAACATAGCATCCCAAGATAATCCAGGAGATGTAAAATAGTGACATGGGTCTAAGTTATAGTATTCTAGACATGTCTTTCGGAAGTTTTCAAATACATCAGCTAGAAGAAGAATGTCAGATTTTAGATACAAATCATGATATTCACCCATATTTTTTAAAAATTTGAATTTATTCCAAACGTTTTGAGCATGTTGATAATCTTCATCTGATATATGTTCATTATTCAGTTTACTATAGAAGTCTTCTTTTATCGGTACCTTTCATTAAACTTGTCAAATGAATCCATATAGTCATATGGGTAGACTCCCTTTTGAGACATCAAATCAAGCTTCTTACCTCTGAATTTTAGAGAGGTATATTTTGATGATTCTTTTGGAAGATTACTAACTAGTTTTTTCCAAACTGGAGCTCATAAATTGGAAACTGTCAATGAAGGTTAAATGATTACCAAGCATGAAAGCCATATATTTCTCCATGTTATTGGGGATTGCATTGATGTTCATTTGGCATTTTTCACCTTTCTTATTTGTATATGTATGCTTCTTGACTATTTCACCAATTTCTTACATTATGAAATGTGAATCATACCCTCTCAAATTATGAAAGATAACAGGTATTTTTAACTCTTCTGGTTTTATTTTGAGTTTCACATTACAATCTTGATGAGATGATCCTCTGTATTTTCCAGTAATGTGACAATGATCTCTAACTCTAACATCGGTTTTCTCATATTATCTTTCACAAATGTGACATCTGTTAGCTTTTTTTAATTCTTCTTCGTCATCTTTTGTCATTCTAAGAGGTTTGTTGAATTTATTTTTCATGATCTTTTTTTTACAATTTTTAACTTCCTCCAACATAGCTTCTATAAATTTATAGGGTACATATGAATGTTGTGCCGCGTAGCACTAGGAACACAAATAGTGGAATAGAGAATTAACTCTAAAGTGTAAATTAAAGTGCTAGTTACACCCATGAATAACCCACTGGGCGTTAGCCCTAGTAAAGGGAAACAGGGAACCACACGAGGCAAAGAAAAAATCTTTTGACCTCGGTGGGAATCGAACCCACGACCTCCGGATTAGATCTACCGTTACTCTGCCGACTGAGCTACAAGGTCGCACAGAGAAAGTCGGGGACGATTAAATCGTCCCCGACTTTCTCTGTGCGACCTTGTAGCTCAGTCGGCAGAGTAACGGTAGATCTAATCCGGAGGTCGTGGGTTCGATTCCCACCGAGGTCAAAAGATTTTTTCTTTGCCTCGTGTGGTTCCCTGTTTCCCTTTACTAGGGCTAACGCCCAGTGGGTTATTCATGGGTGTAAGTAGCACTTTAATTTACACTTTAGAGTTAATTCTCTATTCCACTATCTATAAATTTATAGACAGCTTTTTCTCCTCTGTAAATTTTTAATGATCTACTATATTTATCATCATAACAACAAACAACTTTGTATCCATAGCTGCAGTCTGTGTGTTTTTGATAGGCTTCAGTGTATGATTTATCATCATTTGGAAAACATCCGTGTATTTTTTCTGTGATAGCTTCGAAATCAGCATATATCACGAATGGTACTGGCAGTTGTTTGTGAAAATTATTGAATTTCAATATGTTGTCATCTTTAGTCGGCATTTTAATGGCTTGCGCACCATTGATCTGTATGCAATTCTCTTTGTGATTAGCAAGTACTTTTTCAGAACTGAAGCATTGCAAACATACATACAAAAGTGTTTCCTTTCCTTGTGCTTTGTTTTATTAAACATGAATCTGTCAAAATCTTTAATTAAAACATAGTGATTATTTTCATTTTCTGTTATTAATAGCAGATTTAAACAGTCTTTATTCTTCTCTTCTGATATATAGATTGGATATGGTTGTTTGTTCTCATAACCAAATACATTGATGTTAATCATATTTTGCTTTTCTATTTTATTGTACTGTTTAACAGCAACTGGAAATTCAATTCCTGAATAATCTAACTTATTAATATATTGTCTGTCAGATTTTTTTATTCTCTGAGGGTCTTTAGCTTGAGGGTTTGAATGTCTGATATGGCACTATCTGAAGCATTCATTGTCATCATTTTTCAAATTGATCAACCCCTTCATTCTATTTCTCAATTATTGTGGTAGTTTAATGCATGATGAACCTTTCATTGGATTGTACATCAGAACATTAAGATAATGACCGTCAATAGATTGTATAATCCATCCAGTTCCTTCAGATGTCCAAATAGCAATTTTATTCAATTTGTCTTGTTTTGATAATTGCAATAGTTTATCAATCTGTTTATTATTTATTATTGTATTAGTTAGACTTTTGAAATAAGCTGTTTTGTTGATTGTTTCCTTGTCAGATATTTTTTTGAAAGTCACCTTGAGGACTCCAATAAATTTTAGTCCACTCATTAATGACAGTTGATTTTTAATATGACTTGCAATAGCCTTTTGTGTCTTTTGTAGTTGCATAAGTGGGTCTTTATTATTTATAATGCTGATTTCGTAAGACTTTGTGTAGTCCTTCAGAGCCTTGTTTGTTTCCTCTATTTTTTATTTTTTGATCAGAAATTAAGTTTTGATATCTACGACTGACATCAAACAATTTTTCATCGATTTTCATTCCTTTGTTTTTTATTTTTTTCATTTTTCTGTCAAATGAATTTATTAGCTGTCGCAACATCTGATTTTTGTACTTGTTATTGGTATTGGTCGATTGTTTGTTAATGCGTTTGCTTTTGCTGTTGACTTTCTTCATTGTTTTTTTAAATGGATCATTCTTAACAACTTCTTTTCCCATAAAGTTGGGAAATGGATCGTGGTAAAACAGATTTTCGTGATTGTGAACCACCTTATTTGGCCCTGGTTTAATCACATTTTGCTTCATCAACATTTTGATAAGCTGAGATTTTGATAATTTTTTTTAGATCACTCTTATTCATACTATTAGATTTGATAAATATTTTACTCGTTTTACTTGTACTATTAAAGAGTGACATCTCTTTAAGTGTCTTTGTGTTTTTCCTTAAATCCCCCTATCTCTCACTCAGGCCATTGAAAACTATATTATCACAAAGTGTGTCTCCAGCCATTGAAAATTATTGAATGAATCCATAAAATGGACCATGTGGACATGGGGCGTCCGAGATCTATTTTGAAAAAATGCGCTAGAACCCCCATGTCCTATACTACTTTCTTTTTTTCACATGAGATCTTTGTTGACAGTCAGTTCTTCGAACACTATTTATGCGGGTATTTTTTCAACAAGTCAATATGCATGTCCTGGCGATGATCACTTCCTCATTCTTTATTTTGGGGAGGAATTGGTCTTGTAAATATTCCAGTGCTTTGCTCTCATGCAAGCTTGTTTCGTCCATGTACCTTTCCAAAACTGTGTGATCGGCATTCCTTGTTACTTTTATGGATTGATGTTCTCTCTTAAATAAACCACACCATTTGTAGTCTTATAAGTCACTTTAAACACCACTTTTATTCCTGCAGACTCCACTGACTGACACAACTGATTCAGTGGATCTCTGCAATTGAACGTATCAGCTGTAATTCTCTAGTTTGACTGCAATTCAAGAACTCTCTATATGTTCACGTCTTGATTGAGTTGTTACCCAGTGATGTAAATCTGAGCTCATCAAGCAATTTTGCATGGTACTGTATAATTATTTCGGCAGTTGTGACTGATATTGTAGTTATTGACTGGCTGAATTTCTTCATTATTCAGTTTCTCCTCAGGTATCTGTGTCTCCAAAAAACCAAACTGTTCTTGAGGGCCAAGGTACCAACATTAGCTGCAACGTCACTGGTGACCCAAAGCCAAAAATAACCTGGAAATTTGAGGATGGAGACCTTCCTTTAGGTGTCAGTGTGAGCACTACCGAGGAGGGATCTCTCCTTAAGCTGCGAAACACAACAAAAGGAATGGAAGGAGTTTACAGGTGCACAGCAACAAACAAAGCCGACTCAGCAAATTCAATTGTCACAGTTCATGTGTTAGGTAATCTCTAAGAAGCCTTTGTTATCTCTTAAGTTATGTCGATCAGTCTCAAATGTAATTGTAATGTTTATGAATCGTAATAATTTCAACGAATTTTGGTTAAATGGCGTTAATTCTCTCAGTTCTCTATATCTATCTGTTATCATGTAAATCCAAACTGCAGAAAAACCAACTCCCGAAGTTGGTCCTAATCCACACCCCTCGTTGACGAAAGGTGATGAACTCAAACTGACTTGCAAAGTCAGTGAATCTACGTCAGATATCACGTGGAAGAAAGACGATGGCCCAGTTATATCAAAAGCTCTTATACTGAATGATGACAAGATGAGCACTCTTGTTATTAAAAACGTTGACACTGATGACAGCGGTGATTATTCTTGTGAGGCACACAACAAAGCAGGTTTTGCATCATCCAGTGTGGAGATCAGAGTGAGAGGTGAGATAGAGTTTGTTGGAAAACCATTTTAGTTTCATGTTCATTAAAGACAGGAGCAGTTCCCACAGCTTGTTATGTTGCAAATGTACATTAAGGTAAACTGTTGTATTGTTTCATCTGTTAACAATGCTCAGATCTACATGTTCATTTTACATTTTGGTGCATTCCTTTGCCGCCCTTTGAAAATAAGTTTCAAAAGGCCAAATTGAATTCGATCGGCGAAGAAATCTGCCGCCTTGGACGTGACGAATGTTGTTGACTCTTTTTGTGTCATAGCGATTGTAATGTTTGGCAAAGCATTCAATCTGTATTTCTTTTACGTAACTTACCTGTTATGAAACTTGTAACATTTTGATCGAGTGCCTCGTTCAAAGGCAAAATAAGAAATTTGTGTGACTGTGTCCTTTGGGAATTTAACAATGTAATTTCCTTGGCGACGTTCCGACGTGACAGAAAATATTTTCCACAGAAGCGAAATTTATGAATGGAACGATATGTTGTATTGTGAAAAAAATCAAGGTTTTGAGTTTTGGAACTGTTTGAAAAGAGGTATAATCGAAAGAGCTAAATTAATTCCAGTTCGTGGGATAATTTCCCGTGAATTATCAGATCAAGAAAAAGAAATTTGTGCAAATGCAACAAAGCTAGATTTATCATTTTGTACAATTATTTGTAAACTTTGATCGATAAAGTTAGACAAGAACCTCTCATACAACTGAAGTAATTCGACTGGCTGTGAATTATATTTATATATGTACTGTACTACAGCGGAATGAGTAAGGATGGTTGTGTATATGAAACCGACAGCGAACGATTAAAAGGTTCCAAACGCTTGAAATGATTGAAACGCAGCTAAAAATAAGAAACGATTGAAACGATTGAAACGATTTGCTTTGCACGATTCACACGCTAAACTCGGTTAACCAAACGCACGATGCAAACGCCATGTGCATGATAATTTCCATTGCCGGGATCTCTTGCCGACGAACCCAAACATGACATGTGACACTGAAGTTGTCAAAGCCACTGCTTCATTATCAACTTGTTCAAAGTTTAATGCGACGGATGAGAAAGTACAATTAATATGCATCTCAAAAAGGTAAGAATTAGTGTGATATTGTAGTAGGCCGCAATTTGAAGTGTAAATTTGTCCACCTTGTTTCTCCAGAATTTGAACAGTTTTGCGCGAACGCGTTGAAGTTTTTTTAATTTTTCACAGGAAATAATAGGTTTTCTTGATAATTCTTGTATACAGGTTCATGCACATAAAATTCAGTTTTAGTTTCTGCTTTTGAAGTTTCCAGATAGTTTCTACGTTTCTTGCTTTGGGCTGTTTTCTAGTGTCACACCTTATTTGCTACGCGCGTGGTAACCAACACCATGCGCAAGGCCAGGACGTCATTTAAGTCTGTAGAACCGCAAGTCAGATACTTCTCAAAGAATCCAGTGGTGTTTCTCTGTGCTTGCCAAACGCGAAGAGATTTAAGTTGACTCCTGGAACAAATCGGAGTTTCGCAGTACAGAGTACTGAGCCAGGCGGGAGAGTCTGAAAGCAACTCTTGTCTTAAAAGCGGCCCGCAGTTGAGAGTCTTGGCCCATTTGCCATAGGTTGCCGTGCTAGAAATTCGGAAAGGAGAGTTCTTTTTTGACTTAGGTGAAAAAAAATCGGATGTTTGACGACGTGTTGCCCGCGCTCGAAAGGATTTTTTTATGCCCACAATTCAATGTGACCACAGAGGGCGCTGTCTCCTTGAAAAGTTCTCGCGAGGACTGGAAATGAATATTCGCTCGGCTGCGGTGGGAAAATTTTCACTGCGGAGCGGAAACATTACGGAGAATTCATCTAAGAGTGGGAAATCGGCAAGACGAGCAGTCAGTCCGTTTTCGATGAGCTGAGTATCTTGGAAAACCAGTGCAAGGAAAAGTTTCTTTGCTGCACGCAGCAAATATTCAAAGCACAAAAGTCGTCACAAGGTGACAGTGCCCTGTCTGGTTATGTGAACACATGTAAAGATAAACATGCTGGCGGATTTTAACATATAAATCACTTTTGCATCGAGTACCTCAGTTAGTTCGCTTATATGGAGTCTTGTAAACATCATCAAAAAGTATTTTCACGCGAGATTAACAGCAAAAAGCATTTTCACCCCAGATAAACAGTTAAAATTGAAGGGCTTGGTGGAAAACTATGCTGAGTGGATTTTTAGGTGAACGCGGTTTTTGGCCTGTGTTTTCTCGAAGACTAAGTGCAATGCAGTAAAAACGAATATAGGGCAATGTTTACCACATGAAAAACCAGCAATTTTGGAGCAAAATTAAAAAAAACTCCCAAAATCCACTTAGCATAGTTTTCCACTAAGTCCTTCATAAGTCTGTCTTATTAACATTCATGAAGCAATGCCCAAGGGTATTCTTTATTGAAAACTAAGCGCCAAATGCTCGTAACTGAAGGGTAAAACTGAAACTGGACATGAAATGATTGACAGGTAGAAAGAATTGTTCCATACCCATACCAAAATTAACACTGTAGACAAAAAATAAATCAGGCCATAATTTTCAACCCAAACTGGGCCGAAATCAACCAAAATAAGGCCTTAAAAGTTCAACCAAAATAGAACCAAAACGAGCCTCACTGAAACGTAAATGTTTGAGCCACAAAATAAACCAAAATAGAACCCAAATGGCAACCTTACTCGACTGATGCAAAAAATTGGGCGTAAACTACGCCATCATTTTGGCTGAATAGTAACGCGATACTGATATGTGTTGACACGCTGCATATTTCTGTAATCCTGTTCGACCTAACTTTGGCCACATTTGGGCCAAAATTACGCTGTAGTTGAGGCTTATATCCAGCCATTTTGGGGTCAAGATTACGCTCAAGAGTAACTCGACACAGGCCTTTACACCAAGCCGCCAATAATAATCTAAAAAAAACTAACCTCTGTATTAAAATCATAACATAAAACACCAATAAACGCATTGTAAGGGAAGTTTTTTCTTTAATATTGTCAGCTTATTGATACAGCTATTATAAAATCATAATGCTCAACTGTTAAGGTAAATACGTTTGTGTTAATCGCTAAGAAGTTAAGGTTAATTTTGTTCAGCTCCGAGATGACTTAACAATAAATGCAAGTTTGCTGTCATGGCCACGCAACAAATTTTCAACCTATTACAATCCAGTGAATTGCATCAACGACAATCATGTAAAGTAAGAGAATTAATTGCCTGCAGCTGCCAAATTACAAAATTAATACCAAAGAAACATGGAACAGTTTTCTTCATGGTTGAATCTTAGCTCCTTTGCCAGCTAGGCTACGTTTGCCGCTATTTCTACAACAAACAGAGCGGTGAAATTTGCTCACCTACATGTAGATCAGTCTCGATCAGTCTGCTACTTCCCTTTCTTTGGAATCCGTAAAATTAGATGGGTGCAAGTTTCATGGAGGTTACCAGTTCATTTTTATAGCAAACAGTTAGACATCCAAAAGCATCTTTCACATTGTGCAGTTCCCGCCGAAAACAATACAGAACGCTGCTCGCTTCCACGGAGAAACCCCAACAAAGATGCCGTGAAAATCGCTCCTTTCAAATCGTATGGTATTAATTAATGTCCTGGCAAAATCCAAGGTATATTTCCACACTTTCATCCCGAAATGAAGACACTCCACTTGAAATTTACGCGCTTTTAGTTTAAACTGAGCAACAATAATTGAGTTCGACTGAATCACCAGTTGTAACACGAAATGCTCACAAAACGGCAACAATACACATCTTGTCTCAAATGTCCCATGGGACTGGGACCGTCACGTTCCAACTTCGTGCTGCGAGAAATTGAAACTTTTATCCATTTGCTATCGTAATTTTGCTTCAAAAGAATTGTGTCTACTATTTTCTTTTTCTCGATAAAGAATATTTATTGCGGATTAACTTAGGACCCCTCGTGTTTTTGGAACGTGAAAGATTCAGTTTGTTGCTCAACATGTACATGTGGAGCGTGCTTTTGTTATCTTTTATCTTGATGAACGACATACGCATTCCAGAGAACTGCTGCACGAAATCAAGTTCAAAGATGAAGTTGACCTTGCAGTGGACTTATCCTCGTGATGTTGGATGGACTTTGCTTGGGCTAAATTACAAACTAAAGGAATCCATCTACCGTATGTGATAGGTCATTAGTTGTGTTTTATGATGGCGTGCTATTGCTAAGTTGACGGAATGAGATCTTTGTATTTTATAAGAAAATACTTAGGTTTCGTTTAAGCTTCCAGTTAGGTTATAATTTGGTTGATCCCAGTTATTCTGAGGACCAAACAAATGTCAAGCTTTGTAAGGCCGATAATTAGGCTACCTAGACACAGCTAAACAGTACTCAATCCCACTGAAAAAATTACTATAATTATTGTGTTACTTGAAACCTAATGAAACCTTATTTTTTTTACGGTTTAACTTTTTTAACCTAACAAATTTGATGTTAGGCTTTCGTTTGATTTGAGTAAGGCCAAATCAGGCTTGATTTAGGCCTGAATAAGGCTTTGTCAGGCCAGACATCAGTGAGACATTTTCGTACGGAGAAACAGGCAGGTGGCTGGTGGCCATCGACGATCGATGGAACGGCTAACATATAACGTGTTGGCCTCCGGCTTCTATAGCGATCTTCATCCACGACTTAATTTTTTTGCCTGCTTTAAGGTCGTAGCGAGCTCAACACGAGAGCCTAAATAACAGCCCAAGGCAATTTTGGTTCACATTTGGCTCATTAACTGTCAACCAAATTTATGACCTAAAATATTTTGCCTGCTTTTGGTCGTTTTTGGTTAACGGCAAACAAAATAACAAAAATTTTTTTTTTGGCTCAGGCTGTTAGATTCAGTTTTGGTTGGTCTTTTGCCCTATGTTTCCATTTAAGGCCTTTTTAAGGCCTTATATTGCTTCAGTCAGGCCATAAGATTTCGTACGGGAATGTGATGTAGACTAAAAGTTTTGACGGTTAAAACATTGATACTTATGCACATGTCATCGGCTTCCCCGTGGGGTCGACCCCCAGGCCTACCAGGGAGATATGTGGGGAAATACAAGGAGACGGATGGGATTCTTTGCCCGAGGGTAGGGGAAAATCTTGACATTGTTTTACGATCAAAGATTAGGGGGTGGGGGAACTCACAGGTTTGAAAAGGATGACACGGGGATTTTCAGGTGAGAGACACCTCACCCAGGGGACTTTGTCTTGAGAGATTCCCCGATCCCCTTGGGAAATTACTCAAGTTTGCTTGACTGATTTTACAATCCCCCTGGTTGGCCCGGGGTTCGACCCCACGGGGAAGCCGATGACATGTGCATTACGCGATGTATATGTTGGAGCTCCTGACTCAATCCGCGCTAGCTTGTTTGATTTAATCGAATCATGTCAGTTTGCCTATTCGCTCGGTGGTCGAGGGACATCATGAAGTCTGAAGACCCGCAAGTCTAACACGGCTGAAAGAAGCCACAATCTTGGACGAAACTACTTGAGAAAATAGGCCTCCGAGGGTCCAAAAGTCCTTCTCCAATATGTGTGAGTCAACAATATCCCTGAAGTAACTTTCCTTCCCCCCCTCCCCCTTTTTAATGTTGAAGTTGGGAAACCACCATTAAGGAGGCGCATACAACATTGAATTGGGGGGAAGGGGGGCTTTGAAACTAGGTTGATCACTGTTTGCACGCACAAAGGCTTCTAAGCTCAATTTTCTCAACAGTTTTGTCCAAGATTGCAGTTGTGTTTTCTCTGCTTGCCAAACCATGAAGAGATATATTAATTTGACTCTTTGGTTTGGGAGTAGAGATTAAGAGCCGGGCAGAAAAAAAACTCTGAAGGCATCTCTCGTCTAAAAAGCAGCTCGGCTTTGCTAGTCTTGGTTCATTTCTGAAAGGTTGCCCTGCTAGAATTTGCGAAAAAGAGAGGTGTTTTGGGAGTTTTGGGCAAAAAAGTCAGTGATATTTGCAGAGTGTCTTTCGCTCGCAGAGGGCATAACATTCGCACAATTCATTGCGGCTAAAGTGGGCGCTGTCTCACGGGCCACCGAAGCCGTGAAACACAGTCAAAATTTTTAACACTGCGGAGAATTCATGCAAGAGAGGGAAAAAAATCAGCATGACGAGAAGTCTGATCGTTCTCGATGAGTATCTTGACAACAATCCAGGGAAAAGTTGCATTGGCGAACGTGGCAAATATTACCAAGGTGCGGAATATACTACTGAATGGTCGGTCATCGAATTGTTGTGTAAACACATGTACAGCAGGCAGACATGCTTCCGAATTTCAACATATAAATCACTTTTGCGTCGATCAACTCGGTTATTTTGATTCTATGGAGGCTTGTAAACACCAGCAAAACATAGTTTCAAGCGAGATAAACACCAGCGAAAAAGTATTTGCACGCGAGATATTTTAGCAAGTCGTTGTGTTACGCATCAGACAAAAGGGATTAAATTTCACATCTTGTGCAAGTATTTGCGTTTTGAAGCCAACAAAAATAGTGAAGTATTTTGTTCCAATTTTTTCACTGTCGTCATTTACGTTGATTTGTGATACGACTTTCATTCCACTGGTTCCATTTGACGACAAAAATGAACCCTTCAAAATCGTTTCAAATGACCAAAGCACGCAAAACGCCAGTCAAAGCTCTGTTTCGAACCGGAAACTGACGGAAAACAGCTTACTCTTTTAATTTCTCTTAATTTTGCCCTTGAACATCGCTAACTCGAATTTTCGATGTTGCTCACGAACAGAAGTTGTTGGTAACGGCCAAGCCCTTTCTTCAATTAAAAACAGCTGTCCTGTGCGCTCTTTTCATTTCAGAGGAACCCTTTAAGCTGATTGAGACTCAAAATATGCCGGTTACTTTAACGTTAACGTTTGCAATGCCCTAGGCTGAAACCTACCCTATCTCTAACCCTAGCTCTGACCCTAACCACAACCCTAGCTCTAACCCTAACCCCAACCCTAGCTCTAACCCTAATCCTAACCCTAGCTCTAACCCTAACCCTAACCCTAACTCTAACCCTAGCCCTAACCCCAACGCTAGCCCTAGCCCTAATTTTAACCCTAACTCTAAACTTAACAATAACCCTAAATCTTCTGAGTGCTGTTTTCAAGTGAGACAAAATCTATAGACGCTGGCTTAAGGTTAACCAAGGCTGCTGTGTGCTGTTTTTAAGTCAACCAAGAATGTTGAGCACTGTTTTCCAGCTAAGGAAGCTTCTTAAGCACTATCAGTAAGCAAAACACTGGTAATAAGCGCTGAATTTAAAAACTACGGCCATTTCCAAGTCGGATGGGCATCTTGTGTGCTGTTTATGAGTCAAAAAGGCACATTGCGCATAAAGAATACTTTTGGGCATGGCTTCATGAATGTTAATAAGGCAGACTTATGAAGGGCTTGGTGGATAACTATGCTAAGTGGATTTTTAGGTGAAAGCGTTTTTTGGCCTGTGTTTTCTTGAAAACTAAGCGTAAAGCAGCGAAAAAGAAAACAGGGCAATGTTTACCACATAAAAACAAGCCTGTAGGCAAAAAAACAGCAATTTTGGAGCAAAATTAAAAAAAAACTCCCAAAAATCCACTTAGCATAGTTTTCCACCAAACCCTTCAATTATTTTCACTCGAGTCGTGTGACAGCCCATTGTGTGCGATCGAATTTCACAATTCAATATACCAGGTATGCAAATTTTCGGCAGTTTGAAGTTAATTATTTTGTCCAAAGTCTTGACCTGTCGTCATTTCCTTTAATTTTAGTACCATTTTCGTTACATGTTTTCCATTTGACGATGAAAATGAATGCATTGACAACGTTTCTCAACCGCCGAAACCACGTAAAACTTACTATTCTGAAAGCCCCGTTTAGAAATGAAAACCGACAGAAAATGCGCTGTTTGCAAGATACTCAGCTCATCGAAAATGGACCGACTTCTCGTGATGCCGATTTCCCACTCTTAGATGAATTCTCCGTAATGTTTCCGTTCCAAAGTGGAAATTTTCCCACCAGTCCAGTCCAGTCCTCGCAAGAACTTTTCAAGGAGACAGCGCCCTCTGTGGTCACATTGAATTGTGGGCATAAAAACATCCTTTCGAGCGCGGGCAACACGTCGTCAAACATCCAATTTTTTCACCTAAGTCAAAAAAGAACTCTCCTTTCCGAATTTCTAGCACGGCAACCTATGGCAAATGGGCCAAGACTCTCAACTGCGGGCCGCTTTTAAGACAAGAGTTGCTTTCAGACTCTCCCGCCTGGCTCAGTACTCTGTACTGCAAAACGCTGATTTGTTCCAGGAGTCAACTTAAATCTCTTCGCGTTTGGCAAGCACAGAGAAACACTACTGGCTTCTTTAAGAAATGTCTGACTTGCGGATCTACAGACTTAAATGACGTCCGTTCGACCACCAGGCTGGCGAGTTTCGATTAAATCTAGCTAGCGATCGACACCTCACAGCCACGTAAGTTTCCTATCAATAAAAATGAAATCAATGTTTTAACCGCCAAACGTATAGTCTACGTCACACTATCAAACAATACTTTCCACCCGTCAATCATTTCACGTGCTCTACAGGTAATTCAATTTGCGCATGAATATTAATACGCAAGGGAATGAGCTGACTTGGGTTTTTTGCATATGTTATTACTCGAAAACGAAGAGGGAATCAGCCAAAACAAATACAGAGCAAAGTTTTTTAACTGGAACGAGGTCCACATGCCAAATCTCAGCAGTTTCTTTTGAGCACATTGAAAATCGACCAAAAACCGGGAGGACGTTCTTGCCCCAAGACCTTCATTGCTCAGATCTACATGTTCATTTTACATTTGGTGCATTTCTTTGCCGTCCTTTGAAAATGACAGTTTCAAATGGCCAAATTGAAGGTACTGTGGAGGACATCTTTCCATAACAGTACTTTTTTCATTCTTTTTCTTTATTTCAATGCTGTCCACAGCAATAATTATTGTTCAGTGGTAAGTCATTAAGTCAATATGGAAGAGTTATATATATTCACGTATCCAATAGTTACGAGAAGTCTTTAATGATTTAAGCTTTAATGCCTGTTACCTTGTGACCTTAGTGCCTTTTGAGTGACTTCAGCCTACTTGATCACATTAATTTGTGAAGTATCCCTGTCACTCCAGCCACATCCCACAAGCTTTACGTTGTCATTGTTTGTCAATTAATAGCTAGCTAGTCCTTTGTCCCCCTGGACTTTCTTTAGCACCCTTTTGCTCCTCCGGTAGTAAGCGCTTTCCTTCGAGATGCTCATACATCTTTTCTCCCAGCACTCCTGTCAGCAGTTTCCACATGATTGGTAAGCAGGTGATTGGCCTAAAGTTGGTCACCACAGCCCCCTGTTCTTTATCTTTCATTATGAGCACAGTCCTCCCTTTGGTCATCTTAGCTTAGCAGTAGCAGGATTACAACCTGGAGCTGGCTGCTCTTTCCCAGACACCACGTCGGGCGAAGCACGATTGGTTCCATTTACGCCATTCTCTGTACTTAGTGTTTCAGTCATCATCACAGTATTTTGCGAGCTTGATTTTTTCCTTAGGGGACTCCTCCCGTCGTTCATGGGTAAAAACCCTTACCCTGTGAGCACAGGAGTTCATTTCCATGAGCACGGAGCCCCAATCAGGTGCTAAGCTATGAGGACACCTGGTCCTGGCAAGGTCAGGGCCGGACCATCCCTACACATCCCTCTTCGCAGGATGTGTTACCCAAATTATTATTATTATTATTATTATTATTATTATTATTATTATTATTATTAAAAATCGATTTATACAGTTTTCCCCATAGTTTGTAGCTTAATAATTTTGCATTATTTATTATTTTGTAATATATTATAATTATAATTATTATTATTGTTATTGTTATTGTTATTGTTATTGTTATTATTATTATTATTATTATTAGCAAACAATGATTCAGGAATTTAAAGACAGCAGATTGTGCTTCCGCGATTTGGGAGTCAGTCAAGGTTCACAGAGAATCAAATTGTGGCATTACTGTGTACTACAGTTGACGAATTGTTTTAATTTATGGGCGGCTTTTTGCTAGATGTGCTGCTACAGAATCAAAGTTGATTACACACTTTTGACATTTAAACAGAGAAACTGCATCAACTGTTGAGCATGATTAAAAAAATTACAGTGTTTTTCCTTGCCACCAAAAACCCGATTATTTCCGGTAAAATCTGATTGGCTCACATTTTTCATGTGACTCAAGATAACATTGCTGTTGACAGCTCATGCTTATGTCATGACATAGTTGTCATGCATGCTGACGGATCCGTTAATTATGTAGGGGGTGGCCAACGAATTGACAGAAAAATGGTATCACATGTAATTTTTTTCCTTCCTCTCGCCGAAGAGAAAAAATTCGCCTGATTGCAGGTTACGTGATTTGAAGAACAATGCTCCGTCTGTCAGACAGGATGATTTGAATTAGCGAAGACAAATCCAGCCAAGAAGAAATGCTTGAATTTGGCTGCTGTTCAGAGCATGTGCAGATTCTCAATCTGTGGTTCTTTTCTTTAAATACTACATGGCAATTGCTCGAAGCTAAGTCATAAACACGGAATGCTCAACTGCTCAGGCATAATTTGAGGCCACATACAAATTCAATCAGTAATTTTGGTAGATTGAGAGCAGTGTTTTATAAATTCTTTTGATTCGAAGGATTTTTCATGTACTACATGCCTTAAGCTTTTAAAATACATGAAAAGCCAACTGAAATTTAGTCATGTTTTCTTAAAGTAAAAGCCCTTCAATATGAATTTCTTTTGGCTTTGCATTACCTTCCATCATCAAGATTGTAACCTACCCATTTCATCCTCCACAAAATTTCAACAATCTTATTTGAACAATCTTATTGTCAATTCATGTGTGATGACCTAAACCATTTAGTTTCTGGACTTTGTGAGCAACTGCTACATTGAAAAGCATCCAAGATACTAATCGATTGATTCTGAATACCGTTCAACACCACTTCAAATTCATACATGCAATTCCAGAGAAGGTCAGAGATGCTCCATAACATGACTTGGAATTCCATGGAACCCTTCCATCACTCTATGGAATTGTATGGAGATCCTCAGACACTCCTTGGAATTCTATGGAGTTCCACGGAGACTCCATGGACACTCCATGGCATCCCATGGGATTATATTGAATTCCATGGACACTCCACACAAAGCCATGGAGATCATACTTTCATGGAGTTCCATGATGGAATTCCATGGGGTTATTTCACATTTTAAGGTGTCATTCCTCTTTTGACTGCAATTCAAGAACTTTCTTCATTTTCATGCCTCTTGATTGAGTTGTTACCCAGTGATGTAAATCTGAGCTCATCAGGCAATTTTACAACGCATAATTTAAGGCAGTTATGAATGCTATGCTAGTTATTGACTGGTGAATTCTGTTCTGGTTACTTAGTCTCCCCTCAAGTGTCTGTGTCTACAAATAATATAACTGTTCGTGAGAACTAAGTTACCAGCATTAGCTGCAATGCCACTGATGTTCCAAAGCCAAAAATAACCTGGGAATTTGAGGGTGTAGAACTTCCTTCAGGTGTCAGTTTGAGCACTACTGAGGAAGGATCTGTCCTTCAGCTGCGAAACCCAACAAAAGGAATGGAAGGAGTTTACAGGTTTAGATTGTGCTCAGCACTTAGTGAGGTGGCTGTGTTGCAACATGGTACTTATCTCTGCCAGTGCAGTAATTGTCATGAGGGACTAGTGACGACTTGGAATAACATTTTATTTGTTTTTCTTTTTTTCACATGAGATCTTTGTTGACAGTCAGTTCTTCGAACATTATTTGTGCGGGAATTTTTTTTCAACAAGTCAATATGCATGTCCTGGCTATGATCACTTCCTCATTCTTTATTTTGGGGAGGAATTGGTTTTGTAAATATTCCAGTGCTTTGCTCTCGTCCAAGCTTGTTTTGTCCATGTACCTTTCCAAAACTGTGTGATCGGCATTTTTTGTTACTTTTATGGATTGATGTTCTCTCTTTAATAAACCACACCATTTGTATATAGTCTTATAAGTCACTTTAAACACCACTTTTATTCCTGCTGACTCGACTGACTGACACAACTGACACAGTGGATATCTGAAATTGAACTTATAAGCTGTAATTCTCTAGTTTGACTGCAATTCAAGAACTCTCTATATGTTCACGTCTTGATTGAGTTGTTACCCAATGATGTAAATCTGAGCTCATCAAGCAATTTTGCATGGCACTGTATAATTATTTCGGCAGTTGTGACTGATATTGTAGTTATTGCCTGGCTGAATTTTCTTCTTTATTCAGTTTCTCCTCAGGTATCTGTGTCTCCAAAAAACCAAACTGTTCTTGAGGGCCAAGGTACCAACATTAGCTGCAAGGCCACTGGTGTCCCAAAGCCAAAAATAACCTGGAAATTTGAGGATGGAGACCTTCCTTTAGGTGTCAGTGTGAGCACTACTGAGGAGGGATCTCTCCTTAAGCTGCGAAACACAACAAAAGGAATGGAAGGGGTTTACAGGTGCACAGCAACAAACAAAGCCGACTCAGCAAATTCAACTGTCACAGTTCATGTGTTAGGTAATCTTTAATGAGCCTTGTTCACTTTCTTCTAAGTTATGCCGATCAGTCTCAAAGTAATGTAATTGTTATGTTTATGAATCGTACGTAATATACTACTTTTCAATGAATTGTGGTTAAATGGCGTTAATTCTCTCAGTTCTCTATATCTATCTGTTATCATGTAAATCCAAACTTCAGAAAAACCTACCGCCGAAGTTGGTCCCAATCCACACCCCACATTGATGAAAGGTGATGAGCTCAAACTGACTTGCAAAGTCAGTGAATCTACGTCAGAGATAAAGTGGAAAAAAGATGATGGCCCAGTTGTATCAAAAGCTCTTATAACGAATGATGACAAGATGAGCACTCTTGTTATTGAAAACGTTGACACCGATGACAGCGGGGATTATTCTTGTGAGGCACACAATGAAGCAGGTTCTGCGTCATCCAGTGTGGAGATCAGAGTGAGAGGTGAGTAAGGGTTTGTCTGTTTGTTGGAAAACCGTTTTAGTTTCATGTTCATTTAAGACAGGAGCAGTTCCCACAGCTTGTTGCATTGCAAATGTACATTAAGGTAAACAGTTGTATTGTTTCATGTGTTAACAATTGTTCAGTGGTAGGTCATTATTTATCCATGTATCCAATAATTATGAGAAGTCTCTAATAATAAAAGGGGCTCTGACCCACTACTCAGCGGCACTCCTTCCAGTATAGACAACCATCTGTAGACTTTCACGAAGCCTGGGCTTCATTTAAAATCAGACATTCTCTGTTTCTGTTTTATTCGTACTCTGCTTAAATTATGGACGACCTACACCACCAGAGTACAATGTACCAATCTTGGGATATACAGTACAGTACAGTGCATATGTAAGTGCTTAACTTGTGTAGAGGCTATGATGTCTTATGTCTGGTGTCTTAGTAATGTCTTATGTCTTTACAGCTTCCACTGAAGGGAAGATATTTGAGTGGTATTACATTGTTGGTCCTCTGTCTGCTGTCATCATTGCTGCACTTGTCATATGGTACATCTGCAAACGTCGCATGACAGGTATGGTGAGCTGTGAATTTCAGATGGCAGTTTAGTTGGATTTTGAGCAGTGAACTGCAGTAAAAGTAACAGTGTTTTGCCTTGGAACACTCACTCTTACAGTTGCCAACACAAGGAATGGTTGTTGAAACTTGCGCTTAATGTTTAAGTTACTTAATTCAATATCAGTATTGGACAAATAATTAAGTTAAAATCAGACAGCTTATTACAGGCTCGTCAACAGTTTTGTTTCATTTACCTATGTGTTTGTTTATTATTATTATTATTATTATTATTATTATTGTAGACACAGCCAAGGCCTTCAAGTAAGTGGAAGAATTTTTGTATGTTATCTGCTTTTAAAGATGTTGTGTGGGTAGAGCACAGACTACCTTTTCTTAATGCTGTCCAAATGTTAAATGCGCTCTGGATTTACTGCCAAATCATCGAATCTGATAAATGTTCCAGGTCTTAAATACATGTAATAATGTAAATCGGGCGAATTCTGAAATCGAAAATTAAAATCACTGGTGTACACATACAAAGCCAAATAAATGAGCATATGAATCAAAATACAAGACAAAAGAGAAAGGAGGGGAATAATAGCTTACAATATGTGGGTTCCTAGTTTTGACAAGTCAAACCCAGTCAAACCCAGAGAACTCAACAAGAACCTGACCAAAATGGTCTTCAGTGCAGTCATGGTGTCCTTCCAAGTGCGAATTCTCTTGGTCTGTTGAACCTTCGTAATTGCCCTTAAGTAAACGAAATGAAAGTGTCTTATTTGATGCAATTTTTGAGACAGTTAATTGTAACGATTGACATACCCTAGGCGCAGTGTCTTTGCAATCTTGAATTTAAATAACATTTTTTTTAAATATGATTCAGTCCTGATGAAGAGCAAGGATATGATCTGGAAGAGCTAGATCATGAAGTGGATAAATGGGAGGTTTCACGTGACCGTATACTGCTGCGAGAGGTTATTGGCTCAGGGGCGTTTGGAGTAGTCTGGAAAGGAAGTTTGAAGGAGCCAGGTCGAGGACATGGGAGACAGGTTATCGCGGCAAAGTGCTTTACACGTAAGAATTTTGAACTGCTGGTTTTTATTAATAATAAATTATCATATTTATACTAAACAATGGCCAACCATGAAATAATTACTTTATCAAATTACCATTGTAAAATTGTTTCCATCAGACAATTAAGAAAAAAAAGAGATTTTCTGGATTATTTAAGGAAATACATCCACAGGCAACCCAATGACTAGTATGTGAAACCTTGTAAACCTGGGTCATTTACGGATTGGAAGCTGTAGATATGTAGTGATATGTATAGAGTATGTCAAAATATAAGATAGTTTTTATCTTTATTTAATGGTTTCCTCAGTTGTTCTTTGCACATAAGGTGACGTGGCTGACATTGTTTTCTAGCACTTTCTATCCCTTGTACTTTGAGATAGATGATATCACTACTCATTTCCCCCCGGCGATTTGGTCGCCTTTTCTAGCAATTTCCTAAGGGTAGGAGGTCAAATCGACCTAGCTACTCCATGTAAGGGGTTACCACGGAGATTTTGCTGGTCCACAGCACCGAAGGCTCTGTTTTTGTTGTCACGCTCGTCACGTTAGCTGTCGTTTATTTCTAAACGATTACTGCAGCTACAATTCATTGCGTATTTGGTTTATAAGTGTCTTTTCGAGCCATTTTCCACCTTAGAATTCCCCTTCCTGGCATCATAAGGCTGGATTGATGGATAGAGGCCACCCTTTGAAAGAAAACAGAGGTGAGAAGCAATTTCACACGAATTGGGCCGCTCAAAGTATTCGAGCGAATGATGGCAAGGCCCTTTTGTAAGTGGATTCCGGGACCTGGCATGGCAATCTCGGAGAGTTTTAACCTGTAAATAATGCAATCATTGCAATATTTTGTCATCAAAAATGGAAATTGGCGGACTGTCAAGTGCCCGTTATTCAAGAAAGTCCCAGAACTCCTTTGGGTCACAAACGCAAACATGGCAGACCAGTGAGTGCAAGTGAAATCAAATAGCGTTATCGGGGTCACACTAAAGAAGTGAGCAGGAAAATGTGGAACAGATTGCAAGAACTGGAGTCGAAGTTTGCCGCCATTGTAAAATTTTAACCTCAATAGGAATTTTTGTTTTCAAAACTTCAAAAGAAAGCTGCGTGAATTCTGCTGTTGTCAGAGGGCGATTTTGGTTTTACAAGAGAATAAGCAGCCCTATTAAATGAAAATTGAGAGTTTCGGTCAGTTTCCAGGCTGAAAAAATCTACAAAAGTGACCTTTTGGCAACGACAATGGTTAATTTCAACCATAGTCCGGGATACGGGAAAGTTGCAGGTTTTTAAAAAGAGTTAAGTTGTTACCCTTCAGCGAAATCAAACAAATGCCCAATTATTGGTGACCAAGTTATGAACTTTTTCCCATAATTAAAAAAGGTTACCAAAGCAACACTATAACCTATAAGAAAGACCCCTAATTGAAGCTTTAACAAAAAATAACTCAAAAATCAGCTAGTCAGGACCCCCAATGAACCTCCATTTTTTATTGTTGAAAAGTAATAAGTGTGTCAAGATCAACAATAATATTGCAAAATTAAAAAAAAAATGTGGGGGTATATTCAGAGCCAATTAAGGTGGCCCTGGATCTGCTCCTATGAATTTTTTTAACTTTGCAAAAATTTGTATATTATTATGCCAATTATTTCCTGGCAATGAAAAATGGGGATCACTGAGCTCGTTTTGAACTTGTAGTTACTTAAAGCTACAATTACTAGAACTTTGTAATAATATTGTCTTATTAAGTCTATTTAAAGACTCAGATACAGTATATAAGTAAAGTGGAAGGATGTCAAAATGATTTACTTGGGGCTGGTGATCCATAGGAAATCTGCAATGCACTGTCATTCAAGGGCAAAGTAATAACGCTGCTAACTGCCCTTCATGGAATAAAATGCTTAAGCTGCCAGCATCAATGAACTGTATGACGTTTTGAAGGTGTTGAATTGGGCAAGCACATCACCTCACTTACTATGTGTTAAGTTTTGCTCGGTATTTATTGTACTCTGATCTTCTGCGTCACAGCCACCTCTGGGCAGAAGGAAGAAAAGCACTGATGAGGGAGATTGAACTGGGAAAAAAACTGGAAGAACAATCTCAGCCTAACATCATCACATTCATTGGATGCGTTACGACACGCAGTAAGTTCCTGTTTCGTTTACCTCTTGCTAGAGTCTAATTACGGGAAGGAGGCACATCCAAACAGTTATTTATTTAGTTTTAGCTTAAGAATTAAACATTCTTCTCAGAAACGTTAATTTTGCACACAGTTTACACACATGAAATGCAAATTTAGAAATCTTTCAGTTGTGGCACATTAATTGTCGGTCCCAGCATTGCCTAAACATCAAAATGTCAACAATTACATACAAAGTAGTTTTCTATTTGCCTTCACAGTAGTTAAAACAGAAAATCCTTCAGCTTGTGCATTATAAAGTGGCTTGTTGGCAACTGAAGGAGAGAATGCCCAGGCGAGCCTACATTTAAGTAAATGTAATCTGGTTTCTGGAGGATAAATCTATGTCAAGTATCATAAATTACCTCTTTTTTTGTATCTACACAGTTCATCCAATCCTGATCATGGAGTACTTACCCTGTGGAGATTTGCTGGGGTATTTGAGAAAAAGCCGAGGAATTGAAGACAAGTATCATTGCGGAGAGGGTGAGGCTTTGGAGCTGGGTACATATGACTTTGTCTCATTTGCCAGACAGATTGCAACTGGGATGGTGTTCCTTGGATCGAAAGGGGTATGTGAAGAACTGAAAAATAAATAAATTAATTAATTAAATGACTCGGCCGCACTTCTTGCTTTTCAACCCAAATAGCAAGTGTCATCTTCTCAGTTTTAAATATGCATGCATTATTCATAAAAAAACAGTGATGATTTCTTTTTTTTAGTTTTAGTCGAAGAAATAATTCTGGTATGGTGTTAGGAGGGGGGAAGCGGGTGTGAACTGCTTAGCTCCTGAATCTTCCACCTCGTATAAAAAAAGATATGCAATTCATAAGCCTTCCATTATTAACAGGGTACATTGCTGGTAAATGTTAAATTGCCTGAATCAATAATAATTATAGTAGTTGCTCTAGTAGTACATTAAGTATTCATAGAAAATTCCATCCATGTACACCTGACCAGTCTTACAGGATCTGGTACCCAAGTACATGTTTTTGCAGGTGGACGCAGCCTAACCTGAACATGGCCGCAGACTGACATACATTTTGGAACGTTCTTTAATAATTATTACATTGTTTGAGGTATTAATAATTCTCCTTTGAGGGATGTTTTGAACTGAAATATGCCTGCTATTATTTAATCGTTTGTAGATCATCCACCGAGACTTGGCAGCAAGAAACATCCTACTGGACCGAAACTGTGTTTGTAAAATTACTGATTTTGGCTTGGCCTACCAAAACTTTAAGTATGGTCACGGAAATGCCAAAAAGGTACATGTAGGCTTTTTCTAATTTAAATGGTGTAGCATTAACATAGTGCTTTGGCTTCATTCATTCGTCATTCCGTTCAAAGGGCCTATCGCTGCTATTCGCACTGCAAATGCCAGTTCCATTACTTTACCATTACCAGTGCCAGTACCATTACCATTTCCTCTACTGCTGCCAACATAATTTATGTCACTTCCACTGCCACTTACCACCACACATTCATTCCTTTTTATTAGCGGAGCTCCGACGGCCCGAAGGGCCGTCAAGCGGAGCCCCATACCTATAGAAACCCGTCAACTGCTTTTCTCATGGTAAAAATGGCTAGCGGTATTGCTCGTGGGCGCGTACGCACGACGACGACGACGACGACGACGACGACGGAGTCGCCCAATAATTAATAATATCCTAATAATAATCATAATAATCCAACATGGCGGCCATACTCCACCTGGCCCAGCTGACCAGCTACTTTACAGCGTACTCACAGCGTACATCTTTGATACTGGACATCCATCTTATAGCCAATTGACACCTGTCAAAACAAGGTATCCGCTGACCAGTGTAACGTGACCATATCGCGGGCTCAAGTTTAGACCTCATCGAGGTCAGCTGTTTTTTTGAAGTTGACCGCTGACCAGGTACTTGCTTTCGATTGGATCGCAGGCTCAAGCCAAGTGTGGGACACCCATACCAAATCGAGGCCGTTAAAATTTTTCGCGCGCTTTCTGCGGCTGGTAATTTCACATTCAGTTGGTTTCTTTATTTTGAGCAAAACAACTTCATCTTCTTCGATCGAAGTTTGTCTTTCGCGTAAAAAGCATAAAGATCAAGAACTTGTCAAAAGATACTCCGGAAGGTGAATTTTCAAGTGATGAAAGGAAGGACGGAAGATTTTTCTCAGGAAAAGCTTCAAAGATTGTGCGGTTGAAAACAGTATAATTCAACGCTTCAAGGGCTTTCACTTCACCGCGGCATCTTGCATCTCACCAAGAAAAGTCACTTAACAGTTCACCGGTATTAATGGGAGGAATGAGTAGCTCAAACTCTGTGGAAGAAGCTCTTTCTTTGGACAAACCGTTTGCTATTTTTGCGGATGCTTGTTTTTACTTTACTGAAGCTTACGCATTTTCAAGTGGTAGAAACCTCTACAACACAGGACAGTGAGGTAAATTAAATAAATAGAAGCTTAACATTTGGTTTAATCGTTGTTACTTTTGTTCAGGAATGAAACTTGTATTTTTCTCTCGAATGGATATAAATAACAATCATCTGTACTCGTTTTGGACGCAAAGAAGTGGTTGAATTGTTTGTTTGTTTTGTTACGTTGTTTTCTTTGCAAGCGAACGAGTGTTTTTACTCGGCTTGGCTGACTGTTTTTCGACCTTGGTTCCTCACAGTAGCGTTAAGAAACTTTTGCCCTTATCTTATCAACACGTAATCGCAATGAGTCCTCGTAAAATTAAGCATTAAAGGGGGAGACTCGAGCTCGAGGAAAAATTAAAAATCCGATCAAATGCATGTGCATGTGCACTTCTCAAAATCTGACATTAAGTTGTCAAAATGCTGCCAAAACAGTCAAAACCCAGCGCGCTTCACTTCGTCAAGTCTTTAAGAGATCTTCGTCGAAAGCAGCCTGTAAACAACAATTAAGTTTCGCCGTCTTTAAACATGTCGTTTGTTTGAACCGGTAAGAATCAGCGTTTGGAACCGATGTTAAAAACAGCGAAATGGGTTGACTGGCTGGCTGGTTTTGATAAATTTTAAAGTGGACGGGTCTGCGAGAGAAATGCTCGTTTGGTTTGGCAAGCGCTTTCTTCGTTATCTGGATGATGTTTTGCCACTGAGAATCATTAATTGAAGAAGGTTCTTCGGAAGACATGGGAAGTAACAGTAAAACCATCAAAGCACTTAAGTGTTTTGTGTAAGCCAAGGAAAGATTTTGTGGGAAATGGCTCTATTATTCAGCTCTGTCGCATTCCGAGTGATTGCTGTCTCAGTGATTCCTGTTGACTGCTCTAAACGATCAGGTACGGACCTCTTTTTTGTCTTTTCTACGGACATTTATGTGTTACCTGTCCAATTTCTGCACCTTCTCCAAGAATCTTCGAAGAAATATTATTCATATTGTGCTTTTGTTTTCTTGTAATAAGTCTTATGTTTGTTGTTATATTGTTTCTGAACCGCGGTCAATTCCTGTTGACTGCTGTAAACGAAGAGTTTGTACCCTTTATTTTTTTTTCTAGGGGCATTTATGTCAAAATAAATACCGATTTTCCTAGCTTTATCATTACAAGCGATTTTAATTACTAGCTAGTCTTGTTTAATTTCTCCACCTTCTCCTTCTTCGAGCAAACACTCGCCGGCATGGTACTTTGTTCGCTTGCAGTGTTTTTGTTTTTTTGTTTTTTTGTTTTTTTTTTTGATCCGCTTTGAATCCCTTTACGCTTTCATCTCAAAGTAGTTAGACTCAAGAATGTCCGTCTTTTTTTTTTCTTTTTTGCAAACGTTTACTATCGAAAACTCTTCGTTTTCCCTGCTGCTGCTCAATTGTTTTGGACACAAATTAAACTGGCCCAAATACTCTTGCGAAGTTGCTCGGTGAGAGTGTGCAGCTCCGATTCTAGGCTTGGCATGGCTAAATATATATATGGCCTTCAGCTTTTTTTTTTTACTCGCTACATAACAGACTGGAATGGTGTTCCATCGAACATCATGCATGCACCTTCTTTAAGCAGTTTTAAGTCCTATCTATTACATTATTAGTGTCAATTTTAAATCAGATGTAGCTTGTGAGTGACAAGTATGTAATTTAATTAAGTTTGCTTTGGATTACTTCATGATTTTTAGTCTCAATCTCAAATCAGGGGTGACTTGCAAGAGACAAGTATTTGATTTAATTTGATTAGGTTAGCTTTGGGCCACGTTTAAATTTCACCTCTTAGTTTTTAGAATGTGTAATATTAGATAATATTCTTTGTATGGGAATTTAGTTTCTCCCAATTATTCTCCAGTCATGCACTTTTTTGTTTTGTATCAACTTAGTTGTATTCACATGACAAAGTATTATTAAACTTAAAACTTAAAATTAAACTTAAAGTAAGCTCTTTCTCATCAATGTACACATCCTTTGGACTTCCTCCTCCTGCATACAGTCTTTCAATTAATTTTATTAGTAGCTGGTCACACCAATCTTGTGGGATGTTTGGATGACATTTGGCATTAATGTTTAATGGAATCTCTGATGTTTGATGAAGTATGTTAAGATCAAGTTAAGATGGCTAACAGATTTCCAGCACTTTTGCTTTGATGAATCACCTTGATAGTGGTATCAACCAAATGCCCAATATATTATTATCAAGTTGTTTGGTCTTGCACTTAACTGGCCAGAAGAGCAGCTGGATTTCTTTTTGAAAACACTGTAGGTGCATTGAGTGATGAGCTTAATGTTAGCAAGCAGTTTTTTTTTTGTGATAGTAAGGTCAAGAAGTAATTGATCAAAATAAATATCTTGGTCTTAATTCATGGCATCTAAATATTTTTATTGATTTCCATGTATCTTTCTTTCATAATTTTTGTGAGGCATACATATATCCAGAGGATACACAATTTCCGATTTCTGACTGTCTCATGGGAGGCTGTGGATAATTGAAATTGCATTCATTATGAAGTGATGATCTGAATCACTATATATCTGATGTGATACTGATTCCAAGGAGCAATCACCAGGCTTCTCCACCAATTTCTAGTGGCTCTAAACCATACCAAAGTAGCTAAGTATGTAACTAAGTTGCCTACAGTTGAACGGGGAAACAGACCTGTCCTTAGGTATTGCTCTAAGATGTTAAGAAATGTTTTGTTTTAAAAATTTATAGATGAAAACTAGCTTTGCAGGTTCTTTTTTACACAAGGTATTAAAGATTATTTAAAAAAAAACCTACCTCAATGTTTTTATTTTGCTTTTTAACATCTGCAAACTCAGTTTGGAAAGGAATTTTATTACCTTACTCAATAGAACGCTTGTTTTTAGGAGGGGTGGGGGTCCAAATTCGTAAAAGGGGATTCATATCTGCTAGCAGTTCTGGACTAGGGGGTCCAAATCTGATCCACAAGCAGATCTGGACTAGAGGGTGCAAATCCACGTGGGGTCCAAATCCACTGTGCCACTGGCTCAGATCACCTTTCCATACTATTTTCTACAGCATTGGGTCTGTAGCTTGAGTGAGGTCAGATGGGTGATATGACAAGCAGACTATATGTAAATGCCAGTAGAAAAAGAATGCTTTTGGAGCTCCGCTTTTAGGCTTGGCTAAATATATATATTATTTTATTTGTTGTTCAACGGGCATCTCACGCCCATTGCCATTTTCCTCTGCTGCTGTAAAACTATTTCACCACCACTGCCAATGCCAGTACCAACACCTGACTGCTAAGTTCACTACCTCTAACACTACCATGCACTACCCCTACTACTACAGTACCACTACCATTATCACTACCCTTACCAACACTGCCATTATCACTAACAACACCTGACTGCCTTAATCACTACCACTAACATTCAGAGCCTCTGCTACTAAAGTACCACTACCAATACCACTGCTAATGGTTTTGCTTTTGTCGCACTGCTGTACAACTGTCACTACAATTACTTCTGGGACTACCACTGGCACTTGAATTGTGTAACACTATCCCAATACTAATCTCGCAACCTCAACCACTATTGAGGAGAAAGTGCTGCCTTTGTAATGACATCTGCAAATGGTTAGACTTTCTAGTCTTCTCGCATAAGGACGATAAACCGTAGGCCCCGTCTCACAACACTTATTCCTAAAAATCTGTGGGACGTTAAAGAACACTGTTCGAAAAGAGTAGGGGACATATTCCCCGGTGTAGTGGTATATCTCTGCCAGCATGTGGTCGGCCTGGCTGGATTAGCTTGAAGGGCTTCTGAGCGCATGAGACTACAATAAATATACAGCCAGAATTCAGGCTATTCACCGGGTGCTGGAACTACCCTTCAAACCCCAACCTCTACCACCATCGCCTCAACCTCTTCTACTTGTACCCTTGTTACCACCAATGCCACTGCCATTATACAGTTCTACCACAACTACTACCACTCCCACTATTACCGCCACTGCTTCCGTAATTGATAGCATTGCTACTGCTACTACGGTCACTAGAAGACATCTTGATGAATTACTTTGTTTAGTTACGCCTTTGTTCAAGAAGTACATAGTTTTCGGCGATTAATGTTGTGCGAAATTGCTGTAAATATGCCAGTATCTCTAGCGTTATAGTCATACTTTCATTACTGATTACGTTTGCAGGGTTGCATTCCAGTGAAATGGACGGCACCTGAAATACTGTACGGAAACCCTGCAGCCCTCACCAGCCAAAGTGATGTGTAAGTGATGCTGAGCCATTTTGTTTAGTTCAACCACTCTCCATTAGAAGAAACCATCAACAATTGGTCTCCTTATAGATAGATAACGTTGAATTATAGGACTGTTTAAAAAAGATAATAATTATAAGGGGAAACGAAATTAATTCACGCTATCCACCAATTTGAGCCTAGTAAAAGTAACCCTAAACATATAACACAATAGGTTTTTTGTTTTGTTTTGTTTTTGTTGTTGTTGTTGTTGTTGTTGGTTTTTTTTTTTTTTTTTTTTCATTTCGAAGCGCCGTGACTCAGTAAGTAGTACACCAAAGGAAAAACATTGCTCGCGATTGCCTTGGATTTAATTGTAATATAATGTGGGGTTTCTTCCAATGATTCAAATGTTTGAGCCACCTAAAAGCATAGTAAAAGATGTATTTTCATTTGCTTTTCACCTTTCGAATTTTCGATATTACAGTGCTTTATGTCCATACTCTGTTTGAAAACTGTATTTTTATTATTTTGATGTTGTTGTTGTTTTTATTAATTTTGTGAAATTGCAGTATTTACATTATATTTATCTATATTTCTAATCCACAGATGGTCCTACGGAATTGTTCTCTATGAGATATTCACCATCGGTGAGTAGTCCTATGGTTGATACTAAAATAGTAAAAACGCAAAAATATCGTACAGACCGCTTACATAATAATTATAGGCATTAGCTTCCTAAGAAATCGGTAGTACGCTGTAAATACCGACAACTCACGTGGAAATTATGAAACAAAGGACCAAAATTACGCACAATGGTATCGGAGAAGTGAATTGAAAACTTTTGCAAGATTAAATTATACATGTACATTTAGTTGTTGACCAAAAATAACTATTATTACGTCGTCTGCTGTTACCATGGCAACGGTACTTCTGGCACTTATTATTTGAAAACAAACTCGGTGACCCCCTATTTTTTCACGTGATTACGTTTGCCATGTAAAAAGGAAACCGAAAATGTTTTTAAAAATTTTCTATCAAGCGGATTTTTTATAAACGCGAGAAAAGGCAATTTGTGAGTAGTGTAAAATTTCTTTGATAGGATTTTCTTGAATTTTGTGTGATGATTCCTTCTTATAATGCAAAAATTTCCATGCGCGTTTTCGCGCATTTTAAAATCTAGATTCGAAAAGATCGACATTTGCTCATGCGCTTTGCTGACTGCCGCTAACCATTACGCGTAGACTCGCGGGCATCTACCGTAGTTTTGTTTGCAGTCCACGCGCTGAGTTGATTTCAGTAAGGTGGATTTTAATAGTTCACAGTTGATGTTTTTACTGTTTGGCCAAACGTTTGGGCTCACTTAAGAGAACTTCTCCACAACTTGTGGCATGACTAAGCATGTTTATGTTGAATAACACCAAGCAAAAGCGTGGAATTGACTAAATGGCTCGCAGAACACATGTCAACTGCATTCAATTCTGACACAAGTGCAGATGTGATTCGCGACAAACAACAAAGGGGTGGTGAGTAAGTCAAATTGAAGTGCTATCCCACTTTTGAAGTTTTACATTTACTTTCCGGCTCCTTATCCTCCCGGTTCCCGAAACGATCGGTCGCAGTAGAGGTGGAAATTTCTCCTTGGAACTTTAATATCCATTATCAATCTCCGATAAGT
Source organism: Pachyseris speciosa (assembly GCA_016490735.1). Taxonomy (NCBI): domain Eukaryota; kingdom Metazoa; phylum Cnidaria; class Anthozoa; order Scleractinia; family Pachyseridae; genus Pachyseris; species Pachyseris speciosa. The sequence continues at coordinate 117,860 of JAEMWC010000752.1, read as the reverse complement.
CGATCGAGTACATACCGCCTCAGATAAACGCGAATTTCTTTTTAAACCGGACAAACGTAGCCTTGCTGACCTTGCTCGAAGAAATCCTGGCGCCGCCAATTTTGTTTTTGTTTTTCCCGTTCTTCAAATCTCGCGCATATAAACTGACGCGCGCACTAGTGGCCAGACTCTCCACGCGAGTAAAACTGCTACCAGCCACCTTAAATAGTCAGCTTACAGAAGCGAATATTAATTTTGACATGACATTGTGAGTGACACTTGCTTTAATGAGGAGTGGTAATGACGGAACTTAGCGACATTCCGATGTGGTGACCCAAGGGTAAGAAACTTCTTCCGTCAACAGAGCAAGTTTCTTGCCCTTGGGTCACCACGACGACATCGACGGCTCACGACGAAGACGACGGCTCACCACAGATGACGACGGCTAAGAACGACGGCTGATGACAGTCATTGTATGTTTTTGTAAGAGTGCAGACTGAGCTCAACAATGGCCAGGGCTCACCAATGCATGGACACCCACTAAATATAACCCCTGACGCAATATTGTTAGATGTTCATATTGATTCTAATTCAAAATTTTGTGGCCTTATGAGGGAAGTATGCGTGAGAACAAGTGCGCAAATTGGAGTTATCATTAATAAGGCTGCCACATGTACAATTCTTTCAAGAGCGTGCGTTGGATATGTGTTTATAGATATCCAACAAGTTGGCTTTAATAATCCTTTATGCAACAAGCGCAAGTGGAAGAATTGTTTCATCACACACAGCCCCCTTCAAAATGTGCCGGCATATCCGGCAAATTTGCCGCCTACAGTCAATTATTTGCCGCTTATTTCACACTTGGACTTCACTGTGAGTTCTCTAGCAGGCAAAGGTTAGCTGGCAGTTGCTGCTTACTTCTTAATTTATACTGGCCTCTACTACAAAACCCTTTGACAGGGCTGCACACACAAGAAAACAGAAAAGCAGGAAAAATTGTTATATCTTGCTGACTTCATTTTGTAAGGAAGACGAGAAGATGATTTAAGGGTCATCATTTGTCGGGCGTGGTACAGCGTCTTATGTCCGGAGGCCACTAAACCAATTACAAGCCTGGGATATTACATTCTTTTCATTCTCAATATATAAATAATAAGTTGACGGACATGGATATGATAAGTTTTATGACATTAACACTTAACAGGGGGTATTCCATACCCGGGCTGGACAGAAGGCAAAACAATTGCAGAAATACAAAAGGGCTACCGCATGCCAAAACCCGAACACATCGACGACACCCTGTAAGTCCTTGCTGTTTATTAGGATTGCTTAGAAAATGAAATTTGCTATCTGCTTCTGAATTCTATGATTGAGTATATGCCTTCTCATGACGTCACCTTAAAATAAGCAAATTACATGTATGTTAGTCCTTATTCTTAAATGGCCACCAGTTATCATAAAACTGTATTGATCTCGGCGTCCAAAATTCCCAAAATGGTGTATCCAGTGGGTGAAACTGTAATAGTTGCGGTACATTTTATCTGGTGAATTGCGACTTATCCACGGGATAAAGTTAACCGCTCTTTTTTTTTTTTAATGGAAAACGGTGAGTTAAGGTAGTGAGGGTTTCCCATTGAATTGTGTTAGCTTTTAAGCATGTGCACATGTTTTCCTTTACCTCCCTAATTTAAGCGCGGACGCTGCTTCATATTTGTCTCGTCAAGTTGCGGTAGTCATACTGAATAATGATGTTTAAACTGTGCTTTAGGTACAATGTTATGACGAAGTGCTGGCATGAAATTCCCGAATTCCGCCCCCCTTTTGAAAAACTTCGCCAAAGAATGATCCAATACATCGAAGAGGAGGTTCGTTCTGAAATTTAATTGTATTCAAGTAGGCACGAACTCCATTTAAATTATCATATTTGTTTAATTGTTTGTTTGTTGTTTTTGTTGTTGTTTTTTTTTTTGCGTATTTATTTGTTGGATTTTTGGGGTTGATTTCCATCACAAACTTCATTTTCTCTGTGTTTCATTGCAAGTAAAGTATATTGTTATCGACAGAACGAAGTTGTAAAAGGATGCCGCAAGTAACAGAGACGGACTAAAACAACCCCCCCCCCCCCTCGAGGTTTCAGCTAATGTGCGGTTATGATGTAGCCATACTGCAATTTTACCTTATTTCCAACGGATAAAAAACTGCCAAGGGACGATTTGCTAATTCTAAATAATCGTGATTTTCAGACACGAATTTAGATTAATTAAGTATACCAATATTTCCTTTTGTGCTTCTGGCTCCAATTAAATTTTGTCCGCTTATGACAATTTTGACTAGCTGGGCAGGGGATATAATATAACCTGTTCATTGGATAAAAATGACACTTATTTTCAATTGCTTGGATGGTTTAATTAATTCGTGTGATTTGTTTTGATTTTAGTTTTACCTTGGCTTGGTGGATATGTTAAAGTACAACGGGGCCAAATATTCCAAAGTTGAAGACGAAGGAGCACAGGCTGGTGCAAAAGACGAACCGGTCGAGAATGAACCAAAGAAGAAAGTGTCAACTAAAAGGAAGTGGCATAGTGTTCGCAATTAAAGCGTTTAAATCACTTTCAGGGGCCAAAAGAATAGTTCATAATTGTGGAGGAGGTCGAAAAGTAAATAAATGAGGTTGATTTAAGGTACTAAACCGAATTGATAAGTCAGGCAAGGCTTCCTGTAGCTGGTAGCAGTTGAAAATGCACAAGAATTCCAAACTTAAAACTATTTTATAAACTAACAAGGCCCAAAAGTGTTCTTTGCAATTTGTTTTCCGAGAAATCAATACATTGTGCTTAAAGACTTTGAAGCTTAAAGATAAAAGAGGCAAAGCGGCCTACAGCTGTTCGCAGTAGAAAATTTGTAAACCAATTGTATAACGGACAAAAGAGTTGTTTGTAAGTCGTTCGGAGATAGATCTTTGGATTTTACATATGCAGTTTTATTTATCAATGTATTCATTTACTTACTTAATATCTCGGATCATTAGCAATTCATGCTAGGGGCGTAACAAGCCTCATGTAAAACCGAGGGTAAATAAAGTTCATTTTTCATTCATTCAGCACTGTATAGATCTAGACTATGGTTAAATGTATTGGAGCTTATAGCGAAACGAAGTAAAGGCGTCTTCAGCTGTTAGCAATAAAAAATGGGTAAACTCACAAGGTCCAAATGAGTCGTTCCTAATTCGTTCGCACATGGATCAATAGATTAAGGTTAAATGTATTGGAGATTATAGATAAGCGAGGCAAAGCTAGCTGTAGTTGCTTCAAACAAAAACCGGACAAATATATATTTGCAGATAGAAAAATGTTATAGCCTGCAAGGTCCAAAAGAGTTGTTCGTAATTCGTTTCGAGATAGGTGCGATTAAGGTGCGATGTATTGGAACTTATAGATAAGCGAGGCAAAGCCGCTTATACATGCTAACAGTACAAATGGAAAAACTCACCAGACCCCAAATGGTTGTTTGTAATTCCTCTGTGATAGATAAATATATTACGTTGAACGATATGTAGGCCAATGGATAGGTCAGGCAAAACCGCCTGAATGTACTGTTACTATAGCAGGTTCTCATTAATTTGCGGTGGTATAAGTATACTCATGGTTACATCATAGGCTACTGTGTTTATCCAAAGAATAAAATCTAGGGGATTCCCATTGACAGGGTGACGTCATAGCATGTTTCCCATTAGAGATCATGGTTGGTGTAACAGTTTCACAGCTTTGTTAATGTGACAACCGTTACTTATATTTGAATTTAAAAAAATGGTTAGCTCATTTTGCCGTCTGTTGTTTGAACTGTGTCCTCCAATAGCTTCTTCGTTTCAGTGTTGTTATCCCTAAAGATTATCTTACGCCCGTTCAAATAAACGTCACCGCCTGCGCTATTTATGTACCGCTGAAACACTTGATAGACCTTGTGATACAATTTCTTGTGCTAAAATGTGTAACATTGTAGCGCGGGTGGCTAATTTCCAAGTTCTGCAAAACAATGGGAGGGAAGCATTTATCAAATAATGCTGTAAAGGCGGAAACAGACAATAGCTCATTGCCGTTGTTCTTATTCCACAAAAATGCAGTCGCGTGATGCGTGCGAGTGTACTAAAAAGAGTCGCCAACATCATTACGGAGATGAGCAGAAATAAACAAACGGGTATTCGTCGGCAAAGAGAATTTCTTGCCAACACCCCACAACACCTCCCTGCAGAACTGGCTATCTGGTTATATAGAGAAGGAATGAATGAGTGACTTCTGTGAGTATGTACGCCAATAACGTCTCGACAATCACTGTCATTTTTAAACTGAATTCGAGGATGACATGACGTGACATGAGGTCGTCAAAACGTTGTGTAACGTTTTTATCGTTAATTTTCCTTTTGAATTCGAGGAAGCTGTAATAAGTAATGATTTGGGTCATTTCAACGAAGGTCGGGCTGGTGCTCCCTGTACCAAGTCCATTGTCTGCTTTCATTGTGTTTGGTTCATTGTATCGTTCTGGTGTATTGTTTCTCCATTGTAGTGTACTTTGTGAGCTTGGTATATGGTGCACCAACCGAAGGACGGGTGTCAAGATGGAAGAGAGAGACCTGACCCTCTCGAGGGAGTCGCTCGTATAGAAACTGGCTCTTGAACAATGCTCGGATTCACTGTTACTGGCATGTGGTAGACTATCGAATGGAAAACCGGCTACGTATCTGCTGGAGCATTGATGGAAATTAGTCTCTGTTGGAAGTTGGAATGGCTCAAATTCTCTAGTTCTCGCCGGATTCAATCGTTGTTTTGACGTCAAATACATTTCTGAAGGTGAATATATACTGCCTCTCTATTTCATACACTCTTAGATGTATGAAAGAGAGGAGACCCTCCATAGAATCTTGAAATTGTTGTATGGCTGGAAGAACTGGAGCAGTCGATAGGTTTTGTGGTTTGTAAGACGGCAGTAGTTCTTCCTTTCGAGGTATTGTTTGGTACCCTAAATTTTCAAATGTAACCTCACAAGGTAGTGCGTTACCTAAACTGATCTTGAGTGGTTCCTTTTGTAATGAAACGTTTGTAAATATGGGTGAACTAATGAGAGAAAGTTGAATTGTCAATAGCTAGCGTAATGGGTGAGCAATAAGGAATATTAAAAGAGCGATATTTGCGCTTTCCTAACTACAGGAGTACCCAACGACCTTTTCTGAGAATTTTTATTGTACGGTGTACTAAACACTAGCTGAGTGTCCCCCTGTCAATCTTCGTTAATATTTAACTTTCCTGGAAAAAAAATAACCGCTCTTTAGTGCCAGCGAGCAAAACTTTTGAGAAATAAGAATCCCAGCCAGCTACGAGCGTGTCGTTTCTCAACGAGCCAGCAAAGTTGAAAATGCCACAAAACAAGAAATGCTAGCCAGCACGGGTGGAATCTTTCCAGTTTGCCAGCAGTCGCGTAAGGAAGAAAAATACCCAGCCAACTAAGTATTGATTTTAACTTAATGTTTGGGCAAAACATGTCAAATGGTTTATTTCGGATGTCAGATCGTTCCCAAGACGGGCAGTAGGCTTCTATCTGTATCCCGTGTTGTTTACCTTTAGTTTTTCCCCCGAAGTCCTATCTTCTCGTAGATAAAAATCCACCAAAATACGAAGCCCATATACGGTGTGAATCGAAAAATTTTTAAATCCTGGAAACGCGGGAAACAGAAAAGTGTGTCGAATGACGCCTAATGGGCTCGTTGAGGAGGCTTGCAATAGTTTTTTTTTTTGCCTTGGGGTAGTGTACCTGTGGGAATCAAAGATTTTTGTCGAAACGATGTTGTAGAGTTGAGGAAATCGAAGCTTGTCTTCTATAGGAAATTTTGATTTCAACTGGTAAACCCCAAGGGTTAGATGCATTGTGTAATTCTCATACTGTAAGCTGTATTTTAAATGTATGCAGACTCCTTATTCTGTATATCTCTTTATACTAACAAAGGGAATAAGGAGGTTTACACTTAGTTCTGTTAGCAAGCGGAAGATGTCCTCAATGAACAGAGCAAATTCTTGATTGCGTTTGACATAAGGCATCTGTCGGTCAGTAAGTAATGTGGACCTAACGAGGTCTTGCGTTGCTGCCAGTTTAACGATGAAGATAGAGGTCGCTGGAATTTAAACGCGGAACAACTGGACAAACGCAAAGTTGTTTCAAATCCCGATGCAAACACATAGATGACATGACAAAAAATGGCTTTCACAAACCCCTAATCCGCCAAGAATACCAATTCTCTACACTCTCACAAAAATCCACAAACCAAAACCGGTCAGACCTATAATTTCAGGCTGCGAAGGACCGACTGAGAGACTATCGTCCTTTGTGGATAGTTTGCTTCAACCCATTGCTAGACAACTGAAATCGTATCTAAAAGATACAACAGATTTCATTAACTTTATAGAAGAAACGAAAGTTTCACACGATACAATCTTAGTATCAATGGATGTTACAAGCTTGTACACAAACATTCCACAAGAGAAGGGAATCACTACCGTATGCAGAGCATACGAGAATTTTCACAAAAACAGCCCCCTCGTCCCACCACATTATCTCAGAGAAATGCTCGGCCTTATACTAAAGGAAAATTCGTTCCAATTCAACGAAAAAAATTATCTCCAAATCCATGGAACGGCGATGGGAACGAAAATGGCGGTCGCTTTCGTCAGCATATTCATGGCTGAGATCGAAACACACATACTTAATCAAAGCAAAGTTAAGCCGACAGTGTGGAAACATTACATCGATGACGTTTTCTCCCTATGGGACGTACAAAAATGCGACATTGATCGATTTATACAACAAGCTAACACATTCCATCCAACAATAAAATTTACAGCTGAAATTTCAGAGAAAGAAATCACATTCCTTGACACAAAAGTATATAAAGGAGAAAGGATCTCCAAAGAATCCGATCCTAGACATCAAAACCCATTACAAGCCGACCGAGACCTTTCAATGTACACACTATACCTCTTTTCACCCACCAGGTGTAAAAAGAGGTTTCATAAAAGGAGAAGCTAGCAGACTCCCTCGTACAAACTCCTTGGAACGAAATTTCCAGGAGGCCATATCTAACTTCTGTACGCGGCTAGGGGCTCGCGGTTATCCAAAACAGTTAGTTGAGAGAACGCTATCCGAGGTCACCTTTGCCAGAAGACGGTCGGCTTTGTAAAAACAAAAGAAAAAGACTGAAGAGAGAATAATGCCTTTTGTCACAACATTTCATCCAACAGTGAAAAACCTTCAACAAATACTGATGCAAAAATGGAGTCTAATTCAAAACCAGCCATTGCTGAAATCTACAAAACGCCGCCTATTATATCATACAAAAGAGAAAAATCGCTAAAAGACATGCTCGTAAGAGCGAAACTTTGAAGGCAAATATAAAACGCATCGCAACCGCAAAACCATAAAGGGGAGTCTGTGTAGGCCGGTCAAGAACCTTTCAGTCCCATAAAATGAATACCTGTAAAGACAAAAGAAAAATGACTGAGTAACGGTAACTCCTCCTTGCTACGGTTGTTAAGAATCAAGAAAACACTTTAGGAGAGAAATGTCCTCACTGAATCAATAGCCAGAAAACGATGATATTTATCGATCAAAAAAATGAATAATGAACAGACATAACTTACCCGAAATCAGTGGAACTTCCACCGTTGCATCAGCGCTGGTTACCAATGTATTTATACCGCCGTTGAAAGCGAATGCCGATTGACTTCGCCAACTGACAGCACATGCTATTCAGGTTGAGACTCTTGAAAGTTGCTTTACGAGCGACAGTTTGTTTTTCATTAACTTTATTTTCAATCTCACGCAGATGAAAGTGCGCCCTCAGTACTCTCAGCCAGCATGAAAATTGAAATAAGACAACTGCCAGAAATGACGTGTTTTGATTCCTGGCAGCCAGTAAGACTCATTACGGACACGAATACTAGCAAGATTTCGCTAAAATAACACTGCCAGCAAGATTTTTATTTAAACAAACATTTTGCCAGCCAGCCCAAAATCGGCCTGCAGAGCGGTTATTTTGCAGATCGGCTCCATCGAGCACTCCTGTAACTAGAGAGTGTTTCAGTCTTTGAGGCAGACTTGTGGGGTCACAACTTGCTGTTGTAATAATATCGACCAGAGGGTAGCCAAAGGCTCTGCAGGGGCGCAGAGTTAGCGCTCAGGGGAGCAGGGTTGGCACAGTGGTGAGAGCGCTCGCTTTCCACCAATGTGTCCCGGGTTCGATTCCCGTACTCGGCGTCATAAGTGGACTGAGTTTGTTGGTTCTCTACTCTGCTCCGAGAGGTTTTTCTCCGGGTTCTCCGGTTTTCCCCTATCCTCAAAAACCAACAATTCTCCCACACGGCCCCACAAGCTTGCAGCTTTAAATCTTAACCGTGTATAAATAACGTTTCTTTACCTTTACCTTTACGGCCCCTCAAATGGCTTGATGAAGAAATGAGTGTGCTTAGAATGCATTTACACTTTATAGCCAGATCTGATTCTCGCGGCTCTTTCTCTTTGATTCTTGAAATTAATAATAATAATAATAATAATAATTATTATTATTATTATTATTATTATTATTATTATTATTATTATATTAATAATAATAATAGATAATCCGAAATTTATATTTTGCTCGAAGTGCCGCAGCCCAGAAAGAAGAAGAAATAAATGAGCTATATTTTTCGGAGGCTGTCGAAGATCTGAAATCTTTTGACCTTGAAAATCATTGGAGGCACATTTCACTGCGCCACAAGAAGCGTACAACTCCCATACTAAGCCCACGTCACGTCATTTTCACAGACCGATCTATTTTTTAGACTATCTTTTCCCGCGAAAAAGAGCAACGAGGACGGCAACGGCAACGAGAGCGCCACAAAACAATAGGTTTTATGAGCAAAAACAAAGGCTCTGCACATGTGGCAGGTGCAGCGACTTGTGATTAGTCATCGGGACTCCTGTTGGAGTCTGATATTTGCGGGAAATTCAATCTAAAAATAAATTGGTCTGTGAAAACGCCGTGACAGGAATATCGGGCAGTTGTATGCTCCTGGTCTCCTGACTACGCTTGATCGCCGGAAATGTATCACACCACGATAATTTGTAAGAGTATCCCAATGTTAAAGTGTTGGCGAATGAAAGGGAAACTTTTACACAGCAACCATGAAGAATCCATGGGAATAATGGGATTTCAAACCGTGCGAAAGGTTGAGTATTGTTTACTGAACGGATAACCCTGACCGTGCAAGCAGATGAAAATTTTTTTCAACGAATAACCTGGCCGTAACACCGCTACTAGATCTGGGCCATTGTATAATTTGCCTTTACATCGTGTATAAACACGAAAGCCTCGCTTTGATTGTGACAAAACTAACGGCAACAGAATATTAAAATATAAGGACCCCTCCATAACAGCTTCAATTGTCTCAAACGCACGTGACCAGACACTTCAGAGCGGAAAAACCTTTTCACCTTTTCGCGGGCTCTTGTTGGTCTTTTGAATGAAATCGAACACGATGCCAGGAGAGCGTTCGCACCTTGCGAAGTGTTCTTTTTTTTTCTATCATTTTATTTTTTTGCCTAACTAAAGCACATGGGATTTTATACCAACCACTGTTAGATGAGAGAAGAAATGTGCAGTGGAATTAAAAGCTTTGAAATTCCCTAACAGGCGAGTATTCACGTGATTTAAGTATGTTTGTGATCTAGGGAAATAAGATTTTTTTTTCGATCGTTTGGTGGTTAAGTTTGTAAACAACTGCTTGTTAGTGTAACGTTCAGTCCTTAATGATTTTTAAATTCTCAGTTTAATAGAATTTTGTTATAACCGCACTGCTTTGCAGACAGTGATCTCTTGGACACTGAAGTGGTCAAGAGTGCGAAGTTATTAGGGTTAACAATAAGTGACAACCCGACCTGGAATGCCCATGTGAACGAGATAGTCAAGAAAGCTAACAAAAAATTATATTTTCTAGTCCAGCTTAAGAGAGCTCAATTACCCCCTTCCGATTTAGTTCTGTTGTACAAATTGTGCGTTCGATCTTCTGTAGACTACGCTGTGTCAGTTTTCTACAATGCGTTGCCGCAGATTGCCGCAGTACTTAAAAAATGAGCTCGTGCGCATCGAAAAAAGGGCGCTTTCGATAATCTTGCCCAGCTTGAGCTACAACAGTGCTTGCATTTTTGGGGGGCATAACGCCTATAGCTGAGCACCATGGTCTGTTATGCAGAGGACTGTTTGACGAAGTGGTTTCAAGTCCCAATCTTAAACTAAACAGCTTACGACTACCGTTGAACAATGTCAAGTACAAACTCAGAAATCATCGTCCTTTTGCCTTGCCTCGTGTAAAAACAAACAGAGCAAATAACTCGTTTGTTTACGCAATGACCCGCCAATAATTCCAGAAAGTTATCATAGATTTGTCAAAAGATCGATTACTATTTTATATTTGTTTTTCGAATTAAATTATTATTGATAATTTTCTATAATATATATGCTTGTGAATTTTTAAATTTGTAAACTTTTATTGTAAAATTGCTTAATTCAGCTCTTGGGCTGCAATGTGATTTTGAAATAAACCATAAACCAACCATAAACCAAACGTGCTTTTCCTTTATTATTTTTGCGCTTGATTTTTATACTATATAGGTGGTTTGCAGCCAATCTCTGGAGACACAGATAACAACGGTGAAATGAACAACTGCTGGTGGACGAACAAAAGGAGCTAATGAGAGATCTATTGTTTACGTCCACCAGCATGGCGGCGATCACGTAACGTGAAAACCACCCTAATTACAGCATATGTGGGAGAAAAATTAAGTCTGTGAAAAATAAATGCAAGGCTATTCGTGCACTTTACATTTGTGTTTTGCAGCAAACATACAGTAAAGCCGGCTATTCAAATTAAAGTAGAGAACGAAAATGGATTTCCCAGCGCCCGCGTTTCATGTGGTTCCTCGTGGTATCGTCAATCCCTGCTACATACTAGTTATGCAACGCTTTCGAGTGGTATACCGTGGAATATCCCACGAGTCACTTGTATTTTATTTTCATTGACAGTCAACTACAACCGGCTTGCGGAGTACTTCGAAAGAGGTCTTAAATTGACGAACGAAAGCGTTTTGTAAGACTGATAGTTAATGTTATTAACATCGTAGGAAAAAGGTAAACAACGTTTACTTCCACGCTGGCGAAGAAATCTAAAAATATTGCGGACATATCGAAGAACCTTCATAATCCACCGAATGTTAATTTGTGGCGAGAAACATGATGGAATGAAAAGATCGCAATCATTCTGGTTGCCTAGCACGTGACATAGGTCTGCGACCGATAAAGCTCTACAGCTTTCAGTGAACATTTCGTTCGACAATTTAAGACCTCTTTCGAAGTACACCGCAAGAGTTGTAGTTGACTTTCAATGAAAATAAATTCGTTTTGATTTTGTCAAAGTCTTTCATCAGAAGTTTAAAAAGTTTCGTTTGATAGTACTTCAATCGGAGGATGAGGGCTCCTCGATATCTCAGAGCAATATTTCTAGATTTCTTCGCCAGCGTGGAAGTGAACATTGTTTACCTTTTTCCTACGATGTTAATACCATTAACTATCAGTCTTGCAAAACGCTTCAGTTGGTCTCTGTTGAGTGACAACGCCTTCGTCTGGCATGTTGATTTGGCGGCAGATATTGTTTTCCAGAAGCCTGGATACTACCTGCGGTATCGATTTGTAATAATCTAATCGATAAGAAGTTTTATTTTTGCGGCGCGCCGTGCTGACAAGTCCAATTTGTGTGAACCAAGTTTTGTATGTGTGCCTCAAGTTGTAATATATAGATTTAGCCAAGCCTAAAAGCGGAGCTCCACGATTATTATTTTTTAACTGGTATTGAAGAACACCGCACGGCTTTCCTTGCGCCAATATTTCATGTTTAGAGCAGACAACGGGAATTGACCGCGGTTCAAAAACATCAAAACATTACGAGAAAACAATACAGTCGACACGTGTGTTTGTTCAAAAACAAATTTAGCAATCAAAGAATGATCAAATATTTTCATCCAACATCGTTGGACGAGCATGGTTTAGCCACCTCTCACAATAGTGCATTAAATGGCTTTCCATGTTTGATCGAAATCAAACATGTTCATCTAAAATTTCGCATTACGAACAAATGTTTGATCGTTTAGCCACCCCAACAAACAAATCGTGCACAAACGGTAAAAAGCAACCAAATGAGCCACGTAACGTCGAAAATTTCAGCAATAATACGCAAAAATCATTTATTTTGGACTCACTTGGTCCCGTGTTTGGTCAAACATTGTTTTGCGTAGCCACCAAACGTTATGCTCGACAAACACGATAATGGAAGAAAATGTTTGATCTTTTAGCCGGGACTTAACAAACATATTTCATAGTACGTAAAGTTTAGACATAGCTTAAATGTCGTAGAAAAGAGAAAAAGGAAAACAATCCTGATAGTTTGGATAGGTAATCGCATGGGGCCGAGTAAATATCACTTGTGCCAGTTTTCAGAAAGTTGCTGAAATTGCCCTCATCGCGTAAAACATAAGTGATACTAATCCTTAATTTTACGAGGATTCACTGCGATTACGTGTTAATAACATAAGGGCAAACGTTTCTTTCAGTTTTTAACACTGCAGAAACAGACGCCGAAAAACATGTGCAGTCAGCCAAGCGGAGGAAAACACTCGTTCGCTTGTAAAACAACAAACAAACAATTCAACTAGCTACTTCTTTGTGTCCAAAACGAGTAGACTGTTATTTATATCCATTCGAGACAGAAATACAAGTTTCCTTCCTGAACAAAATTAACAACGATTAAACCAAATGCTAAGCTTCAATTTATTTCAGTTACCTGTGTTGTCGAGGTTTCTACCACTTGAAAATACGCATCGATCCACTATAGTAAAAACACGCATCTACAAAAATAGCAAACGGTTTGTTCAAAGAAAGAACTTCTTCCACCAAGTGTGAGCTACTCGTTCCTCCCATTAATGCCGGTGAGTTGTTAATAACTTTCTTGGTGAGCTGCAAGATGTCGCGGTAAAGTGAACAAGCCCTGCAGCATTAACTCATTTTGTTTTTCAACCACTCAATCCGGGCGCCATAGAAGTGGATCCAAAAATTGAAGAATTTCCTGCGAACAACCTTTTGCTCTTCCATTTTCCAGTTGAAAATTCACCTTCCGGAGTATCTTTTAAGTAGTTCTTGATTTTTATGCCCTTTATGCGAATTAAAAGACAAACTGAACTTCGAAGATGACGTTGTTTTGCTCAAAATGAAGACACCAACTGAATGTGAAATCTCGAGCGGCAGAAAGCGCGCAAAAAATTAAGCCTCGTTGTGGCTTGGGTGTCTCGTTTTGGTTGAATTAACGTGACTTGAGCCTGCGATCCAATTGAAAACCATTACCTGATCAGCGGTCAACTTCAAAAAAACAGCGGACCTCGATGAGCTCTAACTTGAGCCCGCGATATGGTCAGGTGATACTGGTCAGCGGAAACCTTGTTTTGACAGGTGTCAATTAGCCATGACACGGATGCCCTATATCAAAGATGTACGCTGTAAACTAGGTGATCAGCTGGAGTATGGCCGCCATGTTGGATTATTATGATTATTATTAGGATATTATTAATTATTGGGCGACTCCGTCGTCGTCGTGCGTACGCGCCCACGAGCAATACCGCTAGCCATTTTTATCATGAGAAAAGCAGTTGACGGGTTTCTATAAGTATGGTGCTCCGCCGGAGCTCCGCTATAAATATTCAAAGAAAGTTTTATATATTTACAAGATGTTGTCTTTATTTGGAAACAAGTTGGATATTTCTACATCGAGTTATATCTATATGAAACAAGTATTATATATTAAGGAGAAGTCTTATATATATCAAGGAAGTATTTTTGTCCGTTTTGGCGCGTCATACACGAGAAAGGGTTGCATAACTATTTTATACCATGCCATAGAAAGTAAAGCGGCCAGCAAGGCTATTCATCAGAATTTAATCAGCTTCGCCAGGGACCTTACAGAGACGCTACAACAGTTTGCGCCAATTACTGTAGGCCCGTAACTGCAAACCCTCCCATAACCACATTCAAGTAGAGATAGACCATCACACCGGGGACTACATCCCCTACTCTTTTCGAACAGTGCGTGGGTTCTTTAACGTCCCACAGAATCAGTAATGAAGAGTTGTGAGACGGGGCCTACGGTTTATCGTCCTTATCCGAGAAGACTAGAAAGTCTAACCATTTGCAGATTTCATTACAAAGGCAGCACTTTCTCGTCAATTATTTAAAGACCCTGAGTGTTGGTCCGGCCGGGGTTAGAACCCGCGACCTCCCGCACGGTAGTCCGGTGCTCTACCACTGAGCTAACTGGTCGGCGGGAATCTCAACGCACGATGGGAAGGTTGGGTGAGATACCGTTGAATTGCACTGATCGATGGGAAGGTTCGGTTAAATACTGACGAATATAAAACGGCTTTCCTGCATTCTGATTGGCTGTATTTTCTATGGCGTGGTATAAATAGAGAGAGCGCACACTACTGAACTTACAAGAACTTAAAAGAAAAGTTCCCGATAGAAATATTTTATCAAATCCGTTTCTACTGAAGAAATAAAAACGAGCCGAGTGCATTGTTGAGTAATATAAGCACTTGGGAGTTTTACGAACACGAGAGAAGTGCCTTTTTAGTATCATCGTGCATGTAAACGTCATTTCCGCCCATCCTATGTATTGCAACATCCTCCACAATATGATGTTGTAATTTCATTTTTTGTAATTTGGTAACATCTAAACCTGAAGAAGGCTGGTTTGGCCAGCCAAATATTGTTGTCAAATATATAATGTTGTATCAACCTTGCAGTAGTCTTTCGATTTCTAATCCTCCATTATTCAAGTTTAGTTGATTAGATCTCCTGTGAGATCCAACGTACAAGAAAGCAGGATCTTCGTTCACGGTCTTTACAGTTATTAAAGCTTTTTAATTACTCAAAATGACTTTTTTAAACATGTTGCAGTGAAAGAACAGAGCTTCCTTCAAGCATAACTGTTTTGGTGTAAACTTTGATGTGGCAGGACACGATTTTTGCTCGCAAACTTTTAACATTTTGACCCAAACTCTGTACTAAATAAAAGAAGCTTTGGGCTTTTAAAACAACATGTTAATAGTTATCTTCCAGGAATGTTTTCACAGCAATGTATTGTCATTAAGATACCCCACCTAACTTCAGAAGTTCTTTTCAAGCGCCTTTCTTCGGGAGCAATTTGAGAATTTACCACACGTTGGCAAAACTCATGGACTCTTTTTATATATAATCGACCATCATGATACTGCGCCGTTTGACGAGGGCTTAACGTAGGAAAAGAGATTGATGGTTTAAATATGTTGGTAACGAACAAGAGTGAAGAAACATGGCTGAGAATAGCACGAGAAAAGAGATTGATAATTTAAGCTTGTTCATAGCGCTCACCACTTGAGAGACAGTGCTCGAAAAAAAAAACGACTTGATAGTTTAAACTTGATGATAGCTCGCAAAAGAGTTAAAGAAATTCTTGCAAATAACACGAGTAAGTTGATTTCTAGTTTAAACGTATTGACACTGTAGAGGAGAGTTAATAGAAAGGGCTTGAGAATAATTCAAGGGACGATATTGGTTGTTTAAATTTCTTTACTGCGCACAGGATTTCAGAAGAGTCCTTGAAAATGATAGGAGATGAGATAAGGCTTCGTTAAGCTTGTTCACCTCGCATATTAGTGACGAGACGAGCAATATGACGAGAAAGAAGATTGACAAAACCTGTAGACATTGCAAAAGAATGGGAACAGATTGATAGAGTATTGCACGAGAAAAGAGAATGAAAGATTAACCCTGCTGAGGCCGCACAATAGTTACGAAGACTTTTATAGTGGAGAAAAGACGGGAGACTGGTAATTTAAAACTTTTTAGTGCATAAGATCTATACGAAAGAATGCTGAAGGTTCAAACTCAAAAGAGTTTTGAATAGTGCTTGAGGATTCGACGAGAATAGAGATTAAGAGTTTTATATGGTGCTGCAAACTTTAAGTGGTTTTTTGAAAGGGCACAAGAGTTGCTTGAAAATAAGGTAAGAAAATTGAAGGGTTTAATAATTGGATGTTGATGTTAGCGCACAAGCGTTAGGAATAATGCTTGATAACTGGACCGGAGTAGCGGATGGTAGTTTAAAGATGGTAACAGCGCACAAAGGGTCAAAAGCAGTGCTTGTCAAAAGTAAGAGAAGAAATGAGTCTTAATTAATCTTGGAAATTACACAAAAGATGAGAACATCGCACGAGAGACAGGGATTAAAACTAATCGAGTTTAAACTCGTTCGAGTCACTCAGGAGGTTCAACAAGAACAAATCGAAGGCAGGAAGCAGACAAGACGAAGAGGTCGACCCCAATGACAACATAGAAATAACGCAGAATTAAGGGGGTTTCTGTAATGCCTCTTTTGGGATGTGGTGATCAGCCTAACACTCAATCCCCCAACCTGAAGGGCCAGGGGCAGTCCTCTGTCAGGTTTCTTCCCTGCGACCAATCCGACATGGTTGAACCTACCAGCGAATGGCGTCCCAGTGCAGCCGGCATAGCTCTTAGGATCATTGCGACACTCAAGCTCAAACACCAGGATAGGGTAACAGTGTTCACGGTGGAGAAATGAGGGGCATAGGGAAAAATGATACCGGGGATTTGAATCCATGCATTGAGCTTAAGACGCAACAATTATAGATAAAGGTTAGGAAGAAAGACTGACGGGGAGATTCAGTCACTTAATGACGGTGCTTATCGTTTCTAAAGGCTATTTGTGAATGGACTTACTCATCAATAAAACGTAATCTGAAGTCTTTTATATTAAAATTTTTATCTTGTCTCATATTTGTGCTTTAAACATGCCTCTCTAGAAGACATAGAGATGGATAGAGTAAAGAATAAGATAAACCTTGCTCTTTTCCGTCATCAGAACGTAAGAGTTTAGGATTGCCAGGAATTAAGGTCGCACGTTCTTGAAAATATTGTAACTGTTACCTCCTGGCCTGAGATGGCTGATTTTGCAAATAAGCGGTTATTTCCCTGTTAATAGCTCTTACGTAACTGTAAAGGGAGCTAAACAATTGCAAGTTGGTTACATTGAAAGAGTTGAAGACTGAGTTCGCACGGCTCTGCGCGTTAGGAAAGTTCCGACTTGGATCGACTTCGAGTATTTTCCTATTGTTTCTTTCTTAGCTTTTGTCTGACCGTGAGAGATAACATTGAACATAGCCATCGCAACGGGTGTGGGAATGTTTTCTAGGTGAAGTTAGTTGAATACTGTACTATAAAATTCTCAATACCCAGAAAAAGAGGAACCAGTTGCAACTGAAGAGTATTTAAGATCATGCAGGTTTAAATACTTTTATTGAGTATATTACGTAATGAGCCCACTCTTACAGTTGATTACTATTACGACCTCAACTCGACTGATTGTTTCCCCACTTTCTCAGCAGCTACATTGGCTCGTTGCTTTACAGAACAAACTTGCAGCATCGGTAATCGTATCGAACATGATTGTTGCCAGGTCCACCTCTCTGAAGTCTAAATTTGGACAAGAAATAAGGGTATTGGCATTCGACGTTTTGCCTGTCCAAGTACACTATGTTTTTCTCGGCTCCCTCATCGAAGTTGGTGCTTTTATCCATGCAATCGACTGTAGCGCCGTTCACTTTGTCTGTCAGGAGCTGCGTTAAGCGGGAAATAAATAAATAAATACTGAAATAAATCAATAAATAGGGAAATAGAGAAATAAAACTGGATTTAGCAATCCATACTGACGCTTAGTTACTGGAACACTTTTTTTGTCTTTTAATTGTTTTTGTTTTCTTTTGTTCACGTTCATTCGATTAGCTTCAGCGGTAAGACATTCAAGTGTTCAGAGATTCAAATTTGCAATAAGCGCGTTAACGCCTACCCCCCCCCCCCCATTCCACTCCCCCTCCCGACTTAAAGGCAGCGGCAATTCTGTCACCAAATACCAGTAAGTTAATGACACTACTTCATCGATTTGAACTTAGCGCGCCCCTTGGTCTAAACGGAGTCAGTAGATTTAGATTTCCAGCAGGCCTCCAAGAACAGAAGTCCATCAAGCTTACTATGGATTACTATGGAATGGATTTTTCTCACTAAGAATTGAATTCGCTGATACGAAAACAAATTTAAGTGGAGGTCGCGGGTGAGTCTTGGACGTAATGGATTCATGAAACAAACGTTTACTAAGGTAACTACGGCAAAAAGGTTTACATCTTTGACGACTAGGAGCCGATAACGGTGAAACTTAACATATGTTGTAAGGTGACGGAGGCCATCGGAAGTTGTTCTATTTCTTAGTGAAGAAAAAGCAAACCTTAACCGAAAAAACAAACAACAAGAACAACAACATGGTGATGTACATTTAAAAACCTTCTCACCTTGACAGCCGTTTCCAGCTCGTCAAGTTCTTTGGCAAGCTGTTTAACACGCTAAGAAGATAAAATATATATATCCGAAGAAACTGTGATCAAAGAGAAACGTTGAAAAATCGTCGGTAGCCGTCAACAAAATTCAGCCAAAAGAATCAAGCGTTTACCGTAAATTTTCAAAAGAAAATTCACAAGCAATAAATAAAATGTAAATAGTGAGTGAACGAATTTAAGGCTGAGAACGAATAGCGTGGACACAGGAAAATATGCATTTCTTTTTCCCCGTTTAACTTGAGCTCCATGTTTGTATGAGTAGATCTCTGTATAGTTCAGCTACTTGAAGTTTTAGGAGTTGGAGCAACCGCTAACCGCTAGCTAGAACAACCGCAAAAGTAGTTAAATTGTTTAAATTAATGACTTAATTTTCTTATTCCTCCATTATCGCCGTCTCTGCTTAATAATGATTTGTATTCTGTTAAAGAAAAAAAACTACTGCATTTATTTTATGAGGGTACTTAAGAGAACTTCATTTCGTCTGTGTACGGAAATCGATAATTTGAAAACTTTAACAAAACGCAAAACTAATTATGAAATAATAAGGCCTATCCTTGTCCAAGAGTAGAACTTTTGATATATTGGATAAATCTCAGTTAACTGAAGTAGCGCGACGTGCAATGCAGAAAATAAAATGTTTGGTATAAACAATAGACTCGTAGAAAGACGTTGTCTTCGGAAAATAAGTATGGGTGCGCTGAATACATGTTAAACCGGGATATGAGAAAGACTGCAATGGCAACGCAATGCAAAAACACTGAAAACGCATTACCGGCTTAGCGGAACTGAAACTGGTCAGGGAAAGAAAGCCAAAAGCCAACACGGAAGTGAAACGAAACATCCTTGTGCGTTCGCGGACTACGTTTTATGAAAGAAAATGGCTTAATAATCTATCCTGGCTAAACAAAGTAAGGGAAAAACCTAAAGATTCTGTCGGTTAATATATTCTCTCGTGTCTTTCAAACTTCCGTCCGGCTTGAATAGGCTACTTTCGAATTTTGGGGGAACAAAAGAACAGAGTCGAGGTTGAGGGGGATAATTTGCATTTTCTTTTGTCAAAAACAAAGGAAAATGCAAATTATTCCCCTCAACCTCGACTCTGTTCTTTTGTTCTCCCACAATTCGAAAGTAGCCTATTGTATTCGTCTTTCTAAGAATCCGCTAGGGAGTTATCAGTTCGCATGCAGGGACCCGCCATTGTTGAAAACAAGAATAATAAGACTGTTGCTATTTTCCCTTTTTTTGTCGTCAAATTGTAGGAAACATTCGGTAAAAAAATTGCTTTGCTTTTCCCGGAACTAAACCAATCAAGCACATGTAGGCGGAGCATTTTGCAGTAGTTGTTACATTTTGTGGCGTAACACACTCCGAGTTCAAAGATAATCGACAAAACGTCAGTATCGGTTTAGGTATCTGCCCACAAGCCAAGACGAGCATATATGTACATTGTTTCTGCTTCTTTCAACTTGGATGTAAATGTACACTAAAGAACTGATATTCACATGAAATAACCAACTTTATGTGGTGGAGACCCTGCTGTGAATTCGTAAGTAGTTGGATCCACGCTGAGTTTGAACCATAATTATTTAACAACTACCAATAAAACCATACACTCAAAGAGGTCCGCGCGATCTTAGGTTTGTCATGATCCCCCATGGCACCTAATAGCTGAAATCGAATATCCTGCAGCCTTTTACTACATTTCGAGCCATATTTTGCGAGCTTATTTAGTGCTCTTGACGATATTCATCGAAAGCAATTTAGTGGTAAACATTGGCACAACAAGATGCCTAAAGACTGCTTCTTTTAAATATACAAATCTATATATGCTACTGCACGAGGCAAGGCATCAAAGTTCTCATAACTCCATTTTATAGGCAAATGTTATTTGTATTATAAGATACTGTATTGCATATTCTGATATCGCTCTTGCAGTCATTACGACGAGCGAAGTAGCATTACTTACAAAATACAGTTTGGTTACTTTAGTTTGCAAAATAATTTCCTTATGAGCGAAAAATTATACAATCATTCAGTCTCGACAATGCAATTTCTACTAGAATACATTTTGCGACGCTAATATGTCGGTACATCTTGTTAAATTTTATTTACAGTTTCTGTTCTATTTTTTTTTTCTGATGGGTTTGGTGGAAAAGACGGGGCGCGGGGTGTCAGGGTCGGGGTGCCGGGGTCTGTGGAAAACGTGAGCGCAAAGCGCATAGCGCATAAGCGCAAAGTGGTTCAAATTTTGAAAAAAAAAATTGACCCCCAACGGTTTACAGTAACCTTAAAGTGTTTTAGAGTAGAAATATTCACACTTTATTTTTAATTTTTACTTTTCAGAAATTTTTTAAACATTATTGCTCCGTGTTTTCTACAGACCCCGGCACCCCGTGCCCCGTCTTTTCCACCAGTTATACGACAAGCTTCAAAATATGCAAAACAGTATGAAATTGAGTAAATTGCGTTTAAACTTGAGTAAAACACGTTGTAAATATTATCAAGATGGCAAATAAATGTTGAATGTTAAATTTTTAATAAACAGATCTGAAAGCGAACGTAAAGAAGAGATAAATAAAGAAATGCAAAACAACCTCTTTTTCGGCGCTTTTAGAACAACGGACCATCAGTTTATTTGTCCTGCGCAAACACTCAGCTGTTGTGTTTGTTGAAACAAAATTTAATTTGGAAAGCGTTTAAAGTTTTGCGTTCAAACTGTAGGGTACTGCTGCTACTTTCATTTATTTCCTAGAAGCACTTTTTTACGAACACAAATGATTATTTGGATAGAAATGGTCTTACGTCTAGCTTGTTGGCTGCAAACGTTAAAACAACAATACTACGTCACCGCAGATAAAATGAAGCACTTTTTTATAGTCGCTCAAGTTTCCCAATAATTTTCTTACTTATAGTATATAGCAGGTGTCCCACCTTATCTGAAAACTGTGCGCTTTTCTTCAACGGAGGCAGTAACAAAACAGAAAGTAGCTGAACGTCCACGGTTTTTTCCCAGCTCTATAGCCCGTTCACTGTGATAGAATGCTTTTATGATGTATGAAGAATAATTGTTAATCATTTGTCATCCTCTCGTCATGCACTAATGCAAGCTAACGTAAGGTTTCTCCTGATTGGCTGAAGGTGGAAATCATAATATTTGCTTGGATGACGCACTTTTCTTCGACAATTTTCTACAACTTTTTTTTAATGGTCTTGCAAAACAAAACAACTGGAGAAATGAGAAATGTAAGAATTTCACAGCAATTTTCTGTCGATTAAAGACAAATATTGTGAATGATATATGAAATGAACCATATTTGATTTTAAAGACAAATATTATTGAGAAGTCGCGAAAAAATTGATGTAGTAGTTTCTTTAACAGCTACAGTAACAACTATTGTTGGTGTTCTACGTCAGAAAATAGGGCCGGACCAAATTCCACGCCTATTTCCATATATTACAGTGGTATGTGCCACAAGCCTCAGAGTTGTAATTAGAAATATCAAACTTTACTTTGAAAAACATTTAGAACAAAAGATGTTTATGCTTTAAAATTAAAAGTTTTCCACATACTGTTTAGTCGACTTTGAATAATTAGGAGTAATGAGAGTAATTAATGAATAAAAATATCTACCGACATGAATGCGAGCAGGAAGCAGAAAGAATTACGAAGTTGGCTTAAGATCATTCATATTTTACCAAGCAATGTTACTGCCTTTGGTACATGCCTCCATATTTAATTCACATAAAGTTCATATCAGGACCTCCATTACCTTCACTGCGTGAGGCGATAATTTAATTTGCTGACCAATGCGGTAGGCTGTGGATCATTCTTAACACCAGAGACCCACAGTGAGTATGAACAAATTTTAAAACAATTGACCATAATAACACGTTGGAGTAAAATTTATTGACTTTTCGATTATTCCTTATAACACTGAATGGAATAATCTCATCGAAACTAGTAACTTTTCGTTGTATTTCTATAACTCGTTTTGTGTGTATAATAATAAGGTAAAATGGCATTCTAATGGCAATATAAAAAGAACAAAGAAAAAGGCTAGGGAGTTGCTTGATCATAGTAGAGAATATTATCCGTCTCTGGAAAAGCACACTGAAACGACACCAACTATATTTTGATTCGGCTGTTATACTGCTGTCCCTGACAGTAAAGTTCTGAAATTGTTGAATAAGGGGGCCTTATACCTGGATGTTAATGAAACAAGGAGTGATTTGATGAAGAAATTAAAAAGGGAAAACAAGGCATACACAAACACTTAGACAGTACATTACAACGCGGGTGCACGTCAATTTCAGGGAGGACTGCTTGGTATTCGTCCGTTACTTTTTAACCTCCAAATTTAATTTTTAATCACTTTAAATTCTTCATTTTTCTCACCGTCCCTTAAAACGACCCCCCCCCCCCCCTCCCTGCTTCTTTCGTCTTCTTCATAAACACTCCAAAAAGCACCCAAAAATTCAAAGATATTATGGGGTTATGCACTATAAATGGATTCTTTTGATTGCATGAAATCTCGACAAGATAATAAGGATAAAAGGTCAAAAAGTGACAAAAACGTAGCATTCAGGTGTGTGTCCCTTAAACAAGGCGTTTTAGATGTAGAAACGAATTCGATAACAAAAAAATACCCTGCAATTTACTCTGTTTAAATTGCTTAAACACACGTTAGTTGTCCCAACGTGAACATTCTATTGTTTCATCGAATATTTGATTTGAATTATTTTCAGATGTACCTCATACTGTTGTTTCATTATTGTAATTTGTCAGAAACTTTAAGAAAACCGCTCAGGTAAGATGAGGTTCCCTTTTAAAATATCACCACAAAGGGAAACCAATTTAGAAATGCTTCTAAGTTTCCTGGTAACCGTCTCATCCGGAAGAACAGTTGCCATTTCCATAGTGCTACGCATTTCTGCTTGACAGAATTTTGAATCAAAACCTGGTTTTGCCGCGTAGCACTGACTCAGAACCAAATGATGCTAAATGAAAATTTTGTTGGCGGCGGTGGTGGTGTTGTCGAAGTGCTGATAAACTGTATATTAACAGTCAGACGTTTCGTGAATAACCCCTTCATCAGTGTTAGTTTAATTTGTAGCCCGGGGTTTGTAACAGTAACAGTAACAGTAATTTATTTAGCCACATTAACGTCTAAGAGCACAAGTGCTCGTTCAAAATACGAACGTGCATTAAGTCTACAATTATAAAATTAAATGTATGATCTAAAATCTATGTATAAAATATAAAATTACAGAAAATTACTGAAAATTACAGCTGAATTGAACTTAGCCTAGACTTAAAAATATTAACATTATCGGCCAGCTTGTAGTGACTAGCATTAATAATTTGGGTTACTTAATTTGTAATTAAATGAAAACGCTTTTCGGGCTAAGATTCGTTTCAAATCTAAAGCAATATCATTGCTATGATGACAACACCCATGTCATGGCACAAGAAGCCAGCTAAAAAGGCGGAAAAAGAGGCAAACCTCATGGAGTTTAGCGCTGTTGAAAGCCCACCTGGTGTTAGCCCTGGTTAAGACTGGTACCAGGAAACTAGCAGTTCACTCAAAGTATTTCTAAATTAGTTCCCCTAGGTGGTAATATTAACAATAGCATTTGAAAAAGGAAGCTCCATTTACCTAAGCGGTTTTCTTGAAGGTCCTGAGAAATGAAAATAATGAAACAACAGCATGAGCCTTATTGAGGTACACTTGAAAATAATTCAAATCAAATATTTGAGAAAACAATACAACATTTAAATTTGAATAATTTACGTGGTTTTTAACCAGTTTATAGAGACAGGGTATGTTTCTGTTATCGAGTTAGGTTTTACAATGATATCGTTAATCTGCTTTTACAGAGCCAGATAAAATTCTCAACTAACACCAAACAGCTTCAAAGCTTTTTGCTTTTCCTTTTTTTATGTATCCATTAGAAAGTCATTTTACCTTATTTCTTTAAACACTAAACGAGTTAGCTAAATATGACGCAAGGTTACAAATTCCGATGACATCTACTCGGTGTTATAAGCGATAATCAAACATTAATGCTACGTTTACATGGGAGGAAAATCATCCCGGGATGAACTGATCCCCGGGTGACTTTCCTCCCGGAGCAGATTTTTATTACTGTTTACATGTGTTTTCATCCCGGGACAAACGAAAACAGTTTTGCCCCGGGACGAAATACTTCCTTGAAAAGCCTTATTTGTCATCCTGGGCAAACCGTTTACATGGAATTTCAGGTCACGTTTCACCCCGGGATGAAATTTCATGATCCCGGTGCTGAAGACCGGCATGAAATCATCCCGGGATCATGTAAACACCAAGAGGTAAATAATTACACACCGGGATGAAACTTGTCCCGGGATGAGTTCAGACTCATGTAAACAGGCACCTAGGCAAAAAGTTTTACTTCAACGTGTTTTTACAGTCAATTCTTTTTGATAATTGTTCAAATTCACTATGGATGCAATTTCAATTAAATTATCACCTGACGCCGTAAAGGTAATGGAGGTCCTGAAATGAACTTTACATAAATGAAATATGGAGGCATATAACCAAGGGAAAAAGAGCGTTGTATTTATGCATAAGTACATCTTTTTGGTATAACACAATTTTCAAGGCTAAAGCTATTGAGATCTTCATCCGTGTTAAGATACTCGCTCCGATGAACGATATCGTCCTCAATGAGATAACCTATTATTGATTCACTCCATAAGCAATCAATATCGAGCTTAAATATTGTGGTAATAAACTAATGACTAATGTTTTCAGAACATGTGTTGCAGATGTGAAAATCCATGCTACAGGCAATATACTGAATGAAATGATTACATAGCTGGCTTTATAGCCGTAAGACCATCAACTTTCAAGAAATAGATAACTCCCCAGCCGATAAAAATTGCGATTTTCGAACTTACTTTGCGACGCGAACTTTACTAAAGGGAGAGGGAGACAGACAGAGACAGGCTTAAAGAGAGACAGACGAGGGAAGGTAGCATGCATAGTCCTATTTTGCTATTTCTTAGTTTTGATGGCGTCAAATAACTCTTCGCTGTTTGATTTTCCGCCATCAAAGGACATTGCACAGCCTTTATATTTGGCAGATTGCCGATTCAGCCAGCAAAAATGCAAATTCAACGTACAGATACGGTGATACAATTGCGGAAAAGCTCAGAAACAACGAATAGTTTTCCTATACAACACTCCCTCTTTCCCGTTCAAGCAGCTTAGAACGGAAATTGCCTTTGCATCTTGAATACAAATTTCATCTCTCATTTAAAAATAAAAAAACAAACAGCAGAGATAAAGATGGTAAACCAATATCTATAAAATAGCTCGCGCATCTTTTCATTGAAATCGAGCGTGCCTTATGAGAGTATAAAGCACACTGATAACGCCATTTCTCTGCGCGTGCAGTTTCAAAATCGTTACAAATCTGGCATTTTTCACAATTCAAAAAATAAACTTCTCGATTAAAATAGTAGTCATAAAATATAACTGACGACACGAATTCTAAGTGCTGTTTGTTTTAACTGAACAGTTTCAACCGCTCGTTAAAATGGATTTTTACAACAAGACACAGTGTTGATGCAACGTGACTACGCGCGCGCAAGCTGAGAACAAAATTTGTTCAGTTTTCTCACAAATTGAAATGAATTTATCTACAAATGTGGGAAAAAACTATTTTATAAAACAAATAAAAAGGACTTAACCGTGCTTTGTTCTGTTATAAGGTATTCAAGGAAATGACGAGAGCTCTCAAGAAGTGGTTAAAAGTACTCGCCTACGGCTCGTGCATGCTTCTTCCTACTTTTTTTGTGCTCTCCTCACTTCCTTGCGGGCCTTATAAAGGAACAAAGCACAGTTAGGGTTTTCATATTTGTTAAATAAAATGCGTTGGTTTACCATATTTATCTCCGCTGTTTGTTTTTTACTTTTAATCAAGCTATGATGGCCTAGTAATATTGATGAGAGCGAGATGGTACCTTGTTAGCGTGGTAAATGAATGAAAGACTGTGTGAGTATCTAATACGTTCACATGCTAAATCGGATAATAGATTTCCGAATTCGACTTCGGATTCTCTACCACAAAGTGAAAGAAGACTCTTGGGAGTTCAGGCCATTAAAGTGCCTATAACCCCAAAAATCTATTTTCGCTCAATTAAATTTTTGTATATAGCTGAGAAACATACAGCAAAAATTGTTGCTTTTGGTTAAAACCGCGATTTTTTATGATTTTTTAAAGAGCGGGAAAATAGCCCTTTTCTGAAAACACGACCGAGCCGCAGAATCATTGAAAAGGGTCTGGGAATAGTGTAATTTGTGACGTCATTTCAGGCTATTGATCGCTTTCTTGTTCGGAACTGTTATTGCTTTGGAATGCCAGATAAATGCGTTGTTTTCGGTTGTAGCAACGGGCCAAACAAGGTTTAGGGTATATCTTTGCACCCAGTATCTTTTGAAGGGCCGTTGACTCGCAGAAATGCAACAGAATAACAAATTGGGTAGACTTTGTCAAAATCAAAGCGTGTTTATTGGGAGCCCACTAATTACTCGGCAGTACAGTGTTTGAATACGTTTCTTTCACGTCTTTCACTCGCTTTGTATTTGTAAATGATGCGGCAAATGTCCTGCATACTGCTAGGATCGGAATGTCGATCTTGAACTCGTAATCTTCGACCTTTCGATTTCGAGAAAGAGTAGAGCGTTATGACACCAGCACTCCTTTTGACCTGAAATTCGACAGACCCATCATGTACTTGGACAGGCAGAACGTTAATTGTCCACGCCCCTATGTTTTAGCCCAGTTTTTACTGCTAGGGAAGGAGACTTCAATGCAGGCAAAGTCCGCTATGCTTACAAATGCTGCAAGTTTGCCGGTTGTTTAAAATGCATTCCATGGCTATGACAGTCATTGGGCATAAGAGAAATGATAAGAGGGGTTAAACATATGTCACACATGATTATGAGAACACTACAAATCAATATAACAAAAAATAAAATTAACTGTAAGACTTTCCTGAGATTTTTTGTTTGTTTGTTTGTTCGCAATAAATACATAAGAAGCTTGATCGCTGCCATTTCTTTACTTCGGATGGAATGTTATGTCAAAGCGTTCGGAGCACTGCATGAGTTATTCTTGCAATATCATATCACTCCAGTAACGCAGAATGCATCAGGGGATGGATAGCCAAGGGACTGATGTAACAATGTTTGCCAGGGAGCCTAAATTGATACAGTTGGAACCAAAAACAATATAAAGCCCCCAAAAGCATCTTCAAGGCATACGTGGTCTATCGGAAACTGTGTGCAGCTCCAGGATAGCATTTGCGTTAAAATAGCCAGGACAAAGCCTTGCTTTTTCCTACAATGCATTTGATTATTACCACGTGAAGCTTTGTTTTTATTGGCCAGCAGAGTCTTCACTTGCTCCTCAGCTCTGTCAGCATTTCAAAACTTACCAACTCTCAGGCACTTGCAATCCATAAGGGAATTAGCATCCAACTCAGTATTGGTCTTGTAATTTTAAACCCTCCCTCTCGTTCACTGGCCTTGTGACATCTCACCCCGCTTACGCAATAGGCTGAATACCTTTCGTCGGCTTCATAAAGTCCTTAAGTGTCTTCATGCTGAAGTCAGTTATTCGTTATTCCTTATAAGCGGTTACCATGGAGATTTTGCTGACCCAGAACACCGAAGGCTCTAGCTTTCTTGTCACACTTGTCACGCTAGCTATGTGGTTGTTTGTAAACGAGCAGTTAACGTCAGATTCAGTAGGTATTGATTAATAACTGTGTTTTTCGAGCCATTTTCCACCCCAGAAGCCCCCTGCCTGGCATCATAAGGCTGGGTTACTGGGTAGCGGCAATCCCCTGAACGAAAACAGATGTAAGAAACAATTTCACAGCAAGTGGGACGCCGAAAGTATTTGAGCGGGTCATGGCGATTCACGGAGTGAGGTCGTGTCTTTAGGCGTTCTGTGAGTGTATTCCGGGACCTCACATGGCAATTTTAGCGAGTTTTTATATGTAAATAACGCAATCAATGCAATATTTTTCAGAAGGACCGAAATTGGGGCACTTTCAGCTGCCGTTATCCAAGAATTTCCCAGAATTCCTTTGGGTCACAAACTCGAACATGACAGACCAGTGCAGGCAACTGAAATCAAACAGCATTATCGGGTACACGCTAAAGAAGTGAGAAGGAAAATGAGGAACAGGTGGCAAAAAGTGGAGTCGAAGTTTGCTACCAATGTAAACTTTAAGCTTCAAGAGGAATTTTTCGTCTTAAAAACTTTTAAAAAAGGTACGTCTTCTGTTGTTGTCCGAGGGAGTTTTGGGGTTTTGCAACAGAATAAACGGTCATATTAAATGAAAATGGGAAGTTTTGGTCAGTTTCCGGGGTTATGAAGTCTAAAAAATTGATGATTTGACAATAAAGCCTTGGCCAAACGGACTCGCAAGGTAGCCGCAAGTTGAACTTGCGTACAGACTTGCGTTGGGTGGCCAAACAGACTCGCAAGTTTCCTCGCAAGTACACGCAAGTCGCAGAAAAACTATTTCATTGGCTAATAGGTTGCTATAACAACGAATTGGCGTCACTCAATTTGTGTTGACTTGGGTTGGGTTGCCACACGGTGAAAAACTTGCGTCGACTTGTGTGCAAATTTGATCTTGACCAAAAAGAGTGCAAGTCATCTTAAGTCAACGCAAGTGCACGCAAGTCCTGGCCAAACGGAGTCGCAAGTTGACCCAAGGTTTCAACTTGCGTCTACTTGCGAGTCCGTTTGGCCAAGGCTTAACAATGGTTCATTCCAACCATAGTCCGGAATCCGGGGAAGTTGCAGGTTTTCAAAGCATCGGTTTTCTATGACCGATATTTTGGTGGCGTGTAGAAAAAGAGATAAACGACAGCTAGCGTGACGAGCTTGACAACAAAGAAACCCTCATATGGAAAACCGAGGTCGATTTGACCTCACACCCTACGGAAATTGCAAAAACGACGTGCAAAAAGTCCGCCGATAAAAAAGTGTTAAGAGTGTTATTAAATGACGTCATGGAGGCCACGTTGGTGTCCCAAAACATTGAAAGAAACGACCGCCATGTAATTGGTCTCTCAGCCTAAACCTCTCGGAATTGAACTCTATTTTTATGCAAATACTTTCTTTTGTTTCAGTAAACCAATATGGCTGGTAGTCACGTGAATGAAAAAGGGACCCTCTACGCTAACAACTATCCTCTGCGCACTCCCACCCCCATTTCAGAAGACTTATAACCGGCTATTTCCATGCAGGGTAAAAGTGTTACAAAGATTAAAATTGCCAGAGTGTGCAGTACACAATCAATTTAAGATTCTTATTACATAGACTGTGTTTATTACGGAATGTTTAATTAAAATAATAATAGGTTATAATGACTCTTAAAATGTTCTGGCGATGATACTTTTCAAAACCACACGTATATAATATGCGTATTAAGTTAATCGAATTCAATAGAACAAAAACGGAAATTTTCAAACCTTTTTTTATACTTATTTTCCCTCTTATTATTTTTGTGGACTACGTTTTTTCCGACATAAACTCCATCCAGGTGTTTGAGTTTTGGTCTTGAACAAATTTCACAATGCTAATAAGGATTAGAGAGACAAGTTCCAGGACTAGAATATATTGCTAAATGATTGATTATCTGTCTAACTGACGACTAATTTAAAGAAGAAACTTGCAGCATCGGTAAGCGTAGCGAACTTTGGCCGAGTTGAAGTCTCCTTCTCTCCGCAGTACGAACTGCGGCAAAACATAGGGTGTGGGCAGTTAACATTCTGCTTGTCCAAGAACATGATGGGTACGTCGGATCGCTCGTCAAAAGGAGTGCTGGTGTCGTAACACTCAACTCTTCCAGCATTCACTTGGTTGGTAAGATCCTATAAAGAAACAAAGCGAAACTGTCGTACATTTGTATATTTCACGTAGTTCTGAAAACACGCACAGAGGCGTTATTTAGAAGCTGTATACTATGCGGGAAAAAGCAGATCTTAGATAGGGCTATTGCACTCTAAAAGGAATTTAGTGGCCATTGATGAAGCATTTTTTTTTCGAATTGAACTTCAAAAATTGTGTGGTTACTCCGAACTTTTAGTTTTAGTTTCTAATAACCCCTCCTAAGATCTGCGTTTCCTGTAGAGAAATCCTCCTATTAGGGAGCTTCTTCAAAGAACCTGAGATCCTCTGGCAATAGACTGCAGGGGCAGAGTGGCCGTGGAAACGATTATGGGATTGCTTGGAGGGGGGGCTATTGCGAAGAAAAAATCCCTCACGCGGTGTTCTCAATTCCAGTCTTTTCCAAAGCGAGGCGAGCTATACCAGGCGGGAAATTCATTCTAAAAATAAATTGGTCTGTTAAAACGCCGTGACAGGAATATAGGGCAGTTGTACGCTCCTAGTGATGGGCTCCTGGCAATACCGAGATCTGTCAGACATATGCGCTCTGACAACATGGGGCACGGTCTTTTAGTTGGAAAGACGTCACAAGTGTCGCTTTCCTTGTTTGACGGTTGAAAGGGGGATTCACTCTCCGACAGGTTTACAATTACCGTAAAAGCTATATTAACCTTCCCCCAGGGGTATTTAATTTCAGTCCCATTAATGGGGGGCTTATTAGAGAGGGGGTTTATTTCAAATCTTAAATACACTGTTTTTGTCTTCAAATAGTTTTTGTGCAAATCTAATAAAAAGCAGCGAACAGTATTATGTTTTTGAGTGTATATTTGTTTTAGAGCAAACTAACTGGGCCGCATGAAGTGGATTCGTGAGAGGGAATAGGAGGAACTAATTACAAAATCTCATAACTCAAAAGGGGAGGCTTATTAGAGAGGGGGCTTGGGGGGGGGAGGTGGGGGAGCCTTGATAGAGTTTTTTCGGTATGCAACTGCAATCAATCCCCTGCTGGCAATCTTTTTGCGGCATCGGAGAAAAAGGCAAGCTAGAAGAGTGAAAAATTAAATATCTAAGGCTGGTGATACATTGAAGAGCATTTATCATTCATGAACCTTAAAGCCTGACGAACTGGTTGTGAAAGAACACCAAATTAACATTACGATGTTGATTTAAAATAGTATTTCTTCAAAAGAATACCGGTTTGTAGTGACTTTTGCCAACTTCATGACGATTTCGGTCTAAAAAATGTTCTTCATAACCTCCATGCATCCGTGAGTATTACTTTTCATTTTTCGCTTACCTGGACTTCCTTTTCTAGAGCGCCGACTTGAATTGCAAGGTCTTCTAAGAGCTACCAAAACAACAAATATATGAGAATGTTGTACAAATTAACACTTGAACATCTTTCACCTGGAACATGTGCAAAACAATTTTCGCGAAAAGAATCTTAGAGGTTTTACAAAATGGCCTAAGCAGCGTATTCCAGAATTATCGGAATTAAGAATAAAACCTTTCTCAAGTATGAAGCAGAACGCCCAGGGAAATTTAATAGAAACACTGTTTTTAATAAATATGTACCTACTGAACTAGTAATGAAGTAGTAATGCTAAAAAATCGAAGGTACTTTTCTATTTAACGTTTTATTGAAAACTGATTATTCTTGTTTTAAAACACCGCTGTTTTGTTGCTGAAAGCATATAAGTTTCACCACACCATGTTAATTTTAATGCATTTCCAGCCATTTCAGAGGACTTTAATTTAAAAGTTTTCCGGTGGAGCATGCCCCCGGGCCCCCCTAGTTGACTCACGCTCATGCGTTGGAAGGGAGCCCTCCCAGTTGCAAACTTCCTGCGCGGGCCTGATAGAATTTCTCAATCAGAAAGCTCCTTTGTCATATTTTTCTAATGTAATATATTGATTTCTTAATATAAAAGTTGGGGAGGCAGATCACCAGGCGAGCCACGAAAAACATACTGTTTCTGGTAACATTGGTTGACGTTCCTATGCGGAAGGCATCATGCGATTCGAATGAATTCTGCAACACCAGTAGGAGCTATATAAGGGTCATTTACTAGGCAAGGTCCAAGGATTGACGATTTCCTCCAAAGTTTCAGCACTTTTTCTCTATCTATCAGTCAGTAGTAATTGTTTCGAATTTTGGTGCTGTTTCGGCCAGGTGTGAAGAGAAATCCACGACTGTTACTTACTTCACAAAATTATTCATTCGTGCGAATTATACATTTTTTTTAGGGGAGGGGGGCTACAGAAAGCTCAAGCTGTAATCTACATGATTTTGGATAAGGAATAAATTAGTTTGGAGCGGTCCCAAATACTACGACTTTACGGCTATCGGATATAAGAACAATTTTAGCAATTTTCAAGCCGATTTTCTCCAAAGTGCGGTGGTTTATTTTAGACGAAAACTATTTTCATCAATATAAATTTTGTTGCGTTCTATCACGAATGCCGTTCTCTGATTGGGTACACTACTCGTTGTCTATCCTGTGATAGATAGTGAGTAGCGGTTGTCAACAAAATGGCGGCCGCTTTTCGCGTTTTGTTTCTTAGCTGATAACGTAACTGTATGATTTTCAAATTTTTGGAACTTCCCATCTGAAAGAGCTTCTAGAAACGGGCCCCATGGGCGGATCTAGGGGGATGCAGGGAGTGCGCACCCCCCATCCCCCTCCTGAGATGACCTGCGGCTTTTTAATCTAACCAGTTTTCTGAAAAAAAAAAAAAAAAAAGGGAAGAAAAAATAAAAAAGAAGAAGGGTGTCCTCCTCCTAAGAAAAATCTTGGATCCGCCCCTGCTATTGACCTGATTGGTCACCAGGAACAGTGGATACCAGGGCCACACTCACCGAGTGTGTCACCAAAATATGATTATGTTCCCTGCTAGTACAGGCCTCTCTTCGTTGTATTCAGCGTGCGGGAGAAAAGAGACCTCTGCCATGGGTCAAAACGGTCTGTGTTGAGTATGCGCAGCGGTTTCTTAGCAACCGAACCATCATGTGATGCTTTTAGCACATGATCGAGACTTTATTTAAACACGGAATATCATCAGTTGAGTCTTTACAAGTTCAAAACAAAGACTATTTACAACTGCCTTACATGATTGTAAGATTTTTATCTATGTAATACATTTATTTTATGTGTGTATATAGAATTTTAGGTATGTAAATATATTTTCTCTTCTAAGTTCTCTTCTCTTCTCGTTTCAGGCTACTCTGAAATTCGAGGTTAAATAAAGTTCATGTATGCACGTATGTATGTATGTATGTATGTATGTATGTATGTATGTATGTATGTATGTATGTATTGCCGTGTGGGAATCCGATATGTTGGATACCTTCTTCAGATTGATCAACAGATTCGACATTTTTAAGCTAACGGGCAAGTTATTGTGGTGTTTACGCTTCAATAAACACTCAAAAAGTACTTCTTTG
This sequence comes from Pachyseris speciosa, assembly GCA_016490735.1. NCBI lineage: Eukaryota > Metazoa > Cnidaria > Anthozoa > Scleractinia > Pachyseridae > Pachyseris > Pachyseris speciosa. The sequence goes on along the minus strand of JAEMWC010000752.1, from coordinate 83,908 downwards.
AACGCAACTGTATTTACTGAACGGGCATGATGGCAAGATATAAAAAGAGCGCTGTCTCTTGTAGACCGCGTGGGTCATTTACATAAATGATTGACAGGTCTGTAAACACAACATCTCTCCCCTTCCTGATGATGAACTATCAGTTACAGTTAAATGACAAAAACTAGAACAATGTCACAGAGTCACAAGTTCATTGCATACTATCAGTGTCTAATTCTCGTGGACGAGTAGAACGTAATCGACAAGTCTTACAGGAGGCTTTCTCTGCCTTTGTGACCGTCGCAGGCCTGCAAAAGGACTTGGGGACCTAGAAACTCTGTCCAATGCCGCAACTTCCTGTGGTTCGGGGTTTGATGATACATCTTCTTATACCTCTTCGTTAGGTTTTCTAGCATGCTTGATGTGACTGGGGACGACTTTGAACATCGATGAGTTTCGCGTCACGGTCTTGTGTCTGTCGCTTGCAGTAACCATGGATCCCTTTTTCTCTTCAACTACAAGAGGTACTGGACTGAACGGGTACTTAGCTTGTTAGTCTTGGGTTGCTTGATTAAAACTGTATCTCCCAGCTTGATCTTGCTCTCTCTTACACCTAACGTTTGGTCTGCATACGTCTTCATTTTCTTCTTTTGTTCTGCGTCTCTCTCTGCCAGGTTCCTCTGTGTCTCAAGAATGGTTTGTTAGCAAGCTGGTGCTGGTGATGCCACTTCTGGTAGAGTAGTCTACAGCTTCCTCTGGTTTAGTGCTTCGCATGGTGAGATACCAGTAGTCGAGTGAGGTGTCGCCCGATACTGCCGTAGAAATTTGTTGAGCCCTTGTTTCCAGTTCTTGTGCTCGATAGTGGCGGTTCTCACGCATTTCTCTAGTGTTGGCATCAAACGTTCTGCATTGCCATTTGCCCTTGGCCATAGAGGTGTATTCTTGCGGTTTTGGAAGCCTAAATGCCCAGCAAAGTTCTTGAAATCCAAGCCGTTGAAGGGAGGTCCGTTGTCGCTCTTCAACACATCAAGAATCCCTTGCCTTGCGAAAATTGCATCGAGCTTTGGAATGGTGGATCTGGCTGAAGTGGATGTGACAATTTCCACTTCTGGAAAACGGCTGTATTCGTCAATGACAACCATGAGATAGTCTCCAGAAGAGAGTGGTCCTAGGAAGTCCAGCGCTAGTTCTTTCCATGGAGCGCTTGGTAGTGGTGTCATCTGTAGAGGTTCGAGTCGCTGTACTTTGGCCGTAGTTGCTGCTTGGCATGGTAGACAGCTGTCATCTTACTCCTTCAACATCTTGTCTACACCGGGAAACCAGACCTTCTGATAAGGCACTTTGTCTTTACAATTCCCTGACGTCCAACATGTGCTAGATCTACAGCTCTATCCTTCAGTGTGTCAGGGACCACGATCCTGTTTCCCCTCAGTATCGTTCCCTTGTGGACCAGAAGCTCGTCCTTCACTTTCCTGTAGTCTTGTACTTTGGGGTCTGTCCACTGATCGGTTTCTATGGCCTCGATAAGCGACTGGAGTGAGGAGTCCTTCTCCGTCTCTGGCTTGATTTCTTGCAGTGTCATCGCTTTTGGTACGGCTCGGCTGCATACATAATTAACATAGTCCTCTGCAATGTTACGCTCTTCGCATTCAGTGGCACTCGGGTGACGACTCATGAAGTCGGCCGAGTTCTCGGCGTCTTTTCCGGGTCGGTAGATAAGTTCACTGTCGTAGGGCATTAGTATGGTGGCCCAGCATTATCATAGTAAAATATGTAAGTTTTTGGGGAGAAAAGAGTAAAAAATGGAAAGAAACGACAAATATAAGCAATCAAAATCGAAAAAAAAAAAAAACGCGAGAAAAATAATATTGTAATAAAAATTAATAATATAAAGTAAAAAAATATTTTTGACAAATTAAAAAGTAAGAAAAAAAAAGAAAGAAAGAAAAGAAAGAGAATAATTTAAGCACTAAAAATATTTTGAAAAAAATATCCAAAAAAAAAGAAAGAAAAAAGAAGAAAAATCATTGTCAAAAAACAACATTGAAAATCAACATCGAAAATTAACATTAAAAATCAACATTGAAAATCAACATCGAAAATCAACATTAAAAATCAACATTGAAAATCAACATTAGAAATCGAAAAAAAAAAAGGAAAAAAAAAACAACGTTATTTCCACGTGGCCTGTTGTTATCATAGACCAGGATGCTCTGCACTGGAACGCATATTTGACCTTTTTTGGGCTCCTGTGGTCTGACCTCAAATGAGGACGTGTCCTGTTGTTTGTATGAAGTGTGAAGTTTGAACACTTCAGCTGACGCTTCCCTTCTTCTGGCGGATTTCGAAAACTTACATATTTTACTATGATAATGCTGGGCCACAACGTGGCCTGTCGTTATCATAGAGCAGCATGCTTTGCACGCATATTTAATATATATTTCATCCATTTGAGAGGTGATTAGAAGCTCCTGATGGGCCTTTGTTGGACACCAACACATCGCACGAGCCCACTGGATAACCAAAGTGTTCCGCGCAAGCAATCTTCAAGTTTTCAAGCGTTAAATCATCGCTGGAAAACTCGACGAATTCTCTCGGTTGTACCGGGCGAAACGTTTGCTAGTTGTTAGGTTCTGCTGTGAACCTTTGCACGATGATGTCGCTTGCAGCCGTTCCTTTAGCACCTTTGCGAGGTCGTGTTGCTTGCTGTGTTCTTTTGTTTGACATTTTTTCTTGAAGGGGCTTCCAAACTTGGTTCATTTTTGGGGGCATGGTGGATCAAAGACCTATAACTTTCCAACAGCACCCCTAATGGATCGAAATCCACCAGAAGAAGGAAAGCGTCAGCAGAAGTGTTCAAACTTCACACTTCATACAAACAACAGGACACGTCCTCATTTGAGGTCAGACCACAGGAGCCCAAAAAAGGTCAAATATGCGTTCCAGTGCAGAGCATCCTGGTCTATGATAACAACAGGCCACGTGGAAATAACGTCTCTTTTTTCCTTTTTTTTTTCGATTTCTAATGTTGATTTTCAATGTTGATTTTTAATGTTGATTTTCGATGTTGATTTTCAATGTTGATTTTTAATGTTAATTTTCGATGTTGATTTCAATGTTGTTTTTTGACAATGATTTTTCTTCTTCTTTTTTCTTTCTTTGTTTTTTTTTTGGATATTTTTTTCAAAATAATTTTAGTGCTGAAATTATTTTTCTTTCTTTTCTTTTCTTTTTTTTTTTTTACTTTTTAATTTGTCAACAAATATTTTTTTTACTTTATATTAATAATTTTTATTACAATATTATTTTTCTCGTGTTTTTTTTTTCGATTTTGATTGCTTATATTTGTCGTTTCTTTCCATTTTTTACTCTTTTCTCCCCAAAAACTTACATATTTTACTATGATAATGCTGGGCCACCATACATTAGCCTCAGCTTCCATCTGCCGATGCGGGCTGATGTTGGCTTGTGACTGTTGAAGATCCCAAGGAGTGACTTGTGATCCGTAGCGATCGTGAACCTCGAGCCGTACAGGTAAAGATGAAAATGTTCAACAGCCCAGACTACTCCCAGCATTTCCCTCTCGGTCTGGGAATATCTGTGCTCAACGTTGCTGAGTGCTCGGCTCACATAGCTGATAACTTTACCGTCTTGTACCAGCAGACATCCAAGTCCGACGGGGCTTGCGTCGACTATCACTTCAGTCTTGAATCTCAGGTTGAAGCACGACATTACATGATTCTCAGTCAGGGTGTCTTTGAGTTTGTCGAATGCTTGTTGCTGCTCGTCAGCCCATTGCCATGGCGTCTCCTTTTTGGTTAACAGTCGCAGCGGGGCGGTTATCGTGGCGTAATCTGGGATGTAACGGGAGACGTACTGAGCCATCCCTAGTAGTGACTTCACCTCACTGACATTCTCTGGTTCGCTCATGTTAGTGATCGCCTTGATCTTGTCTGGGTCTGCCTTGACTCCGTTCTTGCCGAAGATGTGTCCATAGAACTTGTTCTCACTCATTGAGAAGCTGCATTTGTCCTTGTTCAGGCGTACGTCATGTTGTTGGAGCCGTTCCAGTACTCCGCGGAGATTCTCGTCATGCTCCGTTTGAGTTTTCGGGAAGACGATAATATCGTCAGATATGTTCTTGCATCCTGGGAGGCCTATAAGTATTTCCTCGATTGCGTTCTGGAAGATCTCGGATGCTGCGTTGATTCCAAACATCAAATGCTTATATCGCCGAAGACCTACGTGTGTGCTGAATGTGGTGATGTGACGGCTAGCTGATGCCAGCTCGAGTTGGTGGTATCAAGAGGAGAGGTCTAACTTGGTGAATACCGTCGCTCCGTTGAGGTCTGCAGCTAAATCGTCGATCGTCGGCATCAAGTGCTTTTCTCGCTTCACAACCTTGTTCGCCTCTCTCATATCCACGCGTATTATTACTTGGCCAGAGCTCTTGGGGACTACACGATGGGGCTCACCCAGGGGGTGGGACCTGTCACTGGCTCGATGATGTCTAGTTCTTCTAATAGCTTCAACCCCATCTCGACATCTTTTCTGACATAGACGGGGACTCGGCGGCGTGGTTGTTGCTTGGGTTTGACGTAAGGGTCTATGTGAAGCTTGATTACTTTCCCTAAGTCTAAGAAAACAACAAAAACCCTGGATAACAAAAGGCATCAGAAGATCAATTAAGATCAAGAATTCACTCTATTATTCTGGTGACAGTAAAACCTACAAAATTTATCGTAACAAAATACTGATGCTCACACGAATAAGTAAAAGGAATTTTTTCCACAACTATTTCGAAGATAACCTAAGTAACATTAAAAAGACTTGGGAAGGTATAAAGAATCTTTTCGGTCGCAAACGTAAAGCTATCAAACATATCACCTCGCTTAAACGCCTGGGATCTCATCAAATCTCATACAACTCCTCAGACCTTCCTGACATTATGAATGAGTATTTTTCCTCAATTGGTCATAACCTAGCTTCCAAAATGCCAAACCCGCAGAAGGAATTTTTTGATTATCTTCCAAAATCACGTAATGCTGATTCTTTCTTTTTCAATCCAGTAACACAAACTGAAATTGAGTCCGAAATTATGAACACGCCATTAAACAAGGCTCATGGATTGTATTCTTTCTCCACTCGCGTCTTGCGATCAGCAAGACATATTCTTAGCCACCCCCTATCTGTACTAATCAACAAGTCGGTTGAACATGGAATATATCCCATTAAATTAAAGCTTGCTAAAGTAATCCCAATCCACAAAGCCAATGACGAATCTGACCCATCCAGTTACAGACCCATATCACTACTTTCAGTCTTCAACCGAATCTTTGAAAAAAATGATGTACATTCGCTTGAAATCATTTCTTGAAAAGTTCAGTATTCTCTATGATTCACAGTATGGATTTCGTGAAAAGCGGTCCACTGAACATGCTATTTTGGAAATCACCAATCAGATTCAAACTAATATGGATAGGAAGCTGTACACCTACGGTATATTTATTGATTTACAAAAAGCTTTTGACACAGTCGACCACTCAATACTTTTAAAGAAACTTGAACATTATGGTATACGCGGGATTGTGAATGATTGGTTTACTTCCTACCTTACTAGTCGCAAGCAAATAACTGAATTTGGCCCCTCAAATATATCTAAGAAAGCGACAGTATTATCTGGAGTTCCCCAAGGGTCAGTCCTAGGGCCTCTGCTCTTTCTTGTTTATATAAATGATATTTGTAACAGTTGTAACCGAATGAAGTTTTACCTATTCGAAGGCGATACGAATCTTTTATATGCAGATAAAAATCCCTGGAATCTACGGTAAACGATGGGCTCTGTAAGCTTTACGACTGGCTAATAGAAAATTGTCTCTAAAGATTAAAAAAATCTAATTACGTTATTTTTCGACCAAGACAAAAAAAATGTCAAATACGAAGTTCATTTAAAAATATTCAACCATCATACCAACTCTTACACATCTTTGGAACGTAAAAGTTATGTTAAATATTTAGGCGTGCTTATTGATGAGAGCCTCTCTTGGAAACATCATATTTTACATATAGCCTCTAAAATAAGCACATCGATTGGCATTATTGCCAGGCTAAGACATTTCGTACCACTAAATTCTTTACAACATATATACAGATCGCTGATTCAACCCTATTTGTTATATGGTATAACAGCGTGGGGCCGAGCAGACAAAATCCACAGAAACAAAATCCTAAGTTTTCAGAAACGTGCCCTTCGCCTCATGTTTTTTGGTGATTATAGAGCTCACGCAGTACCCTTCTTCATTTCATCCAGTCTACTACCCCTGGATCTTCTTTACTTCAAGTCAGTTGCCATCTTAATGGATGACGTCTCAAATAACACATCGCCACCTCAAATAAGTAATTTATTTAATTACCAACATAATATTCATTCACATCACACAAGATCGTCAACAAGAGGCAACTTCTTTCTCGAATACTCTAGATTAGACAGGCAAAACATGTGTTTTTCAAGAAACGGTGTTAGAGTCTGGAATAACCAATCTAATGAAATTCGTCAAATGCCTAAAGTGAAATTTAAACGCAACATTCACAATATGCTCCTTCAGAAACTCTCGGAGGCGAATGAGTATATTGATCTATTGGATTTGAATACGTCTTGAAAACTAAACTCAGTTCATTCTATTAGCTTTCTATCTACATTATCCTTCCAGCTTCTCATGTAATCTGCCTTTTTTCTCCTGAGAATCTTTGTTTTTCCTAAATGTTATTAATACTAGTCAGTATTCAGTATTCACCTTATCTTAATGTATTGTACGATAATAATTAATTTTACTTAGTATTGTAATTGTATTGTAATTGTAATTATTCACTTTGTATTTAGTATTCAGCTTATTTTAATGTATTGTAATGTATTAGTATTGTAATTGTATTGTAATTGTATTGTAGTTATTCACTTTGTATCAAGTATTCAGCTTATTTTAATGTATTGTACGACAATACAATACAATAATTCTACTCAGTATTTTAATTGTAGTTATTGTAATTATTCTACTTAGTGTCAAGCCACTGCTCGCCTCGAATAGCTATAGCTAACTGCGAGCAGTGGTACATCCTATTTTGTATTTTCTCAATTTTTCTTAATAAACTTTTTCTTAATAAACTTTTACTTTGCCAATTCCTCCAAACAGACTCTGGTATTCTCCGTTCGCGAGGGACTGAGAACTAGTTTTGTTAGTTTTGACTTGGTTGATGCACACTTAGCTGTTTAGCAGTGTTGAAACCAACAAGGTTTCCTGAAGCATCTTTAACGATGTACAAGTTTGTTTGGATGCTGTTGGCGTTCGCGGATATTTCTGCCTGGATGGTTCCCAGAAGAGGTAACGGTGTCGGTAATCCATAGGAAAACATTCTGCGCTTGGTGTTTTCTGGACCTGAACTGAACTGATGCTCCGGAGTCGACCATCATTTCCACTTGCTTTCCGTCAATCGTGACTTTGCACATACTCGGGTGGGTTTGTTCTGCAAAAAATGTGCTGCATTTTCTGTTCTTCGCGGGGCAGGAGTCTTTGTTAGGGTATGTTCCACCACAGAACCAATAGAACTCAATCGAACATAATCGAACACGTCAACAATCAGAAACACGAACCAGTTTCATCCGGTCTGAAACAAAGTGTTGCGGTCAAATAAGTTATTTATTGGCTTCTATTTCAAACACGAGTATAATAGAAATCTACTTTGAGGTAATGGGACACTTTTAGCGCTAGTAGTAACTATTTTGTACACACTGTACACTGTTACGTGCGTCCAGATTCAGTAGCAGTGGTCGTTTTCTAATTATCTAAGCGAAGATTTAGCGACGACGGTATAAATCTTTTAAAAATATCGCCGTTCGGTGTTATCCCGAGCGATATAAAGACAGTTTACATGTTGTACTGAGCCGTTCAGCTAAACAATAAATATTTAGTTCATTGAAATGTGTTAATATCTCTCACACTTGATCCTCTAGTTAAAACTCAGTTAAAGAGTGAATTCCTTCCAATTCTACTAAGAGTTAATGCTTATCAATTTGTATACCATTTTGTTTTTCTACCGAAAAAAATCGAACCAATCGCGTCGATTGAGTTCGATTGGGCTCGGTAATCGAACTTAATAGAACTCACAAAAAAGCTCCAGTTCGATTATGTTCGATTGCCGAACCAATCGAACTCCAATCGAACGATTGGGTACGATTGGGTTTGATTGGTTTTTGTTTTTTTGCCGACTTCAGCCAACCATCTGTAAGCTTATTTTCCCAACTCAAATGGCTTCCTATTTTCGACCTTATAAAACTAAGAAAACTTGTACCCTTATTCACTATCCTTAATAATCCTAATGCTCCTCTTTGTCTTAAACGTACGTAAATTCAATGTCTTGTCCTCGGTTCGTTCAGCTGGTTTGCGCACAAGAGCTTGCGCTTTTAATCTTCAAGTTCCCTACCCGCGGTCTAATTCTGGAAAGCGCACATTTGCTTACTCTGCTGCCACCCTTTTCAATTGCCTTGACACTGATCTTAAGCAAATAGCATGTGCATCTCCTTCTCCTATTACTCTTTCATCTAGATTAAATAATTTTAAGCATAAACTCCTTATATTATTCATTAAGTTTGCTAGTAATGTTCTTCATCTTGAACAATTAATGTGTCATGAGTGTCGTTTTTCTCTTTATTGCAACTCTATTAGAAGGTAATTAGTCGTATATCACCTTATATCTATGTTAAACCATACATTTGACTCGTTTTAGTTTCTCTTGTAGTAACTCGTATATTGCTCATTAGGTATTGTTTTATGTGTATTTTGTACCGTTGTGAAGGCCGTAAGTTAGATAACTCATTGGGTTAATTACGTCACCTTCGTTAAATAAAGAATATTGTATTGTATTGTATTGTTCGGTTTCGTTCGATTGACTACGCCGGGCGTTTATTTAGCGCGATAAGCAGCGGCAGGGCGATCAGCGGCTAAAGGAAGACAATTTCGTCGAAATTTCTGCATGTAAACCAAACCAAAAGTTGGTTCGCCCTCTAGGATCTTCCTAGTGCTAGGATCTTCCTACCTCTCAGGTAAACGACCCCTAAAGCACGTGTGAATACCGTGAAAATCCACACAGTTTTGAAAATGACGCCTTCTCGTCTTCTTCATCTTTTGATAGGTCCAACTGACCATGTGATGCAACTTAGATGCGCACGCACCAATCTCGTGCCCATGCCTTCACGATGATCCTCGGGTGCACCACAAACAAGATGGCGGAGAGGAAAAAAAGAAAAAAGAGAGGTCGCTACAAACTATTCTTGCGGCATTCGAACCCGTATGAATTCCCAGCAGCAAAAGGACAGAAAAGAATTAAACGACACCTCCGTAGTAACGATCGAGCACCCAATGTTTCTCTGAACAGCCATGAATGCGATAGCGATTTTCAAATCGAAGATGGTGTACTATCTTGCGACGAGAACGAGTCAGTCATAGTTTGTAATGACCGCAGTTATGAATTAAATGTTACAGCTACCACATTACCTGCATGTAGTGACAACGATGGACAGTACTGCATCAACGAACGAGAAGCTCTGGACACAGACTACAAGGAATCAGGCAACAAACTATGCGAGAGTGCGAGTTAATGACGAGACCTTCATGATCTGCTAGCAGTGATTGAGCTCACTGCCACAGACCCAACAACAGCAAATCAGAAGTGAAAAAACTTTTCGAATTTGTGACCCAAGCAAAGGGAAACATTATGAAGCACTTCTTCTGTTCTTATTGCAAGGCATATTTTGGCAAAGGAACTTGGAATAGTGGTAGGAAAACGGAAGTAAAGGGAACTTGTCAGATTTGTGGAAAAATCTTGCTGAAACACATGGATTTTACATTGAAGTTCCGATTGTTAAGCGACTGTAAACGTTTTTCGAAGGTAGGCGTATTTAATTTTTCCTTGACATCTACAAGGAATGGTCAATAAGTCAAGTAGGAAAACCAGCTAGTTAGAGTATTCGTTAGACGTTCATTCTTGTAATATTGATGGTCAAAACATAGTGATGCTAATGAGAAATGATTTTGCAGCTGTTTTGCTCATGCTTGTAAATAAAGTTGTCTACAAGAGTGTTGTACATTCTGTGACCATTTACTACTTAAAGTTGTCATAGTTAAATTGGTCTAATGTGCTGTTAGGGTATACTAGGATCAAGAAGTATTTTTAAGTTAAGCCTTAGATCAGTATCTTCAGTTAGCAGATTGCTGTGTACAGGTGTACAATTAACAGAGTGCAATATCAAAGTGGAAAATGCACTTTTCAACTGGAAACTGATAATGTTTTTCTCGCTCTGAGAACTGTTCCCAGCCTTGGCCAATAAGAGAGCATGAAATCACATTCATTCTCAAACTAGAAACAGTTCTCAGTATCCACCAATGAGAACGGGTGAATTCTGAATTGAAAACAACATGTCTGGTAAGCATCTGTCGTGAATCACCGATAAGCAATTATTCTCGAATGTCTGTTTGTCATCATCTATTAACTACGCATGAATGAGTTTACACAATGGCCTTTTATCAATAATACCGGAGTTGAAACTTTGTGAATATCGACTACCTACAACGAACGAAATTTTAACGTGGTTCTTCAACTAAGCATATCAACAAAAATAAAATATGTACTGGCGACATTAAATTGGAAACTTTCAATTAACCACACAGTTCCACATAATTGCGTTGCGAACCATACAACGTGAAATTCTCCTTTTCATTTTACTTTTCTATAAGGCGTATACATAAGGAAGATGGCAACTTACCAACAGTTTGTCGTTCCGTCGTCCAAATGCATATTTCATGAGCTTTCTTTGATCCATAGATCTGGAAAGCGAGTTATCATTTTCCCTGAATTTCGCGCCAAAATTTTCACACACTTGTTTAGGCACCGTTTCGTTACGGCCTTTTCAACTATTTCCTCGGCAGCTCGGAGAATACCTTGTCTCTTCTGATAATTTACTGTTTGGTGCAATCATTTTCGTTCTTTGGTCCGACTCCAAGCTCCTTTCTCTGAAATCTATCCTGAGCGCGCGCCAACCCCGCCACGCCGGACAATATTCCTGATTTCGTGTCACGCAGTGAAAGGTCGCCGGCGGCGAATTTAGGTCAAGATATTTTTAGAATTGAGAACGAGAACTGTTCTCGTTTTCTGCCAATCGAACCACCACGCCGGACAATATTCCCGATTTCGTGTCATGCATTGAAAGGTCCCGGCGGATGATTTAGGTCAAGATATTTTTAGAATTGAGAACGAGAACTGTTCTCGTTTTCTACCGATCGACATCGTTTATATCGCTTGTTTATGCTCTTTAAACAGCTTTATAAACTGATTATTCTCGCGGACAGATGATCAGTAATTCTTCAGACTATGGAGCAAATAGATTCTGCTGAAATGTAACGCTTAAAAAGCAAGAATTAATTTTTCTAAAACTATACGAATGATGACACGCAACCGGGGCTTTCGAGGTGTCATGTTACGAGGCCCTTCGCTCGTCAAGTCACTGATCTCCGTTCATCACATCTGTCACATGTCTCGGTAGCCTTCCAAAAAATGGTATATTTACGACAAACCGGACAGTAAAATTTCGCATCTTAGAGGGAATTACCCATCTAACGTATTTTATCGCGCTCTGTATAGCTTTTTGTTTGGGGTTCAGCCAATTGGCGTTTTGTTTATCGGAGAACTGTTCGCAAATTCAGCCACTTAACGTCAGAAGACGATGGCATAATTGGCGTGTGTTTTCCGATCGTAGAAAAAGAACTCATTGTTGATTTGAGAACTGTTCTCAGTCTTAGCCAATGGACTGATGTCGGTGAACTCTACATTCCAGAAAAGGAGTAATTTCGGCGTCAAAAGACGATGGCATAATTTTGACGGGTTCGGCTCAATTGCCTTTGTATATTCTCAGTCGTAGCTAATCGGCACCGTGTTATAGCAAGCGAAAGCAGCTATATAAGCGTCACGATAGCTAAAAGTTTGTCAAATGAGACATTTGGTCGTGTTTTGTTCTTCCTGTGACCTTTTCCCTTCATATACGCCTTAACTTAACTGGTTGGGCAAAAATTCCACAAAATTGTGCACGCATCAAAACGGCATGCAATTAATTCCGAGTGAACAATTTGCATGTCAAAAGGACTTATTGTTGTAAAATGTGAGAACTGTTCTCAGTCTTAGCCAATTGATGCCAATGTCACAAGAAACCCAGTAATTTAGCTTTCAGTGCTCTCTACTAAGAGATACTGATCTATGATTTCAAATTTAACAAGACGCTCTATGAGCGTTAACTCGGGATACTTTTTTGTTCCAGAAGCCGGACGCACGCTTTCTGATTCTCGAAACTATCCGGCTAATGGTTTGCTTTTGGGTTCACGTAAGACCTTTTTGTTCACGTTCGAGCAAAGCTCGTTAAACCGTTTTGAGAGTTGCCTTCCATATTCCTTGTCAGCTGTTGTTGTTTACTTCTAGATTAAGTGGCAACATCTGGAGTTTTTTCTCTCTGCGAAGCTTGAAAACAAACTTGAAAACACAAGGCGAATCGTTTCCGTGTATGTGACATGTCCAGATGTCACGCATTGTGAAAAGCACTTGAAATTCAAACTGCTCTATTTTGAAAACAAAGCGTGTTACTTGGCCTAAATGTCATTTACCTGATGAAGGTAAGAGTTTTTTTTTTCTGACGCACGTGAAAATCAAAAATTCGCAAACTTGTCTCTAAATGTAGATCTGTCACAGCGATTGAGTTGTAGTATAATCCGGATCAAATTACATCAAAACAACTTTGCGATTATCTAAATATAGAACTGTCACAACGTTCTAATTCGAGTCGATACTCACAGCACGTGCGAGGCTTCCAACCTTGTCTTAAATTCGGCAAACCTTTTCACACGGACAGTCTGTACTGTATTAAAATCCAGTTTCACAACTTTACAAAGATATGTGCAGGAAAATTTGTTCCGCGGTCGAAGTGGATCATTTAACCTTGAGTGTTCACTTGCGGTCACGTATTAAATGGAAGGTATCACATTACGAAAACAACTTTGTGCAAATCTGTAATTTTTCTGTCACAGCATTCGATTGCGTGTACGAGGCTTCCAACTTTTTCTTAACACTTGGCAAACCTTTTCACGGGGACAGACTGTGCTCTCTTAAAATATCTAGCTTCACAACTCAAACACGATGAATTTGCATAACTTGTAAACAACCGTCGCGTGATGTTAGCCTTTCGACCTTTGGACTATGTGGTTTGCTTTAACCAATGAACACACCACCACGTGCCTGCTACTGTGCATTGGCCAATCCAAACACCGGAACGTAATTGTATTGTGCATTTTGCTGCACAGGAAAAAAAAAAAAAAAAAAGGACTGAAATCTGACACATTTTATAACTCGGTATACTTACAGTATCCGAGTAATAAGTGGGAAAACGAACTTGGCCGACACTTTTTTGCCTGTGAAAAGGCTTTGAATTCTGGCTGGTTCTTATCCCGATAACTCGAAGTTTCAAGGGAAACCAGGGTTCGCGGGTTCGAGTTCGACGGGAGTTCGTGTTTACGAAAGATGGGAACAAATGACCAGAGATGACTACAATGTTTCGTTTGCACGTATTTGATTGCTATTCAAACAACGTGTTTATTACGTACAAAGAGTAAAAACTGGCTATTTTGCTAACAAACGATTTAACATACGAAAATTCGGTTCAAAATGCGAAATGGCTAGCAGAAGAACACTATTATGTGATACAGGGCAACAAGATACAACAGTGCTTACTCAATTCAGACAAAAATAAATTCAATTTTTTGGAGTATGTTTTGACTCATTACCCCTTGGAAAAGGGGTCTCTAGGGTAAAATCATAAAGAATATGACCGGAAGAGAAGAATAGACAACTTCGAGTTAGCGACCGAAAGGTTCACCTAGATCGTTTCTTTCGCGCTCTCTTAGGGTGACTCAGCATTGAATTGTCGCTGAACGATTTCCGTGCCGTAGAGCTTTCTTGTTTTAGCATTCCCGTAACTGTTCTCGGTTTCAGCCAATTGGCGATTTATTTGTCCGAGAACTGTTCTCGAATTCAGCCACTAGCTTCCTGCCCCGCCTGAAATGAATGCAGCTTTGTCTACTCAGTCTAACCAGAGAGCCTTCCTCGGCGATGTATTGGCTAGGTCACGGAAATCGTCTAAGCTTATTTGAAACCAGAATTTATTGAAATACTGATGCGGTCGATTTCCTTGTCAGGGTTGCTTTATCTCACGCTCACTCAAACAATTGGCTTGGTGATCTCGAGTGGGTTCAATTGAATGTGTTTATACTAAAGAAAAATGTTCACAGTCCCCTTGATCTAGTCACTACATTTCAGTTTCTTAGTGTCCGTGTAAGCAAAATTTATGCTCTTACTCCACTGGAAGACTCCACAAAATTTGGCAGGGATGAAAAGGGCATTCAACACAGTTAACAATTTTGAATGCGAGGCTTCCCTTATCTCTAATATCCGAGAAGTGTTCTCAGTCTTGGCCAATCAGCACCTTATTATAAGAAATGTTCTCACTGAAAGCGAAAGCAGCCTTACAAGAGAGGCAATTAAAATGAACATTGGTGAATGAGATATACGGTCTTGTTTTGTCCTCTCTGTACGCCTTTCCTTTCAGATACGCCCTGTGTAGTCCTAAAAAAATTCCGCAAATTGTGCACCAGCATGCAAAATTCTGAGTCAACAATTTGCGTGTCTAGACAAACTGATCATACCGCGCAGTACGATTTCCCACTGTTCATTTTATTCAGGCTAGTAAGCACGTTAACTGGAGACGGCACTGTAAGACGCGTGCTTTGGAAGATATGCTGACTTTTAAAAACATTCAGCAGAAACTCTGCTCGACCTTTGAACCACATTGAAGAACACAAGTCTGAGTCTGTTTCGGGCCGTTACTTTCGGATTTAGCAGGCCTAAAGGGTTGCTACTTTCGGATAGCCTTTTTTATCTTATGGTTAAAAAGTATTAGTAATTCAGCAGTGGGTTCACACAAAGAGGACGCGTAACATTGAACAAAGCACTCTGAAATAAAAAAGGATCCGAATGTTCGTAGTTACAGCGAAATTAGCTCGTATTATACCGCAACTAGCTTTTGTCTCTTTCACTGTAAATAGGCCAGAAGAAGACTGAAATATTTTACGCGTTCCAGTGACGTTACATTATATCTCTTCTTGTACTAAAAATTCATCCAGATTGAGACAATTTCTTATCTGATTTGTACACGGCTTGACTATTATATTAGTGTCCTAATATCTACTCACCCGTTTTATTTATCCAATGCAATGTTCATACGAATTTAACGGTAATTAAGATCGATGGCCCAGCAACCCTGTTGACCGGTCGTTTTCAAAGGGCGGGGGCGTTACTTTCGGGCTCAATAGGAAGGTAAAAAATTAACGTTACTTTCAAGGGGACCATTACTTTCTGAATTCTACGGTAACCTGCGAAAAATAGAAATTATTGATTAGCACTGAAATAATTGTTAACTTAAACAAAAGAAGACAATCCTCAGTTCTCGGCTCTCCAATTTCATAAAGAATCGGTGATGGCTTACGGTAAGCCGTCCGGCAGTTAGGGAAAATGTATCTTTCTGCAATATACGTCATAGTTTGGACATAGCGTGCATGCATTTCTCGAATATATCTTACTGGGCGGTTTAATTGCTGAAGTATAGCTGCTTCAGCCCTCAATATCTCTTCATTGTCGTCGACATCCTGGTCCGAGGGCAAAGATTTGAAGGAAAGGGCGCTGATGTTAAAGGATACCCTGGCTTCCAAATATTCTTCCTTGTTCATCTCCTCCCACGTTTCCCTCTTCTCTTTTTGGTTTGGCGATAACGGATGTCCGCCATTCGGTGTCAGCCCCAGTTAAAGAGAGTGGATGGTACAGGGTGTTCCAGTGCCCTTTCCATGGCCTCGGATGTCGCGTTTTTGGTGTTATCTGGCTTGAGCTGGGAAGGATATCCAGGAGGCATATCTTTCATAACAGCAAATGGCTCTTTCACTTCACTTTTTCACTTTATTTCGATTATTACAATTATACAATTTAGAAAAATACACAACCCGCATGTAGCAAAGCTAATCGAGGCGGATTGTGTAGCTAACAATCAAATTTAGCAAAATAAATTATTAGTAATTCAAGTTCAATAAATGCATAAATAAATAAAAATAAAATAAAATAAATAAATAAATAGGTAAATATCTAATAAATAAATAAATAGGTATACACATACATTCACAGATAGCTAGCATTTACACGAGACGAGCAAGAACCTTTAAGACAACATAGAACATAAGGAAGTAATAATAATAGCTAGTTTGGTTAATGATAATTAGAAATTTTTAAGGTTAACGTCGGGACATCAACATAATCATCCTCATCACGAAGCACCGCAAGTAAGTATTGGTGAATGGGTAACCATTCCTTGTGCTACCCATTAGCCAGAAGACGCCACCATTCCCATTTCACCTTTTCCATTTTTGAGAAATGAAAAAGGGGAAAGTAGTTGTCAAGGGGTGCCATGATGCTGAACGGTTGAGACGTATGGGCGTATCCAGGACTTCGTGTCAGAAATGCTGTCCACGTCACACCGTGGATGGATTGGGGGGGGGGGGGTGTAACTGGACGTTATCAGGTCTCGTAAGGCTTTCAGTGTTGTCGCATCTGGTCATCTCAGGAAATCAGTGAAAGTCAGTGCCAAACTAGACATGGATTTTCTAAAATTCAGCGTGTACCCCTTCCGCTGTTGACGCGAGGGAGAGTTTGTTAATTTCCATCATAAAGAATATTCCTAACCATTTATTTACGCTACCAAACAAAATATAACTCTGCCTGGTACTTTCAATGTACTAATGGCCCTAGCCCCCGATTATCTGAACTGATGGCCTTTCGGCCTTCGGCCTTCTTCAAGTCGGCGTTGAAACAAACTTACCTTCAACTTCAGCTTGAACTGAGGGATTTGCGGATGAACCCCTTCCGTCAGTGATAACGGACAGGTATCTGTCAGGCATCTTCCTTGCTTTGTTTTGGTTTTTATAATACTTCTGTTCGTTCTGTCTATCATAAAATGTAATTAATAAAGCCAATGATTAGTTTTTTGAGACAGGGAACGAGACCAAACTATGATCCGGAGGCACCACAGGGCTAAAATAGCTCTATTAAATTGGCAACACCTTTCTCACAATGTGAGATGTACCCAGGAAAGCGATCTTTTACACCTTGCTGATATTTACTGAGCCAGGTATTTTTGCTGTTTACTTTCTCGTCCCTTTTTGATAGATCCGAGCGCTCCAATGATAACTGGTACTGTTTCCGTTCTCATTTCCCACATTCGGCTTGTTTAGGTCTTCAGGTCCGTATATTTGGACAGTTTTTCAGTGTACTTTAATGATGATATATTACCATCATTATCTGTCATTTCGCACAGTTTAGTTTAACCTGGAAATGTTACAATGTGGTACTCTCCATCAAGTCCACGGGACCTCAGACGGATAGCACTTTTCGCAGGATGTTGGCAGAACCAAGACGCGCAAACATCCGTAGTGTTGTTTTGAATGAATGTTATGCTTGGAGTTATTCCTATACTATCTGAGGGAGACTTGAAGTTGTTTGGTATGGAGCCTTGTGCCCCAGTCACAACGAGAACAACTGTTGTTGCACTGTCTTGTTCCATAATCTAGCAATCTCAACGCGGAACTCTGAATAGTTGTTAATCTTCTTGTATTCCTTTCTTTCGATATTGTGGTCGCCGGGAGCCACATCAATGATTTGGCATGTCCCAGCTTCCTCATACATAACAATAATATCTAGTCTCCAGTGTTCTATCACCCTGTCCGTTTGGATGTTAAAATCCCATAATATCTTGACCTTCACCCTGGAGCACCCTCTCCGACTTGTGACGGTACCACTTTTGGTCCACTTCGTTACCGGGCAAATGAGGTTTCTCTTGGCAAAGTGGCTGGCCCCTTCGATCGTCCTCCGGTCCCTGGCTTACAGGTTAGTAGTTTTGGTGTCATCCCCCCCCCCCCCAAAAGGGCAACCTGGGAAATGGCGCTTCATCGTGGATCCGTTTTCTCCTCGTGGCTCCAGCGTGAACGATGGGATTTCAGCAGATGACTTCACCATGCAGTACATTCATGTGGACCAGAACATCTCCATGGTCTTTCGGCATGTTTGTGGGGCCCTGATGGCTAAGTTTGATGTGGAAGCAGCGTATAGGAATATTCCCGTCCACCCTTCAGATCGCTCTCTGTGTGCAAGAGGTGGCGATGAAAGCACTATGTGGATCTGGCACCCCCTTTTGACCTGTGCTCAGCCCCTTTTCTCTTTAATTCTGTGGCCGACATGGTGGAATGGATCCTAAAGGAGTGCTACCACTTACACGACCTTTTGCAGTTTTTGGACGATTTTATTACCGTAGGCCCCACTAACTCCCCGCTATGCGCCCATTACCGTAGTACTGCTAGGGAGGTCTGCAACAGGTTGGGCCTGCTTCTTCATCCCCTCAAATGCGTGGGGCAATCGCCAGTAATAGAAGTTCTGGGCATCGAACTAAATTCAGCTGAGCAAGTCGCTAGGTTTCCGGGTACGTGGTTGGCGTTCGGGGAAGTGGTGCAATCGTCGTGAATTGAAGTCGCTAATTGGCCACCTTCATCACGCAGCTAAGGTGGTTTGGCCGGGCCGGACTTTTCAGCCCCGGATGATGGATTTGTTGTGCTGCTTTCGCAAGGGATACCATCCCATCGGCCTCAACCATGAATTTCATCAGGATCTCGAATGGTGGCACACCTTGTTGGTTTAGAATAGGGTGAGTTTCTGGCATTTCCCTGCATGGCCTGACTCCTACACTCGACCTTGAAGTGATCTCGGACGCAGCTGGGGCAGTGAGGTTTGGAGCTAATTTCAGAGGTGCTTGGTTTAGTGGTCCCTGAGCAGGGCCACAGGTGCCTCAATCTCTGTTGTTGTCGCTGCTGGGGTTTGGGGAGCTCAGTGGCCACGACAGCATGTCTTGTTTCGTTCGGACAACGAGGCAGTCATGCAAATCCTAAACACAAGGACATCTAAGGTTTCTTGCTAGATGCATCTCCTCCGAGACGGATTAATGTCTGCGACACGTTCTCCTTCTCCTTCTCTGCTGAGCATGTTCCTGGTGTAGAAAATGAGATTGCTGACGCTTTGTCTCGTTTTCATTGGTAGGGGTTTTAGCGATTAGCCCCGCAAGCAGACCCTCATCCGACGCTTATCCCGCAAGAGCTTCTGGATCTCTTGATCTCCTCTCTTTAGAAGATCGATGCCGTAACCTCCTTGTACAGGGACTTGCTCCGTGAACACGAAGGTCGTACGCATCCCCACAAAGGAAGTTCTATGACTTTTGTGTTCAGTCTGGTAAAATCTATGGGAATAGTTCCCCCTGTCCTGCCGATGAGTGGAGGCTATGTTTGTTTGCAACCTTTCTGGCGGACCTTCTTAAGGCGTCTTCTAGAAAGGTCTACTTGTCGGCAGTCCGATCTCTTCACATCGAGCCACTGATCAATTGCCTTCGTCTCCGGTGGGTAGTGCGTGGTATTAAGCGTTCTCAAGGCGCATCGCTGTCCACTCGCTTGCCAGTAACAGACTTAGACTTACACTTGGCGTACTGCGTAGGATTAAGCATTTTCTCCCCTTCTACACTCGTAATCTATTTGTAAACACTATGGTATTACCGTTTTTCGATTACTACAACATTGTTTGGGGTGATAGAAATAACAAAGTATTAATGGTGCTGCAGAACAGAGCTGCTAAGATTGTCCTTGATCGCCCTGCATACTCTTCTTCCCCTCAAGTGCTCTTGGATCTTAAGTGGAAAGATCTTCGTGTTAGACGCCGCATTCATAGGCTTATTTATGTCTTTAAATGTCTTAATGGCCTTTTGGACCATAATTATAATTTTACTACTGATTTGTCAGTTCATAATTACCAAACGCGCCATGCCAACGATTTGAGGATTAATAGGTCTCGGTGTGGCAGAGGCCAATTACGTTCGCCGTATTTTTTATTTAAGAAATGGAACGAGATTCCTTTAGATATCAGGAATAGCGAGTCGGTTGGGATTTTTAAAAACGCATTACATCGTTTAATGTGGTTATCAATTAACAGTGGGACTTGTAGTTTTTACCACTAAATGTTCTTAATTCTTTTTCACTTTTCTATTTTTTTTATTTTTTTATTTTTGCTACCTTTGACAGGACTCGCCTAAAAACCACCTTCGGGTGACGGCGACCTCCTGGAAAAAGATGATGATGGTGATGATGATGATTATTATCATAACAAACTCCATCATATGTTAATGATTTTCAAGTCCCTGGATCTTAATCTGCCTGGTCATAGCATCTTCTGCCGCTTGTAACCCGGCATATTTTGGCTTCCTGCGTGCATCGGAATTTACTGTGCTCAATTCTAGCAATTTCTCTCCCATTCCCCGACGTGGCAGTTGATTTATTGATTGCGCCAACTATCCTTCGGGTGAACATTAAGGCGTCAAAGACGGATCCCTTCTGCCGTGGCACTCTCATACACATCGGTCGTGACAAGTATCCACAGGCTCTATGTGGGGTGGCCGCTGTAATTTCAGGGGCTCTTATATGTGATTGCACAACTAGTATGGCTTGCTTTGTTTTGCTGATCTTTGCGGATCATTTCGCAGTCAAAGCTGACAACTAGCGGTGGATTTGTGCTCGCACTCCTCCCACCCTATTGGTAGGTAAGTATGGGGTTCGCTAAGTATTCCACTTAAGCCCGTCTTCAGTGTGATGGTGCCGGGTGCCAGGTGCTCGCATGGTTGCCTTGGTTACCTTTAGAACATTGCTACCTTCTGCGCATCAGGCCCTTCCACCTTTAAGGCACCCACTCCCATCTCATCTTTTGTCGATGAGTTTAATTTCTTTTTGGAGAGAGTGCTGAACGCGGAAGAAGGCATTTTATAGATGGAAAAATAGTGTGTTCGGTTGGTCTGCCCAGGCAGCGCAGACCGTGCACGCGGAACAGGTGTTCATCACTGACCGAGGAAGCTAATACAAAACGGCTAGCATTTCCAGAATGTGGAAAGTCCAAACAGCATTTCCTTAGTGCAAAGACAAATGAAAGAGGCACAAGTAAAAATAGTAAAGATTTCTCAGATAATTACCATAATTTGATAGCCGACGTAAAAAGCCTTAAAATGTGGTAGCCTGGAGTTACCAAGGATTGGCCATCCAAAGAGAACTAAACTAAAATGAATTCAGCCCTATTGCTGTAGTCACTGTCACCTTCTTTTTTGGTAACTACGTCTGCTTTAAGCACATGACCACAGTTTCACACTTTTACCATTTCGCCAAATTT
>JAEMWC010000752.1:0-55000 GCA_016490735.1 Pachyseris speciosa | reverse complement strand
GCATTTTGAACCGAATTTTCGTATGTTAAATCGTTTGTTAGCAAAATAGCCAGTTTGGTTTTTACTCTTTGTACGTAATAAACACGTTGTTTGAATAGCAATCAAATACGTGCAAACGAAACATTGTAGTCATCTCTGGTCATTTGTTCCCATCTTTCGTAAACACGAACTCCATTTCGAACTCGAACCCGCATTTCTGGTTTCCCTTGAAACTTCGAGTTATCGGGATAAGAACCAGCCAGAATTCAAAGCCTTTTCACAGGCAAAAAAGTGTCGGCCAAGTTCGTTTTCCCACTTATTAAATTTGAAATCATAGATCAGTATCTCTTAGTAGAGAGCACTGAAAGCTAAATTACTGGGTTTCTTGTGACATTGGCATCAATTGGTTAAGACTGAGAACAGTTCTCACATTTTACAACAATAAGTCCTTTTGACACGCAAATTGTTCACTCGGAATTAATTGCATGCCGTTTTGATGCGTGCACAATTTTGTGGAATTTTTGCCCAACCAGTTAAGTTAAGGCGTATATGAAGGGAAAAGGTCACAGGAAGAACAAAACACGACCAAATGTCTCATTTGACAAACTTTTAGCTATCGTGACGCTTATATAGCTGCTTTCGCTTCTATAACACGGTGCCGAGTAGCACAAAGGCAATTGAGCCGAACCCGTCAAAATTATGCCATCGTCTTTTGACGCCAAGTGGCTGAATTTGCGAACAGTTCTCAGCCAAAGAAAACCGAGAACAGTTATGGGAATCAAGTTAAAACAAGAAATCTCTGTGGCACGTACATCGTTCAGCGACAATTCAATGCGGAGTGATCTTGGGAGAGCGAGAAAGAATTCATAAGAACCAGCCAGAATTCAAAGCCTTTTCACAGGCAAGAAATTGTGATTGTCGGCCAAGTTCATTTTCACTCGTCGTCCTCATGATCCACTTAAACAATCATAGGTTAGGTAGAGAGTAATGAAAACGAAATTACTCCTCTTCTGGAATGTAGAGTTCATCGACATCAGTCTATTGGCTAAGACTGAGAACAGTTCTCAAATCAACAATGAGTCCTTTTTCTACGATCGGAAAACACACGCCAATTATGCCTTCGTCTTCTGGCGCTAAGTGGCTGAATTTGCGAACGGTTCTCCGATAAACAGCTGAACCCCAAACAAAAAGCTATACAGAGCGCGATAAAATACGTTAGATGGGTAATTCCCTCTAAGATGCGAAATTTACTGTCCGGTTTGCCGTAAATATACTATTTTTTGGAAGGCTACCGAGACATGTGATGAACGGAGATCAGTGACTTGACGAGCGAAGTCTGCACCTCAAAGACGCAAGTGCTCATAACCTCGTAACATGACACCTCGAAAGCCCCAGGTTGTGTTTCATCATTTCGTAGTTTTCAGAAAAACTAATTCTTGCTTTTTAAGCGTTACATTTGAGTAGAATCTATTTGCTCCGTAGTCTGAAGAATTACTGATCATGTGTCCGCGAGAATAATCAGTTTATAAAGCTGTTTCAAGAGCATAAACAAGCGATATAAACAATGTCGATTGGGAGAAAACGAGAACAGTTCTCGTTCTCAATTCTAAAAATATCTTGACCTAAATCATCCGCCGGGACCTTTCAATGCATGACACGAAATCGGGAATATTGTCCGGCGTGGTGGTTCGATTGGCAGAAAACGAGAACAGTTCTCGTCCTCAATTCTAAAAATATCTTGACCTACATCGTCCGCCGGCGACCTTTCACTGCGTGACACGAAATCGGGAATATTGTCCGGCGTGGCGGGGTTGGCGCGCGCTCAGGGTAGATTTCAGAGAAAGGAGCTTGGAGTCGGACCGAAGAACGAAAATGATTGCACCAAACAGTAAATTATCAGAAGAGACAAGGTATTCTCCGAGCTGCCGAGGAAATAGTTGAAAAGGCCGTAACGAAACGGTGCCTAAACAAGTGTGTGAAAATTTTGGCGCAAAATTCAGGGAAAATGATAACTCGCTTTCCAGATTTATGGACCAAAGAAAGCTCATGAAATGTGCATTTGGACGACGGATCGACAAACTGTTGGTAAGTTGCCATCTTCCTTATGTATACGCCTTATAGAAAAGTAAAATGAAAAGGAGAATTTCACGTTGTATGGTTCGCAACGCAATTATGTGGAACTGTGTGGTTTAATTGAAAGTTTCCAATTTAATGTCGCCAGTACATATTTTATTTTTGTTGATATGCTTAGTTGAAGAACCACGTTAAAATTTAGTTCGTGTAGGTAGTCGATATTCACAAAGTTTCAACTCCGGTATTATTGATAAAAGGCCATTGTGTAAACTCATTCATGCGTAGTTAATAGATGATGACAAACAGACATTCGAGAATAATTGCTTATCGGTGATTCACGACAGATGCTTACCAGACATGTTGTTTTCAATTCAGAATTCACCCGTTCTCATTGGTGGATACTGAGAACTGTTTCTAGTTTGAGAATGAATGTGATTTCATGCTCTCTTATTGGCCAAGGCTGGGAACAGTTCTAAGAGCGAGAAAAACATTATCAGTTTCCAGTTGAAAAGTGCATTTTCCACTTTGATATTGCACTCTGTTACATGTAAAATGGATTTATTTCAACATTTATGGTAGAACAATACACTTGTTTAGGTTAGACATGCAAAAAGTCACAAGCGTCAGGTGAAATTAACCTTTGTGCTGGATGAAGAGTTAGAATTATTGTAATGTTCAAGTAATGATGATGCATGTAACATGTTGCATTTTTACAGATCCTGAGTTTGTAAGTGGCTTAACATACTGGTTTCAATTAGTGAAGAGGGCTGACAATAACATCGAAGATGTATGTGATGGCTGTCTTTATCAAAGAGCCTTTGTACCTGGTGGCTTCTTCTCAGAACCAGACAAGATCTCTGTTAAACTCAACACAGATGGTGTAGCCATTTTTCGCTCATCAAAGTTTGGAGTTTGGCCTCTGTTCTTGCTTATCAACGAACTCCTTCCAGCAATAAGGTAAGTGCAACAAGAATAGTTCAACAATGGAGGCACTGTTGTAAAAAAAAAAAAAAAAAAGTTGATGCAGTACAGTTGAACCTGTATTAAGCAGTAACCATTGTTGGGACTTAGTTTAAGGTGACTGTGACTGGTTCAAGGTCAAAATTACAGTACTTGATGGAAGTAATTTTGGGGACTTTGACAACTGACCCCTTAATAGAGAGTGACTGCCGAATACAGTCTTGCTTAAATGATACAGGTTCAACTGTACTTCGCCACAGTAAAAAGTAATATTTAATTATTTTGTAAATTGACAAAAGGGTAGGCTATCAATTATTTTCTGAAGGTGTTAAATACCTTAAATATTTGTCTCAAATTGAGTGATTTCACATCAAAATGCCACAGAGAGGACAGATGCTACAGCGTAAACGTTGACGTTCATTTTATTCGTTGCATAAAAGTGTATTTTGTTCATACTTGTAGGAGGAAAAACAAATTTAGAGTGTTTGGTGGCCAGTGGTTTAGAGAAGAAAATCCTTTCTTTTCCACCTTCTTTAAGCCATTTGTTGACACTGCATGAAACCAAAATTAATGGTAAGTTTTAATGAAATTATTTGTATCATTTGGTAAAGAAAATCAGCATTTACAAAGTTCTGTGGCCCCTGGTATATTAATAACTTCTTTTTGGCAATGAATGGCTGAATAATGAAAAATGTGATCATTGTATTTTTTTAATGCTGTATATTTTAAATGGCTATTTGAAGAATCATTGATTTTAGAAAACAGTGACTGACTACTACACTAAAATATACCCCTCTTGTGCATTATTTGTGTACTACTCAAGACATTTAATATATATTTCTGTTACTTTGGAAAATTAATTCATCTTTATTTGTATATATTTTTCTATTTTTAGTTTGGGTCCAACTAATATTTAATCTTTCAAATTTTCTTTCTAGGTCTCTGGCTTCAAAGCATCCGTATTCCTTGGGGTAGTGAAGCAACCAATTGGTTTGTGGTTTGACTCAAAACACAACAGGCAAAGATGGTATTGTGGGAACAGTGTGGAGAAAGTTGACAAACGCCTTTTAGAGATAAAACCTCCCAGTGTAGTCACCAGAGTTCCCAGAAGTATTAAAGAACACCATCTGAAATTTTGGAAAGGTTTACTTGAAACTCTGTCTTTCTATTTTATAAAATTGCTGTTAAAGTGCCTATGAAGCGAAATTTTTTTCTCGCTAATTTTAAAGTTTAATCCATAAAACTCAACATTCCAAAATTTGAGGTGCTCTTGATTAAAATCGGCGATTATACAAGAGTTTGAAATTGGGCTATTTTGCCCTCAAAAATGGCATTTGAATCGCGCGGCCAGAAAGACACTTGACAATAGCTGTGACGTAATTTTGACGTAATTTTGGGGACAAGTATTCCAACTATTTCACTATAATTCATAAGCGCAAACACATTTTTGTACCCAAAATCACGTCACATCACGTCCCAGACCCCTGGCCATTTTTAAAGGCAAAATAGCTCAACTTCAAACTCTCGTATAATCAACAATTTTAATTACAAGCACCCCAAATTTTGAGATTCTTGCGTGTTTAGGGGTAAACTTTAAAATTAGCAAGAAACAAATTTCGCTTCATAGGCACTTTAATTATTAAATAGATTTACACTGTATATATCTTTGCTGTTATGAATTTGTATGTATTTCCAAAACAGTTTTAGTGTATGAAATGATGCTATCAATTACACATCCAAACCTCACCTTTAAAGTTGAAATACATGTAGGTTTTCAGTAGAAGAGTACTTGGTTCAACTTGTCTTATTTGTGAAATTGTTTAAAAAATAACCCTTGTAAACTCAACTGTCATTGCAATGTTTTGAAGCATACTACTGTTACCCTTAGGACCTACATGTTTTAAGGTTTCTAAAGGTACATAATGAATGTTATTTATGTTATGAAATTGTATACATTAGCTTTATGAAACCACATGACAAGACACTGTCCTTTGGTTTTCATCAGATGGTTTTTGTGGGTATGTTTATTAAAAGTATCTGTTTATGATCACTTTGCAGCAACAGGGTACCGAAACTGGCTGTTCTTTTATTCCCTACCATGCATGAAAGGCGTCCTGGATGATGAGTATTACCGGCACTATGCTTTGTTAGTTGGTGGCATTGTCCTATTGTCAGGAAGCAATGAAAACGTAAAGCTTGTGGGATGTGGCTGGAGTGACATGGATACTTCACAAATTAATGTGATCAAGTAAGCTGAAGCCACTCAAAAGGCACTAAGGCCACATGGTAGCGGGCATTTCCCCTTAAATCTACCAAAGCAAAGATTGAACCCAAGCATTAGCAGCCATGGACAGCTGTTTCGGCCTTGTTAGGCCTCATCAGCATGGCATAGCTAATGCTCAGGCTCAAGTACCCACATATCAATAAAACAAGCAATGAAAATGTAAAGCTTGTGGGATGTGGCTGGAATGACATGGATACTTCACAAATTAACGTGATCAAGTAAGCTGAAGTCACTCAAAAGGCACTAAGGCCACATGGTAGCGGGCATTACCCCTTAAATCTACCAAAGCAAAGATTGAGCCCAAGCATTAGCAGCCATGGACAGCTGTTTTGGCCTTGTTAGGCCTCATCAGCATGGCATAGCTAATGCTCAGGCTCAAGTACCCACATATCAATAAAACAAGCAATGAAAACGTAAAGCTTGTGGGATGTGGCAATATATACATTTCAAATTGTAATTTATGATCACTTGATTTTCATTGCAGATAATGACTGCTGTCACAAGTCATCAGCAACTCACTAAGCTCATACAGGAGATACGTTTAGGAAATGCAAAGGATATTGTCATGTGCCTTCAAGGACACCATCAAAGGTATGGTCACTGCCAGCTGGCAATTTCTTAATCCATGTTGTTTAGATGTTCGATGCATATTATGGTATGTAGTGCAAGTTATATTTTGTACTTTTAATTTTTAAATTACTTCACAGATGTACAAATGCATTCTAGAAATAAGCCCATATTAAAATAATCCACAAATACTGGCTGTAGAAATCTTTCTGATAGTTCGTCCCTCTGGAATACACTCCACAGGGTCTTTATTTGAATTACAGATCTTTGAAAAAATCCACTCAAGGTTGAGGTGTCTGGTGTAATGAAAAACCAATACTCGTACAAAGACTTACCTCTGATGGTCATCTTATTCCTGTAGGTTCTCGTTACGTTCTGATAAACCAACACATGTTGCTTCACTTAAAGAAATCTATCATGGATCATGGTCCCCTCTGGTGTAGTTCTCTTTTTGTATTTGAAGACTGGAATGGTGACATACTTGTAGGCGGCTATTTCCATGGAACTGAGAATACTGCAAGCCAGGTTAGTTGACTTTTGATGGGCAATGGTTTTATGTGTCAAGTGCATATAGTGAATTTATAAGGTGACAACAGGTGTAGCAGTATTAATGTAAAAATAATTAAGAATTTACAACCTAAATTACATAACATGTTTGTTTATATACATTTCAAATTGTAATTTATGATCACTTGATTTTCATTGCAGATAATGACTGCTGTCACAAGTCATCAGCGACTCCCTAAGCTCATACAGGAGATATGTTTAGGAAATGCAAAGGATATTGTCATGTGCCTTCAAGGACACCATGAAAGGTATGGTCACTGTGCTGTTTTTGCTGTCAGTAATGTGGTATTATCATGAGAATTGCTTTTAGTAACACTCATTGTATAAGCTATAGTCAGGTTTGTCCTCAGTGTTAACTTTCATTTACACACACAGTAGAGAGTCACCATGCAAATCTGAAATTCTGAAATCTTAATTTGATTCTCTTTTCACTGGCTATTACCACAATCCTGAGTTGTTCTATAGTTTTTGTGACAAAATACTTAAAACCTTTATTTATAATTTATTCTTATCAATGATTTTGATCAGATTTTCTAATATTCATAGCTATTCTACGATGCAGGGAAGGTTATTGTTACCAACAAGAGTAAAATCAAATTTTGGGTAAAATATGCTTCTTTTTTTAATGAAGCTAAGATTTTCAAGGAGCTGCTGCTGACATAATGAAAGCAGAAGATATACAGACTTTCTGCCGCCTTGCAAAAGGGTTTTTCTTATTGTAATAGTTCTTAGTGGCTTCTTTTAGTAATGTAGTGTTAATTGTAGTTTTAGTGGTAGTTTTAGCTTTTACATATCAACAAAGTCCACTATTTTGATCATAGCAAACTTGGGCTTGTATAGTTTTATTGTAAATGTGTTATTATTTGCATCACCAGTGACCAGTGTGCGTGTGGTTTACACTGTCAAAGTTATATTAATGGTTATCCGTTGTGACTCATCTTTACAGGAGCAAAAAAACTCACTTAAGAGATTATTTCTATGCTGTTGGGGCATTAAAACGTGGCAGCTGCAAGACTGAACCATTTGAAGATGATCTTACAACATTTCTGGGCCTTGAATCTCTATCTTCTGTTAAGTACTTTACAAGACTTCAAGTTGGAAGTTCTGTTTTTCATTCCAGACTGTACAAAACGGTTTCAAGAAGAAATACATATACGGTAGCATACAGACAGAAGGAAAGTTCTTCTATCAATTATGGCTTAATTCAAGTGTTCTTCAAGGCACCAGTTGGTTCCAGAATCTCCTGTGGTGCTGTAGTTGTGCCACTGTCAAGAGCCAATCAAGGCCTCTGCAAACAACATGAAGTGCTTGGGAGACCAGTGAGTCATATCATTACCCTGTGTCATCTACTGTAAGCAGGCATTTTTTTGTAGTTGTTCCTTTTTGAAGACATTATTGATGTCTGTGTTTTCATGGCGTTTTCAGACGGTGAGGTGTATTATGCAGCTCATTTTCCCAATCATTTTGAAAAGGACTGAATACATCATATGCCTGATAGCTGTTGTAGCTTCCCTCATAGAGAAAAGCTATGGAAGGTGCTTTCTTTTGCTAGAAATAAATTATAATGCTCAGAAAGTAGAATCGTATGTAATAAGTTCATTCATACTTTGTACTTTCTATGGTTAACTACAAGTTAAAAAACGGTTGAGATCTTGCAAATCAAGTCAGCAATTTCAATTGTTGTAAATAATCATTCTAAATTCAATGCAAAGTCTGGAGTACGTGCAAAACCAACATCTTTAAAAGTAAGGAAAACAAGCATAAGGCTGGAAAAAATGGAGTTAATTTCAAGGTGCAACAGTTATTTTTAATGACTGCTAAGTGAAGTTTTTGTCTTGGTATCTTAACATTGACGATGGTTTGACAAATGCCATTCCGTTTATTGATTTAAAAAAGGCATTTGATACTATTGACCATGAGATCCTTCTGTCAAAATTGGAGCTGTATGGGTTTAAAGGTGCAAGTCTTAATCTTTTCCGAGACTACCTCTCTGATAGAACTCAGGTTACAGTTATAAACAACGTAAATTCTGAAACTAGCTTCATAAGTTGTGGGGTGCCTCAAGGCTCAATCCTCGGCCCCCTACTATTCCTACTGTACATTAACGATCTCCCAAACTGTAACCTTCTATCAGATGTGAGGATGTACGCCGATGACACTAATCTTACGTTTGCCTCCAAAGACCCCGATGAGCTGTTTTCATCCCTGACTCACGATTTAGGTAATCTGAAACAATGGCTCGATTCTAACCGTCTAAGTCTTAATGTCCTCAAAACTAAGTGTCTGTTTACAGGTACAAGGCACAAAATCTCCTTGCTCCCTAGTGAACCTCACATATGCCTTGATGGGCATTCAATTGAACGAGTCAATAATTACAAATGCCTAGGCGTTCAGGCTGATGAAACACTCTCGTGGGAAGCTCACATCTCCGAAGTCGTCGGTAAGGTTGCTAAAGTACTTGCTGCCCTGAGGAGACTAAGACCGATGTGTCCCCAGAGTACCCTAGTCACAATTTACAAGTCACTGATTCTTCCGCATCTCGATTATTGCAGCGCTGTCTGGGGCTGCATCGGTAATGGCCTCAGCCAAAAACTACAAAACAGGGCTGCACGCATAATAACAGGGTCTAGTTTGGGATACCAGATCTGCCCAGATTCTTCATGCCCTTAAATGGAATAGCCTCGCTGACAGACGTGAAAAACAACTGAAATCTTTAATGTTCAAAACTGTAAATAACCTTGTACCCGAATACCTGTCTGATAAATTCGCCAGCGTTAATACCATCCACAGACATAATCTTCGAGGTGCGCAACATAACCTGTTTATTCCGCGTCCGAACACTGAGGCCCTCAAGAAGAGTTTTCGTTATAGGGGCGCAGTAACATGGAACAGTCTGTCAGCGGAGGCTAAGCAGGCCACTACTTTAGATAGTTTTTATTCCCCTATTGTACATTAGTAATTTCTTAACTTAGTTTAGCACTTATTTTAGGATTTTTTAACAATGTCTGTAATTTAGTCTTAGCTTTTATGTACTAGGTTTAATGCGCACGGCTCTTTAGAAGACCACTTTTTAGTGATAAGGATCCCGTGGATAAATAAAGTTTATTATTATTATTATTATTATTATTATTATTATTATTATTATTTGTCACCTTGTCAAATTTCAAGTAAATTTTACCTGAGCCGAAACGTTTGATCACCGAATCTGGAGAACTCCACCCCACCCCTTGACATTACTCTTGCCAGTCCATATCTCTAGATATGAAATGTCTATTGCAAATGTGGAATTCCACAGCATTTCCATGTAGAGGGATTGAGTTTTGCAATAATTAGTGGATGTACCATTGCTATGGGATACCTAATTGGGCACCTTATTCTCATACTTTTCTTATGCAGCATAATATTCCCATATCAGTTGCATACAAAATGAAAGCCAAGTATACATCAGCCAGTCCTAAGGAAAACATATGAGAATCTCCTTCCCATAGTTTTCCCAAGCAATTTGACAATCCCATATCATTTCCATACAGAAGAGAAATCCAGTGAAATACTCATCGGTATGGATTAGATACGGGCATTTCATTCCCATAGTTTTCCCATACAAAGTTAGTCTAGGAATGAAATCCCATACTCTTTCCATATCTTAAATTTTCACAAAATAGTGCACCATATCAGCTCCACATCATTGTCTAACCATCCCATATCTTCCCCATGTATGGGCCACATATGGGCCATTATTTATCATACCAAACCCATACTTTTACTTTGGTAAGGGTATACCTAAAAATTCCTTTTGATCTGATTAATATACAGTGTATTAGCTGTTTTTGAACAAGATGTCTAATAGAGGCATATGAAACAAATTTATACAGTTAATTTTTAGTTTTTTTTTTTGTGAATGGTATCTCGATCACCCTACCTCTAAATGTATTATTCTTTTTATATGGCTTAAGGGTGCATGCTGTTTTAGTGTAGGCCCTATATTAAATGTACCAGTATATTGTACAGAAGCTTGTTAGTTGCATTGGAAATCTGAGCCCAGAAATTCTTGCAGACTTAATATAATATTAGTTTTGTAGCAAGTAGTAGTTTGACTGCACCTTATTAGCCTATTTCAATTACACAGCTGAGGGCAACACTGGTAAAGTCATTGTCAATGGAACTAATGTGACTCGTGGTAAGCAAAATACCATTAAGACTATGCATGTTTTAATCTATCATGACAAGCAATTGTCATCAGTAAGTCGTGAACATGATTTTGTATCTGACCCATTCTTGTACAGTTACTGATAGGAAATTTTTAAGAGCGTATCCAGGGGTAGACCAGGCAGGCGTGCTACATGTCATCTCACGGATTGCCACGAAACTTGATCAGAATTTAAGATTTACTCAAAAAACTAAAAACCCCAAAGCAGTTTGCATTTTGGATATTTCCGGGGGGAGCTAGACCACCCCCCCCTCCCCGGTTTTGCCATGAAAATCTAAGAAAAAATACCCTGAAATTAAGTAAAAACGGAGTGCTCTTAAATTTAGCCTTTTTAACCAATGACAATTTGGCTTTGCATGTAAACGTGCATATCTTTCCTGCGTTCAAGGCAGCGGTAATTAGTCAATTTGATTGATACCTTGTCAATCAATGGAGGTTAATAATTAACCATGCATTTAGGCTTCCCAAATTTAGCCGGTTTCAAGGCAAAATATCTCCAATGGCCATTTCGCTGCTGTAAAGATTGTAGCATCCTAGTTTAACTAAGCATTCCGTCGCTTAAAATCAGTAGAAAAATTTTTGGGCAATGCTATTTTTTTGCCGTGAACATCGACTAAAAATCTTACCTAGCGAGAGCAATTTTGACTTTCCGTTGACTTATAAATGAAATAGAATTATTGTCTTGGTACTCGATTCCGTTAACAATAAATTGTTTAGCTTCTGGAAAGGTCGATTAATTCATAAAGAAAATAACAAAGAGAAAATGTCAATCCAAAGGGTAATTCTATTAAATGTAACCTAATTAATGATCGCATAAACATACCTACGTGTCTTGCAGATGAGCACGAGACGTTCATCGAGTTTTTAACGACTTAATAAAATAGGGAAAAAAATACCTTAAGCTTTACACAGTTTGTATTGCCTTTGATATTTATATTCTGATTTTTTCGCCGCCCGACCAGGCAGGAGCTGTCGGCTGTTTCATTGGCATGCGAGTAGATGGCGTGACAAGAATTCTGACACTAAAGGAAATTTTTTTGTTGGTATTATTTGGGATGTACTTAAATAACAAAGTAACTTTAACGTATCGAATTTGAAAACAGCTGATTGAGAAGCAGGGTAGAAGACAGTTTTTATTTGATACAGGGTATTAGAATTTAACGAGTTCCTATTGTGTGACAAGTTACACAGCGGTGGTCTACTGCAATCTGCAATCGCGGTTCCTTTGGAGCCTATTGTGATAGCAAATGTGATCTTTCTTCCCGGCTTCTTGGCCAAAATCAGCTGGTACCGTCCAGTGTTTGTACAAATAACATAAAGCCTCATCTGAGAGGGATCAAGGTAGCGCAGACGTGGGTTTCATCCGAGAAGGAACTCATACTCGCACGTGTTGGTTTGTTCGACACGGATGGTAACCAATTTACAATTTGCCCCAAACATCGGGCGGAGCTGGGCGTCAAATTCAGACCTAAAAAGAAATGTCAGCATCCACTGCATGGCCATCGGAAAAGCAAACCGGACAGAGGAGTGAATCTTAAAATGTCAAAGGAAATCAAGGCGAAGTGGAATACAGTTGTTCCAATTGGTGCAGGTAAAAGCTTATTTGATATACGTACGTCTGGAATATTGGATAAGTCTGAAACAAAATCAAAGGCTCCTGTGAGCCAGCTCATGGATGTATCTCGCTGCATTAACTGCGATCTGCACTTTAAGCTAGTAATGCACCCTCTCGCAGCTGTATTTTTTCGATGCCACCATTAGGCTCCCCTAAAAGAGTGCGTTGCGTGACATCCCGGAAAACCGGTGTCTGACATTTGCAGACTGCAGACTACAGACTGCAGACTATAGTTTTGTTTCCCAGCGATTTTTATTTAGAGCAGTTTCCTACGAAAGTCTTGTACATTTTCGTGTAAAACAAAGGATCTTAGGAGGTTCGAGGCGGCGAAAACCGGAAGCGGCGTTGGATTTTTTTGGCAAAAATCGGTAAAGTTATCCTTTCCCAATCTTTTAAATAAGCCTGGTCAGTTTAAGTTATGAGAGGCTCCAAATACGTACCCAGGGTCTGGTGCTTGTGTGGATATTGCGATTGGGCTGGATAGGGTATCTAGGGTATAAAGTAGACAGATTTTTGTATCACACAAACGCACGCACCGGGCTCATCAAGTTATCTTTTATGTGAAAGAAAGAACCCGTACAAGCCACTTGTGTACAAACCAACAAACAAATGACACATAAACTACAATTACAAACAGGTATTTGTAGACAATGCCGCGGTGACCACAGTGACGCGATGAAAGATATTCAGCTGCCAATAGCTGAGCCCACTGTTTCTGTCGTGGAGGCTGATCACACTGAGGAAACTACTGTCACAGAGGTACTCGTGAGACAAAGTCCTGAATAAGAGTGCACAGTGGAACCCGAACTTGAGGTGCCTGAACAACCACCGCCTTTAGAACCAGTACACTTGCAGTTTCAAGACGAAGCTTCAAGTGAGGTATGCATATTTACTGCGGGGTTATGTATCAGTCAATTCCAAAAGCGCCCACCCCCGCACCCCCCTCCTTAGGCAATCACCCGGGCATTTGACGTTTTTGGACATTTTTGATCAAATGCCCCGCTGTGTTTCCAGTTTAGACGGTCAAATGCCCCACTGTCAGGGCCTCAAAAATGGCAAATCCAGTGTAAATCTATAGCAAATCACTCGTTGTATGAAGCATTTTGGCACGCTCCCCGCTCATAATGAATATTTCATTCTAAAATCGCTTACCTTTTTCAAACCAAATCCGAAAAATTGTGCGCCGAAACTCTTTTCCGATGTCTTTTGTCGGCATTCCAAGCTTTGAATAAAGGCATATCAACTGTATATTTAGTAAACAACGGAAAACCTATGCGGAATCTTGAAGTGAAGGCTCTCGTGGTGAATGAATGAATGAATGAAAATTTGCGCGCGAAAGACACGCGAAACCCTTTACCTGGCGACCACCGTCCAATGTTTAGCCGTCAGTCAAATGCCCCACTGTGCGGGGTATCAAATACCCGAGGTATGCCCTGGGGAGGGGGGGGGATGTGCGCTTTTGGAATTGACTGACACATTATAGCCAGGCTTCTTTGGCTTCACTAATGCCACTTCTACTTCTCCAACAATGAAAATATATTGTCAGACTTCTCATATGAAACTCGCACCAAGATCACCGAGAGTGTGTGGTCCTTTATTCATTTTTGTAGTCGAGGTAACGTGTTTGAAAGGCCCTGAAGTACGGTGTGTCATGTCTCATTCCAGGATATGTATCGATATACAAGTAAATCTCAGATGAGCCAATTAATTTAGTTCAGTATGGGGGCATACCACAACTTATTGATGTGATGAAGTAATATAAACTCGTTTGTATTTTCCTTCGACAATTTACTTGCATTATCTTTTTGTTCCAGCCAAGTGATCAGAATTCCGACATCTTCTCATCATCATCGCAGGGATCTTTAGCCCAGGGTGAGACATCACACGAATGGCAGCCAACACCTCGCGTTGAACATCAGCTACAGCATCTCAATAGTTACCTGATCAAAACAAGCGATGGGCGTGTCAGCCCTGTCAGGTCACAATGCAAGTCGGATGTTATGAGTATTTCATCTTCTACCCAACGATATTACAGAAAGAAAGCCGAAAAGGCAGTTGAAATTGTTTTAAACGCCATCGCCCCAGGAAATTTGTCTTGGCTGTTACAGCAGGTGCTGAGCAAACATCAAAGAGTGCAAGGTGTTGATGCTGCTTTAGAAGAAGATGCCATAGTAGCTAGACTAGTTGAGCTGTAACGATGCAAACTCTTGGTCCACCCGCCAACAGATTCTTTCCATCTTCGCTAGCGACTATTCTAAGACAGAACTTTTGCGACTCGTACCAGGGTTGACAAAATTTAGAATCAACGAAGCGAGAAAACATGCCTTCCAGACAAAACCTGGACAGCCAATTGAGCCACCCACCATCACAAGGACAAGACCTGTGAAAGTGGATGATTTCTTAGATTTCATATCGAGCCCCACATTTCTTCAAGATGTGGCATATGGAATGAAAACCTTAAAATTATCAAGCGGTGAAAACGTTGAGATCCCAAACGTGGTCAGAACGGTTATTTCATCACGCCTCGTCCAGTTATATTCGTCTTACTGCGCTGAATCTAGCGTTGAACCTCTGGGCCGTTCTACACTGTTCAGTATCATTAAGGTAAGATTTCAAACACATTTCATGTCATGTCTTTTAGTTGACATTCAAATTCTATGAGGGGATAAAATAGGGTCAGCATCCGCATTTTCAAATATAGGGTCTTTAAGACTGATTACCGCTTTGGCAGTTTTTGGTCAACCAGCATCGCATGTCATCGGATTTCATAATGCATAGTGCATAAGCTATGTCTATTTTTGTGTTATTCGGAATTGTCAACGAACATAACTGAGGTTTTTTTCAGGTAAAGAAAACGGACGATAGTAAAATCATCTCGTTTACTTAAATCGCATCCCAGAGAAGCTGGGATGCTCATTTATAGAAAGTACGATTTATTTGCTTGATCCATATGTAGCTTGTCGTGCACCTGAACCCAAAAATTTTTTTCGCTAAAAATAAATCTTTGCACCTGTTTGAAACACATTGCGCCGGTTTTTTTTTTTTTTTTTTACCAAATCTTGACTAGTTATTTTGACTTTTGTAGGGTGTTAAAGTTGCAAAATCTGCCCCACGACCGAGTCAGAAGGGGCTTGGGTCTATTCTCAATTTGACGTCACAAACTGATTTACATCGCATTAAGTCTTTGTAGACATGCATGCAAAGCTGTTTGTGACGTCAAATCGAGAATAGACCCAAGCCCCTTCTGACTCGGTTGTGGGGCTGACGAAGGCCAAATTTTGCAACTTTAACTCCCTCCAAAAGTCAAAATAAGTAGTCAAGATTTGGCAAAAAAAAAAAAAGGCGCAAGACGTTTCAAACAGGTGCAAAGATTTATTTTAGCGAAAAAAATTTTGGGTTTAGATGCACGTTAAAATCTTAGTTTAGTGCATTTGATCGGTCTTAGTATGGAGTTTATACTCTTTTACGGCTTATCCTAATATCCTTTTATTTCTTATTTAAATTTAAATTGATTACAATTTAAAAATTGGAATCAATCGATCCATCATTTCCAATCAATCAATATTGTATCTAGCAGCAACCGTAAAGGCAGCTTACTCAGAAAGAACAGAGTTGCTATGCCGTGCAAATGATCGTACAAAGATCAACGTACCAACAGCATTCTGTACAATTCGGAATTGACAACGTGCATTCGCGTTTTTTAAACAAAGAGAACGTAACGCAGGAAGAATAATAGGTGAGGGGGGGGGGGGGGCGGCGGGGGGTCAATAATAAAATCACGTTTACTGTACAACAGACAGCTGGTGCTTCAATGCATGGGTACATGCTCCACCTTTTTCCTTTTTTTATGTGCTTTTCCAGTTTTACTGTGTTAGTGATTATCTATAGTCTTTATTTCGTAGGTTTGTGCAGCATCTCAAAAAAAGTCTCTAGCTGGGCTTGACAGCACTCAAAGCGATGGAGTAAATGCAGTGTCGACGCTTGAGGAAATAACTAGGACACTTTGCCAATGCGGTAAATATGCCAAGAAGAATAACATGCGATTGATTTGCCTCCTTGGTTCCTTATGCTCGATGTTTAATTTTGTTTTATCCAGGTCTCAAAGATACGGAACAAATGAAAGAAATCCTTAGTCGTCTCAAGGCAGGGAAGCGCTACCTTTCCTCTGATTTCAAAAATACACATCTCAAGAGAAACACCATGCACTGACCACTGCAGCGTTTACGCATTGAGCAGTGCAGATGCTACTGAGTACTGCGGGACCTGTTCACATCACCACAACATGAGCTGTGACCGTTGTGATGATTTGAAAAACGCAATTGTGGATCTTCAGTTGGCATTATCTGAACTACATTTTAGGTAAGGTATTTAAGCAAGTCATTCGCTTCTCCTAACCTTACCACAAAGTGGACAATGACCACAGTCAAGAACAGAATTGTATGGTTCGCCTGTGAGATTTATATATATTTATTTACTAAAGGAAGAGTGAGGGAACTAAGCCGAGTCCACAGTGAAGACAGTCTTCATTCAAATTGCATTTGATTCTGCAGTAATCATTTACGATCTTTCTATTTTTTAATACAGTGATCCTGAAAAGCGGGAGGAGCTGCAGCATGATATGGAAAATGCGATACCAAAACTCGAAGCTTGGAAATCGCATATCTTGCGTGCAGTTCACCAAGACACCGCCAAAAATGCTGTTATTGACAAGCTTGCATCAAACCAAGTTCTCTTGATCATGGACTGGGCAATGAAGTTTTTGCCCACATGTTTTAGAGAGACCCAAAGAGACTGGTTTGGCAAGAAGGGGAAGCCTTGGCATGTCTGCGTTGCAATCACTAAGGCTGCAAATGAGGAAATTGAGGTACTTTTAATGCGGGACTTAACCTAAACACCGTTTTTGCGTCGCTTAACATGGGTCTGACGTTATGTGTATCTCGTTCGCGTTTCAAGCAATCCAAAATCCCTATGCTCATCCCACGAGGCCGTATTATGGGATATTTTGTGAATTTTTTGGTGATTTTTGGGCATATTTGGGAAGAGGTAATTTTTTTTCTCAAAGGATTTCTTAAATTTAGGGAAATAGGGAATATAGGTCTACAATTGGAATTTGGAGTGGAAAATAGTAAATGGACACCAAAATATAAATAAAGTATTATTATTATTATTATTATTATTATTGTTATTATTATTATTATTATTATTATTGTTATTATTATTATTATTATTATTACAAGTGAAACCGGAAATAACAATATATAATTATATATCCCATAAAAAGGTAGATATAAGGCAAAGAAACAAAATGATGGTCGAAAAGAGTAACTTTTAATGCCATATATTACGGCGAGACATGACTAACCTTCTTCAGGGGCAACACTGAAGCAAAGTAAAAATGGAGAAAACGGTTACAATACAGAAATAGAAATAATAGACGTGTACTGAAGCGGCTACCAAAAAAGTGGCATTCCCAAGGTGGTAAGAACAATGATAAGTTGTGATGAATTTGCAATTTTGTTAGACTCTGCAACAAAGTTAAGACATAAGTAGATACTGCTACGTAAGGGGTAGAACCAGAAGAAAAAAGTACAATCAGTTGAAGGTTCAGAACCCCTGCCCCACCCATTCATGCACTACTGACTTATTATTTAGACCTTGTAGACTATGTTTCTCTCACTTAACTTCTCATGGTTTTGAAGGTTATTTGTTGCTGAGCCAGCAAGCCAGAGCTTACTAATAAATGTAAAAAAAAATGGTTGTATTGAAATTTGGGGGTTAAATGTTGTACAGACGGAAGATTGTATTCATATTTTTGTGGATATTTATTATGAGTGGGCTTGGATCGAGGCAAGTGTATTTGTACTTCTTTGGGAAAATAGTTGACAATTTTTCTTTATTATATTTACCGTTTTTAGTTTTTGCATATTAATTCATTCATACCAGAAATCACAAGTGTTAGTTGAGAGAGAGAGAGAGAGAGAGAGAGAGAGAGAGAGAGAGAGAGAGAGAGAGAGAGAGAGAGAGAGAGAGAGAGAGAGAGAGACTCTGAAAACACGCCTATCCGCTCTTGTTCTGACAGTTTTTTTAGGAAGACATTGCCCGCTATGTTTGTCATCGAATCGTAGATTCTCCACACCTCGCGATTCACACGTCATTTTGTTTAACCAATTACAGAAAGTGAATCGACCTTCTGAAACGAAGCGACGGTTTGCTTGCGACAGCGCTGTGGTGAAAGTGGCATTTGCGGACAAGTTTAACAAAGTAATGGGAAATTTCTTGTCCGAAGCTTAACTACATTCAAAACGGTGAAATGATTTTGAAATTTGGTTCATCCTGTCTCATAAAACCTTAGACCAAGTCAGTGGATTAACGAGCACATGAACGCTGTGCGATACCTCGTTCGACTCTCTCGTTCTGCCACTTCGACTAGGTCACCTGAAGATGTGTTAGACTGTGAAAAGGATTTGTGTGGAAAAAGAGCTGTGCTGAAAATCTGAAAAGGTCGCCAAAATGGGAGATTTGCCGTCAAATTCAACTAAGTAATGGAAAATTTCTAGTCCGAAGCATAAAACTTTAGATCAAGTCAGTGGATTAACGACGTCCACGTCAACGCTGTGCGATACCTCGTTCGACTCCACTCTCCTTCCGACACTTCGACTAGGTCACCTGAAGATGTGTTAGACTGTGAAAATATTTTTTAACTGGCCACTCTGGGAAGAATTATATCAAGGCTTGATGGACGGCTTTTTGGATGTATCTAAAATGTTGTGAAAGGGATTGTATTCGCGCCGCGACTGCATTCGACAACACGTAAATTTTCCCGCTGTGCTTTGAGCATGACTAAATACGAAGGACGTGCGATTTACGCAGTGGCCCGATGTAACCTCTTCGACGATTGGAGAAGGTATTTACCATTGACCTTTTATTTAGTCGTTTTCTTCAAAAAACTTACGGTCAACCGATAAGCCAGATAAGCGTTGTCTTTGTTTATGTGCCCGACTTTTGTATGGCTCGGCAAGAAGTTAAGCCTACTCTCAAATTTGGTTTTCAAGTTTATCGTCAATTTGTTTGTGAAGAAGGTTTTCAGGATTTCTGTGTTGGACCCATTCTTATAGCAAATTACATTTTAATTTCCCCTCAATTTAAAAAATAGATTCAAATGAAATTTACCGTAAGCTTAAGCTTATAATTTAAACATTGTTGTAAAAAGGTTTTTCCTCAGACTACCATTGTAAATAGGTGCCACAAACCAGAAGCGTAACTCTTTGTAAAACTGCCAAATCTATTAAAACAATTATTTGGTAATCTTTCTTTGTTTTTTTCGACTGGTTCTTGGTCGGTTTTGACATAAACTTAAGTACTTGACGTCTTCAGAGTTATTAAGCTTAGGTACTCTCCGCGTTTAGCGCGGACGTACACGAACTCGCACAAACAGCCGTGATTTTAAAACTTTTCTCTGTTTCTGCATGCTGAATCTTTGACATACAATTTTTAGCTTTATAAAATTGAATTAAATTATGTGAACCCCCATGCATTACAACCTCTGTGAAAACGTTTTTTGTAGTACAGTAATTTTTCAGATACAACAAAATGTTTCGCCACTCAAATTAAACTTATGTGTCGGAATCGTGTAATTCATTAGGGTAATCCATTTGAAAGCACGAACTGTTCCAGTATTTGTTTATGCGCAACTATTTTTCTTAGGCCAATACTTTGAATAATGGCCTTATTGTACACTTTGTTATAATTGTAATAGGGAATTTAGTTC
This sequence comes from Pachyseris speciosa, assembly GCA_016490735.1. Classification (NCBI taxonomy): domain Eukaryota; kingdom Metazoa; phylum Cnidaria; class Anthozoa; order Scleractinia; family Pachyseridae; genus Pachyseris; species Pachyseris speciosa. Next base: position 34,980 of record JAEMWC010000752.1, on the reverse strand, counting down.
ATGGACAGTATAAAATAAAGTTTTGATGTCTGTGCGAATGAAGGTAACGTTTTAAGTTCCGGTTGAAAGTAAAGTAATCATTTATTCCGTCACTGTTTAAGATACGTTTTTAACCTTCAAATATCGTATTTAGTAAAATTACTGAGCTTGCATCGGTTGCCTTAAGCAACTTTAATTCTTTCATTTAATGTTAGCATTAATTTGATTTCATTCGCATTGCTGCAACTTCTAGTTTAAGTTTTATAATTTCAAGAATTAAACAACACTTTTAAGGTGGGACGTGCATTTAAGTGTACCACAAACGCGCTTTTTTGTTTTGTTTTGTTTTTTAACAAACAGCAACAACTATCTGTATCAACTTACCTTCTCAAGTATGCATTGTCCCTGAGCAGACAGCAGCCATAAAAAACAATAATTAAAAAAGTCGTCAAAAAGTTCCGTTTAAAGAAAATGCAAGTCAGTCCGTGGAATTTTTTTTCCAGCTAACCTTTTGTGGCGCGGCGTCGCAGTGAACAAAAAGCGCGCGAAAGTATAGCCTCGTTTTCGTTCTTTCCTCCAGGCCCTCTCCTCTGAAAAAAGTCTTAAACATCGATCCTCGCCAAAAGCAATTGAAATTAGAAGAAACTGACAACGCCATCATAAAGAGCATACTCTCAAGCCTTAGGCAAAATTTTCTTTTATTCTTACCTCAAATGGTTGTTGAGCAGGAAGCTGACAAACTTTTCAGTTAGATTTTCTACTGCCGCACTTTTTTAGGAAAAAGTAATCATGGCCATTTTTTAAAACACTATTTATTAAACTACAACTTCGCTTAAAAATATTCTTGGAGAAAGGTTCTAGTAAACTTTAAGAGCGAATATTAAACTTCGGTCCGTTCTGGTCACGTGACCGATGACGTCACAACATTAAAAATGTCAAAAATGTATATTTCATAAAAATATCTACCAATATCCAAATTTTTGTTTCCTCGCGTTTAATGCAACGCGAGATAGCACTTGTACCCAGACTCCCACTTTTTGAAAATTGTATATACCCCCCTTAATATTTATATTTTGTTCGGTACCCGGGCAGTCCGAAATGGCTCACACCATTGTGCTTCAAACCACGTTGACTGCTTTCTCAATAACAAAATAATTTCGTCACAGTGTGAAAAAACGCACTTGTGAGCAAAGTCACGTGACCAATGACGTCATCTCCCTTAGTCTTGTACAATAATTAGTTTATGGTAAGACTTATCTCTAGAAAACGTGGGGGTCTTGCTGCCCTCAAACTGACCAAGTTATCTGGGATTGACGATTTTCCAGCTGCAAAGGATTCTGGGAAGGTTCTTATTATAATTATATATTGTTATTTAATTATTATTATTATTATTATTGTTATTATTATTAAAAACAGTTCCCCAGCAACCTTCAGTGCCCTTGTGGGGTGTCAACTGTCTGGTGGTGTTTCAGAACATTTTGTACATTTTATCCCTTCTTTAAACTCCTTAAAATTTCACTCCAATTCAACTTAGAAGTGCCACCTTAAGGGGAAGGATGTCAATACGGATACGAAAATTCACTATTCTTGCCTTTTAGTCAAAAATGAGGACCAGATTTCGCTGCCTCTGTAGAAAGCTAACTCAGTTTTGTCAGTGTGCTACAAGACTTCAAAACATTTTATGTGGCTTTCGGAATGACATTCGTGTCAGAGACCGTAATTTACCTTTCATGTTTTTGTTTTAGACGAGAACCTATGTTCACCTCTTCGAAGAGTGCATCCAAAACTGTTTTGCTGTGGCATCCATCATTGAACATACTTTGTCCTTCCTCAAAACCCTGAATCCTGATATAACTGAGGTGTTTTTAAGGTCAGACAACGCTGGCTGCTACCATTGCGCCTACCTACTTCTGTCTCTTCCAAGCCTAGGTGATCGCGTTGGAGTAAAGATCTCTCGTTACGACTACAGCGAACCTCAGGCAGGCAAAGACATCTGCGACCGTCGCAGCGCAGCCGTCAAAAGCCACATGCGACGGTATGTCAACGAGGGCAATGATGTCAAGAGCGCCGAAGACATGAAAAAAGCAATTGAGTCATACGGCGGAGTGAAGGGCTGTTACGCGGCAGTGTGTGAAGTTAAATCGTCTGCACAAACAATGACAAAACACACCATGCAGGGGGTGCAGTCATTACATAATTTTTCTTATGAAGCGGGAGGAATGAGAGCGTGGCATGCCTATAATGTAGGGCCTGGCAAGTACTTTGATGGAAAGAAGCTGGCACGGTTCGGCACTCCCCAGGGCCCAACAAAGATGCAAATAAAACAACCCTTCAGTCAGCCAAGTGTACCAGCTGGTGTGTACCTTGCAAGAGCAGCAACCACAAGATCTCAGCCTGGCCCATCTCAGCTGCCTAGGTCTGACCAAGGAAGCATGGAGGAGAATGATCCTCTGCAGTTTTTGTGTCCTGAGGAAGGGTGCATTAAAATGTACCAGTCCTTTGCTGCTCTCCAAAAACACCTGGATGTCGGCAAGCATATAGTAAAGCTAGAGCGAGAATCAGTCTATGATGAAATCAAACGAAAATGGGCTGAAACCTGCATAACGGTAAGCGGTAGCTACATTCATGCCGAGCCCTCTACGTCGGCAGCGCAAAATACCGGGGCTTCTATCCCAGAAACACAAGAAGAAGAAGGATGGGCGCTTCGTAAAACTAGGAAATCTGTGGTCTTCTCTGAAAAGGCAAAAAACTACCGACGTGAGGTCTTCTTTAAAGGAGAAGAAACGGTAAAAAGGCTAATGGCTCAGAAGCGGGTACAAGGATGAGAACATTGAGGACTGCCAACGGGAAGAAGATGTTTGGCAAAACTGATTGGTTAACAGAACAGCAAATCACCCGGTATTTCAGCAGGCTCTCCGCTCTCAATAAAAGTGGCCAATTACAACGCGAGGAGATAGCCAGTAAGGCAAGTGATGAGGAAGGTGATGATGTTGATGACCTCGTGGCTGAAGCGGATATGGTACGACGAACAAGGCGGCAAATAAGGAGAGATCTTGAACTGTAGAGTGTTATCAATGTATTTAGAGCTAGTCGTTCTCGAAAGTGAAATTCAGTGGGCAAGAGAAAATGAGGAACGAGAACGAGTTACCATGCCCCATGATAATTATTTTCAATGGGTTATAGTGAAAGTGGTGAGGGTACACTTTTAAAGGACAAGTTAGGTTGAGGGTATATTTGTTTTTAAGCAGGAGACTTTTGAAATTTTTTTGCAATATCTTTTTGTTGAGTGTTTTGTCAGGGAAGTTTAATTTTGATAGGCTGGAATTTTTTGAAAGCTACAGCCCCATGCGATGTACGACTTATTAAACGATCGGTCCCTAATATAAATGACTGACAAAAGGAGGTTTAGTGTCCGCGGAATAACAAAAACAACAACAACAAAACTTTATTTAGTCATGAATGTTGTGCCGCGTAGCACTGGGAATACAAATAGTGGAACAGAGAATTAACTCTAAAGTGTAAATTAAAGTGCTACTTAAACCCATGAATAACCCACTGGGCGTTAGCCCTAGTAAAGGGAAAGAGGGAACCACACGAGGCAAAGAAAAAATCTTTTGACCTCGGTGGGAATCGAACCCACGACCTCCGGATTAGATCTACCGTTACTCTGCCGACTGAGCTACAAGGTCGCACAGAGAAAGTCGGGGACGATTTTAGATGGTGAATGGTGAAATTCTCTGTTCCACTATTTGTATTCCCAGTGCTACGCGGCACAACATTCATATGTACCCTTACTTTCTCCTTTCCGCGATTCACCATCTAAAATCGTCCCCGACTTTCTCTGTGCGACCTTGTAGCTCAGTCGGCAGAGTAACGGTAGATCTAATCCGGAGGTCGTGGGTTCGATTCCCACCGAGGTCAAAATATTTTTTCTTTTCCTCGTGTGGTTCCCTGTTTCCCTTTACTAGGGCTAACGCCCAGTGGGTTATTCATGGGTTTAAGTAGCACTTTAATTTACACTTCAGAGTTAATTCTCTGTTCCACTATTTGTATTCCCAGTGCTACGCGGCACAACATTCATATGTACCCTTACTTTCTCCTTTGCCGCGATTCACCATCTAAAATCGTCCCCGACTTTCTCTGTGCGACCTTGTAGCTCAGTCGGCAGAGTAACGGTAGATCTAATCCGGAGGTCGTGGGTTCGATTCCCACCGAGGTCAAAAGATTTTTTCTTTGCCTCGTGTGGTTCCCTGTTTCCCTTTACTAGGGCTAACGCCCAGTGGGTTATTCATGGGTTTAAGTAGCACTTTAATTTACACTTCAGAGTTAATTTTCTGTTCCACTATTTTTATTTAGTCATGGAATCCTTTTTACTAAGAAGAGGTCACTGTTTTGAACATCCGTAAAGATTTCATTTGTGTTTCACGTCTGCCGTCAGACAAGTCCATTTGAGGTCACCGAAAATCTGGGCAGATCTCATATCCCAGTCACGCAATCTTTAGCAGTGAAATCGTGAAATGCTACGTTAAAATTTACTGTGACGAAAGGGCAATCAAGGCCTCAGTATAAGTCTACACATGTTTTACATTGTTGTCAAAGAAAAAAACAATTGTATAAAAGACGCAAGAATTATCACAGACGAGGTTTATATCGGGTTACGTTGAAAGGAGGCATAAACAGAACACGTGCAAAGTAAGTCAGTGCAAATAGTTTAAGTAGTAATTTAGCATTTTCTTCGGGCCTGAATTGTTTGCAGATCTGTTCTTTGAAAATATGAAACTTAACAGCTACTTTAGTGTCAACATATACCTGAAATTATACAGTTGTAGTTGTGTTGAAAACGGTACTGAAATTGTTGTCACGCTCTACGTACTCGAACTGATGTCAACACGACTTTTAATATACGATAGTTCTTTCTGGTTCAAATAAAGTGGAGTATTAAAAGTCAAGAATTAAAAGCAATAAGAAGTTAAGAAAATAATCGTGTGATTGCATTGCTTTCCTTTTTTTATCAAAGCGGCTTAAAATTCGATAACGTTCTCTGAAACGTCATCGCGATTTTTAATGTAATTAAATGAATTGCCGCCTTTGATTTTAAATTTTCTCCTTTTTATTTTCTTTATGAATTAATCGAGCTTTCCAGAATTTAAACAATTTATATTTTACGTAAATGACCACAAAAACAATAATTTGTTTCATTTAAAGAGATTATCTCCGTATGTTAAGTCAACGGAAAGTCGGAAATGCTCTCGCTAGGTACAATGTTTAACCGATGTTCACGGCAAAAAATTAGGGGCAACCCTAAAACACGGAAACCGGAATCCGGCATCCGGCCCCCGGCATCCGGCATCCGGCATCCGGCATCCGGCATCCGGCATCCGGCATCCGGCATCCGGCATCCGGCATCCGGCATCCGGAATCCGGAATCCGGAATCCAGAAAAAAGAAGTGTAAAAAAAGCTAGAAGATAAAAATGTAAATGAGGTCTAAATACAATAAAATGGAATATTGCCTAGGCAACGGTTTTGAGTTATTATCCGCGTCGACGGTTTCCGTTTGCGCAAAACATTTTTCATTCGTTAAAGGCTATCCGGAATCCGGAATCCGGAATCCGGAATCCGGAACCAGGCGAAAGAAAACTTGATTTCAGTTAAAAATAGAGCTGTAATCAGGACAAGTCATATTGAAATGAAAAACGTCCTCTGGTTAAAAAGATTAAAAAGATAAACTTTTGGCCATCAGTCTATAGCCTTTAACGAATGAAAAATGTTTCGCGCAAACGGAAACCGTCGACGCGGATAATAACTCAAAACCGTTGCCTAGGCAATATTCCATTTTATTGTAATTAGACCTCATTTACACTTTTATATTCTAGCTTTTTTTACACTTCTTTTTGTGTTTTTATTCTCAAAAAATTTTTGCACCTTTTTTGTATGTATCTCCGTTCGCGCGCTACAATTTTCATTCGTTAAAGGCTATAGACTGATAACCGAAAGCTTATGCGTTTTAATATTTTTAACCGGAGAACGTATTTCGATTTCAGTTATTTATGTCTAGAATATTTCAGGCGTTAGAAATTTGTATGGTAGTCTTTACACTAGGCTGTTAAGTAAGACTTATAAGGAGCTGCTAAAGTTTTACTTTTCCGAAATATGTGTGTGAAGGCTTAAGTTAAATATTAAGTCACTTTACTTTGGAACTCATTCTAGTCGGAAAATTGAAATGATTCAAGAAAGTTTCAAGTGACTTGAAACTTGTGGTTTCTTGAACTTTGAGGCGGGCGAAGCCTGTAAGTCAATATATAATCATATAACTTAAGTTATATGTTGAAGGAAAAACGTTACTTGTGTGTGAGGCGTTAAATCCGAAAAAATTACTTGAAATATCAAAAAATTACTTGACTTGAAATATTCCTAAGTTGACTTTTTCTCTAGTGTAAACATTACCATAAAATAAAATTGCCTTGTATGTGTGTGTGATCCAGTTTCGAACCGTCGGCGTGTTACACACGAATTTTGTATGTGAGTTATTATTACCCACTAATAAGCAATCATTGTTCCCACGGTGATTTTGAAAAGGAAAGACTCCGTGCAGAAAAAAGTTAAAACTTTTTAGTCGCTCAGATGACGTTTACAACTCAGTACAGATGAACTAGTGACTAGCTACAATAAGTCTACAACCAAAACTCTTCAAAAGATTTCAGTAATGTAAGGCAATTTTGCCTTTTGCGAAATCAAGTTTTTCCTTTTTCCGATTATAGTTTCTGAATTTAGGATTCCGGATTCCGGATTCCGGATTCCGGATTCCGGATTCCGGATTCCGGATTCCAGATTCCGGATTCCGGATTCCGGATTCCGGATTCCGGATACCGGATACCGGATTCCGGTTTCCGGATTCCGGTTTCCGGATTCCGGTTTCCGGATTCCGTGTTTTAGGGTTGCCCAAAAAATAGCATTGCCCAAAAGTTTTTCTACTGATTTTAAGCGACGGAAAGCTTAGTTAAACTAGGATGCTACAATCTTTACAGCAGCGAAATGGCCATTGGAGATATTTTGCCTTGAAATCGGCTAAATTTGGGAAGCCTAAATGCATGGTTAATTATTAACCTCCACTGATTGACAAGGTTTCAATCAAATTGACTAATTACCGCTGCCTTGAACGCAGGAAAGATATGCAAGTTTACATGCAAAGCCAAATTGTCATTGGTTAAAAAGGCTAAATTTAAGAGCACTCCGTTTTTACTTAATTTCAGGGTATTTTTTTCTTAGATTTTCATGGCAAAACCGGGGGGGGTCTAGCTCCCCCGGAAATATCCAAAATGCAAACTGCTTTGGGGTTTTTAGTTTTTTGAGTAAATCTTAAATTCTGATCAAGTTTCGTGGCAATCTGTGAGATGACATGTAGCACGCCTGCCTGGTCTACCCCTGGATACGCTCTTAACAATTCGATTATGAGCTTGAGATTTCTATCACGTGATAGCTGATGAATGGGAAGCCCGAATCAGCTATCACTCATAGAGATCAAGAGAAAATAATCTAATTCTTTTAGTACAAATGTACTATTAGTCTTTTACAAAAAAAAAAGTAAATTACCTAAATCCTCCTTGAAAAACTTTGAAAACGCGAAGCGGCCGCCATTTTGTCGACAATTAACTGCTTCTATCTATCACAGAATAGATAGCGAGTAGCATAGCCAATCACAAAATGGCATTCGTGATAGAATGCTACTAGATTTACGCTAAAAGTAGTTCAACTGCTCAGTTGTTTCAACTACAAGGCTGCAGGTAACAGGTACAGGCAATGCATCGAGTATTTTACGGTATGTTTCCATCTCCCTTTCCAAAAAAATACACCTGATTTTGTAGGGTACGTACACTATGAAACCAAAACCCATGAAAATCTCATTATTTTTTTCACAGTATTTTCATGGTATTTTAAAAACTTTTTCATGGGGTTTTCATTGTCAAATTAATGCTTTTTTCATGGGGTTTTTTACCATGAAATTGCCATGAAAAAAGCATTAAAAATACCATGATAATCCTGTGAAAACCAGCAGATTCATGACCCATGAAATATTCAACATTTTGTAAAAGGCCATGAAAAAGTCATGAAAAGGCTATTAAATTTTAATGGCACATGGTATGGTATTTTAATGGCATTTTAATGATGCTGAAAAACCCAAAAAAAAGGCATGAAACACCCATGAAAAACCGCCATGGAAAAAGCATTAAAAAAACCATGAAAAACCTGTGAAAACCAGCAGATTCATGGCCCATGAAATTTTCCACATAATGGAAAACCCATGAATTTAAAACGAGCATTTTCATGATGCAAGTTTCATGGGTTTTTCATATGTGAAAAAACAATCACAGCCCCTGAAAATCCCTTGAAGGTTTTCATGGCTTTTCCATGGTTTTTTAACCCCATTTGAGGGTTGTCCATCACATTCATGGGGAAGGTGATGCCACACAAGAACCATGAAAATTCCATTTAATTCTGAATGCAATAAAACTGAAAAACATACCTTGACTGGAAAATCTAAGACCTTTATGGCCATTAAATTAATAAATAAATGCTAGGATAAGTCCTTAATTGATGAAAGCAAAGGATGAAACAGATTTGAAGCTGTCCAACAATTTTATTTTAACAATACGCAAATGACACTTTACAGACAAATCACGTCAAACTATTAAACTACATGGGCCAAAGAGATTTTTTTTTTCAAAAGTTTTACGTACACAGTATCAGGTAAGTTTTAATGTTAAGCGTAGTTGTCCAAATCACAAATTTATATAATAATTAATAGTGTCATATATTTCAAAAATGTAAAAATTATGTTTCAAACTTGTGCATTCAAGGGAAAGCCGATCTTGAGATTTGTACATGTGAATACTAAATTTACATGAACTGGAACAAGATGAAAGGAAAAACGGCAAACAGTACCCTGCGAGCAGAGGCCCTTCGATTTTCCTAGATAAGTCGGGAAGAGGAAGGAACCTCTGCCAGCCGCCTCGACTTTCTTTGATGTGCCGTTCATCCACCTAAGTGGATGAGTCAGTCCGGTTAGAAACCAGTCAGACCGGTTTTGGCCCAAAACGTATGCGCCTTGCTAGAAATTACTGACTAAATAGGTGCCCGCGGTTCATTGTTTACACTCGTCTACTGACAAAATGATATTCGTTTCTCTGTTGAAATCCGTAAAATCTCAACTCGTCATCTTTACAGGCGGACGACAACAGCGATGAACGACCAGAGCGGATTTTCTTGTAAGCTTTGGGCGATGGGCTTGGTTTTGTGAGTCGCTTTACACTGATCGTCTTGCGACAGGACAAGGAGTCACTGAAGAGTATTTTGAACGGAGCTCGCTTCAGTAATTTGTTGAATGATCACACTATTCCTTTTATCCAACGATTCCGTTTGCCGGCCACATGGTCAACAGACGCCACATGACTGAACAGTTAAGTCAAAATTTTCCTCTAAGTTGCTCTGTAACTTATCTCGAAGGCCGGTGTGATGTTTCATTTCAAATGTACATCGTTCCGTGCCGACATACCGCACAACAAAAACACCGAATCTTTTCGTGCAGTTCATGTTTTTTCGTCACCTTTTTCCCTGGCGTCTTAGAAGGACCTAAAATACGAGACGATTCCCTAAAAGAATCGCCTGGATTAAAACTGGAAATACTTCGCTTTTTTGCAACGAATCGTTGAGACTATTTTGCCGTGCAAGAACCTCGCGAGAAAATATTAATAGTTAATTGCTAATGAAAGCGTCGGTTGCATTTGAATTTGACGCATGCTCAAGAGGGAAAGTCGAGGCGGCTGGCAGAGGTTCCTTCCTCTTCCCGACTTATCTAGGAAGATCGAAGGGCCTCTGCTCGCAGGGTAGGCAAACAGTGGACTTAGCTCATTGATTTAAATTTTGTATTGTTCAGGGAGCTTCTTTTGCTGTCCGTGGATGAGGTTAGAGAGCTTAAGCAACGACGACGGCAACGGCAACGAGAACGTCACAAAACAATAGGCTTAATGAGCAAAATCAATAGCTCAGCACGTGCGTTTTTCATTTTGGTAAATTTCTTTGCCGTCCTCTGCAAAACAACAACGTGAAATGACCAAATTTCTGGTTTTGTGGAGAACGTGAGCGTATGACGGTGAACTCTTCTTTCTTTTTCCCAACTTCAACGCCGTTTTATCTAATTTAGCTCCTGGATAGTTCGCCCACATTTTACAACTTAAAGAAGTTGGAATAATCGCGAAAGAGCTACAATAACAAGAAGTTACATTTTGAAATGATGTTCTCGTTGCCGTTGCCGTCGCCGTTGCTTAAGCTCTCTGTTGTCAACATGTCCCGCTCCAGCTTGTACTTTTTATTCATGTCTGAAACAAAAATAAGGCCTGTTTCAAACGTCACGCTACTGTCGTGCCGATTTAATAAAACTTAAATTGAATTTTTAGTGTCGAGCCAAAATATTCAAAAACCAGCAAAACAAGTTACCTTGTATCCAAAATGCTAAACATACACATTTTTATTAGCAAATTACATGTAGCGTCGTTCTAGACTGGTTTAGTTATGAATTCATTAGAGTACTCAAGATCATTTAAGATCTCAGCTAGACCTAGCGAATAACTGACCTGATCTGTAGTTTTACAACAGTTGAACTACAGACGATTTGAAGACCTGACAAGATACGAACGGCGGCCGCGATGGATTACACTTTGCCGAGGAGCACTCTGATGATCTTGTTCAAAGTTTTACTGTGCCGTTGACAAGTTACGGGCTTTTATAATTTAAGAACTGCTCCTATTTATAATAACAGAGTAGGCTTATTTACTTACCAAAACATTCAAAATTTCTCGATTTAAAAATGGCTTGCCGGCCTCTAAATCCACGGTGATGCGTTCATTTCCTTTCACATCGGCGCCACAATCTTCAGCCTTTCGTTTACTATAATAACGTTGTTGTTATTCACCCTGTAAACCACTCAAAAAACCATCTATGCGAAACAAAAAAAATACAATTATTCGCACGATAGACCAACGGAAAACGCAATTCAAAGATGGGCGCCAAGAGAGAATGAATAGAGGTTCTTTGTTCGGTGAAAAGCACGAGATAGTCACGTAAAAATTCTCGCACTATTATTGGCTGTTGCTGAGTAACATCCACTGGACTACTTGATTGCGGACTTCAGTGAAACATGCTCTGTCAAGGAAGTGCAAGTGCTCGCTTCGTTAGCATTCGAGGATATGAATCCAATTCCAAATGCGATATTTGTTTAGTCTTAGAATTTTTGGGAATTCCTTGTAATTCCAAGTTATTCCCAACTGGATCAGTGAACATTCCGAGATGTTCTAATTAATTCCAAGCCTTTGTTTTTATCCTAATAATTATTTCCTAGGAATAATCAATGGTGGGCCACAATAGAAACTACTGGGCTACCAGTAATATACTACCCCTGAAAAGTGGCAGTATAAAGACTTTTGTAGAGTGCTGAAAAATCAGGCCGTGGATTTTGATTATGAAGAATCACCTTTATTTGAATGGAACTGTGATAAGATATTTCAGATGATCACGTTTTATGATGAGAAGTTTCCTTCAGTCTAAACAACTCATGAAAATGGCTGGCTTGTCCCTCCCTCCTGCCTTTTTGCCCATCCGAACAAAATTAATTTCATTTTCGGTAAAACACAGCATGGATGTTGACATGACAATCTGGGAAGTACCGTAGGTGTGACACATAGTGGGCCCCTCCTTGAAAAATCCTAGCTATGCCCTTTAGTGTGGTCTACACTTAATCCGGTCGCCATGTTTCTTTCGTATTAAATTATATTATTCTTTTGGTCACTTGTTACGGCACATTGTTCCATTTTTATTCTTCTTTTATTGTCATCCCAGTACCGCTCCAGTATTGTTCTGGTACAAGTTTACAAGTCTAACACCTTTATTATGGTCTATGATCTGTTGGCTTGAATTTTGGTGCAAGGTAGTGACATCTATTTGTCCTTTCTTGATTGCCTTTCAATTTTAATAAATAAATTTTCAAAAGTCTATTTTTAAAATGAAAGTCTGCATCAACTATAATTTATTCAAGGCATGTGTGGTAAATTTTCATGATTCCCACCTTTTAAGCCCTAGAATCATGGAAAATTCATGACCCATGAAATCAGTAATGTAAACGAAACCTTTTTATATGCCATGAAAAGTATGTTTTCATGGGTCATTAAAGACATTGTGGTGAGTTTCATGGATTATTAATGGCCCATGAAATCGAAGACCACACCACCAGCCATTTTCATGGCCCATGAAAGTCCAAACACGACTTCCATGGGCCATGAAATATATAATGTGACGAGTTTCATGGCAAATTCATGGCCCATGAATGTATCTCCTTATCAAATTCATGGGTCATGAAATAAAATGCCACATTTTCATGGAAAATTCATGGCCAAAAGAAAACACATGAAATTACATTTTGCAGTTTTCATGGGCCATTAAATGGCTTTCATGGGGTTTTCACAGAAAATTCATGGCATTTTCATAAAACTGTGGCTCATAGTGACAGGAGTAAAAAAAAACATGGGTGTCATAGTCTACTTGGAAGCAGTAGTTATGATAAACAGTACAATGTAAATGGGAACCAGTTGCCTTGAGTAGTTTAGTACTTGTACATAATTTTGTTTGTCTGGGATATGATTTTAGTTATTTTGCAAGTATCTAGAATGGTCCAAAAACTGACTGCTAGGAATTTTTTCATTTCCTCCTTTTTAGCTGCCAATGGAACTGATGTGACTCTTGGTAAGCAAAAAGGCTGTAGCCTAAATTAAGCATGTTTTGATCTATGAGCAATTGTCATCAGTAAGTTATGAACATCATCTTGTATGTGACCCATCCTTGTTGAATTTTTTTAACTGATACCTGCATGTTCAATCACAGTGAAATAGGCTACAGTGCTTGTCCTCCGTCCTTGTTTATCTTCTGGTGTAGCCTAGTCTATGAACCTGTTCTTCGTCTCGTCACGCAACGCTCCTCCCCACTAACAGCTGCTGAGAACTGAACCACATTCGTTTTCCGACCATTAGCCAATCAGGCTCAGCCCTCCATTTTCTGGAAGGTGTACGCGCCAATATTTTCCTCACGTCGGTGTACCTCCTATCACTAGTGTATATCAGTATCTAGAGTGCGCTAACTACAGTGAAGTGATAGTGATAGGAAATGGTTAGCATTTTATTTACGTTTTACTAGGATACTAGGTCTTTACGTGTAATTGCACTTGACTTTGTTCCCATGTAGACGAGTTTGGAGTTGACATTAATCGTGAACAAAATGCATGTGACAAACTGTTTTCAGGACTTGTCACATTTTGATTTGGAAATGCACTCAACACAAGACTGTAGGCTGGGTGTCTTTGAATCGGAGATAGGAAGCCAGGAACGTAAGTCATAGGCACCCTAATCCCGCTTTTAGGAGTCAATAGGAGAAGAAATACAAGCCCTTTAATTTGCCTTTGCAAAATTTCAGGGATTTAGATGCTTTTGCACGGTCGTTTGCGGACACGTTTTCATGGACAGTGAGCCTCTCCATCGGGAATATTTTGTATCATTTCTGCAGCTTGTAGCAATTGCTTTGCTCTTGGAATTAGTTCTCTTTCACTGAAGACTTCCTCAATTTCTCATTGAATTTCTTTTTATGAAGCTCATTGGAACTTTTTTAACCGCTTGTAGCAAACATTTCTGAGCTAGATTAAGGAATACCCGACCACACCATTTACAGGCAATGAATGACAATAGCATCCATTGCAAATGAGCCATCCGCTGCAGTTTGAAAAACAGCTCACATCCACATTGGGCAATGATTGAATGATTTGTTGACAATTGATTTAACTTTTGCCAAAGACCTTTGTTTATTGTGATTTGCTGATGGCGGTGATAGCGTAAAACACCATCGACAATCTTTTTAGGAATTGTTTCATTTGTGACCAGAGTCGGTGACATATCTGACAGAATTTTTGTGATGCATGCTTGGTTTGTTCGTTAGACTGCAAACACAAACGGGAAAGGAATGTGGTTCAGTTTTCAGCAGCAGTTAGTTGGGAGGAGCATTGCACAACGAGACAAAGAATGGCTGAGTAGGAGATGAGGTGTAGGTTATATATTGTATAAATTATATTCTGCAGAAGCCTGTCAGGTGCAGTGCAAATCTGAGCCCAGAAATTCTTGCAAACTTAAATTATTAGTAGTATTGTAGCAAATAGTAGTTGGATTGCACCTTAGCTTATTTCAATTACACAGCTGCAGGCAACAGGTTACTACAGTCAATGTACAATGTATGTGGTATTGTTATGTTTCCATCTCCCCTTGAAAAAAGAAATACAGCTGAGGAGTAGAAAGAATCAAGGGTGTCTCAGTTCTGCTTAGAAACAGTTATGATCAAGAATAAATGGGTGCCAACCGGTTGCCTTGAGTAGTTCAGTTCTTGTACATAATGTTGTTTGTCTGGGATATTAAGCAATGTTACAAGTAGAATGATCCAAATACTGACCGCTAGGAAATTTTTCATTTCCTCATTTTTAGCTGCCAATGGAACTGATGTGACTCATGGTAAGCAAAAAACTATAGCCTAACTAAATTAAGTATGTTTTGATCTTCAAGCAATAATGTATTGTCATCAGTAATTTGTGAACATCATTTCATATCTGACCCATCTTTGTAAAATTACTGACAGTTCTGTACCTGTTCAATCACGGTAATGAGAGCGAAATAGCCATTTAAACTCTTGTCCTCTGTACTGTTTATCTTCTATAACCAAGGGCAAGCTTTAAGGAAGGCATGATACAGTTATTTATTACTTACCATATTGCAAGTATAAAGACTGATAAAGGTGTTTCTTGCTGATCGGTTGAGGAACATTACCTAAATTACCTAATTACGATCTGATTAATTTTAGTTGTTTTTGAACATTAGACATCCAGTAGAGGCATACAAAACATAATTATAAACTTACATAGCTTTTAGTTTGTTTTGTGAATGCTATCTCACCCTGCCTCTAAATGCATAATACTTTTCATATGGCTTAAGGGTGCTGTTTTAATGCAGGCTGTATATTGTATGAATTACAATTATTCTACAGAGACCTGTCAGGTGCAGCGCAAATTAGAGCCGAGAAATTCTTGCAAACTTAATATAGTATTAGTATTGTAGCAAATATAAGAAGTAGTTTGAGTGCACCTTAGCTTATTTCAACTACAAGGCTGCAGGCAACAGGTACAGTCAGTGTATCTGGCATTGTTATGTTTCCATCTCCCCTTCAAAAATAAAGAAATATACCTGATTACAGGGTAGAAGGGAGTAGAAATAATCACAGCTGTAGCAGTCTACTTTGACTGACCAAGAAATGGGAACCGGTTGCCTTGAGTAATTTAGTTCTCTTACACAATTTTGTTTATCTGGGAACTTTTCATTTCCTCTTTTTTAGCAGGTAGCACAACTGATACGACCCCTGGTAGGCAAAAGACTATATCATTTGCATGTTCTGGTCTATGAACATCATTTCGTATCTGACCCATCCTTGTAGAATTACTGTTCACTATATTTATATATCGTGATGGGAATGTTACAGGGTTACCTTAATAATTGCCATTTAGTCATGCTTTGTTGCTCGTTCTACCTAGTACCAAGCAGTAGTGCTGGAGGGGCTGCTGTACGGCCACCTCGACAATACGGAGCCCCAGGCCTACCTCAAGTATACCCCCCTGGAGGATCCCTTCCATTAGTGCCAGCTGCTGATGGACTGCCACCTGATCGGCAGACATTCAGACCAGAAAGAAGTAAGTGATAGCTGAAACAATTAAAGTAACCATAACCCCAATATATATTTTGGCTAAAATACTTTTTGTTCCTGTTTGAAATGCATTGCACCCTTTCAACCATATCTTGACTTTTTAAAGGCTGTAAAAATTACAAAAATTAATATAGCCATTGTGTGTCCCATTACCGGGCTAGAAAGGGGCCTGGGTCTAGTCCTGGTTTAACATCGGAAACTGATTTGCATTGCAGTATACAACAACTGTATGTAAGTCTCTGTCAACATGCATCCGGTAAGTGCTTTTGTGACATGAAATGCTGAGCACATCTTGTTTTGAGCTCACTGACTAAGTCTGAAGCTTTTATTTATTTGCTGCAAATCATAACCAAATCCAAAATCTCAAATATTAACGAATCACACCTAAATACCAGCTAACAAAGAAGCACAAAACCAATCACAAATATAACCCTGTCACCCCATATATTACAAAACTGTAAATATTGATTTCAGTATTATCACATCAGACTACTGCAGCAATGGATACTCAAACACGCATTCCTGATCTGTGTTTACAACTAGTATCAGTAAAAAATATATTTGGGGTTATGGGCACTTTTTAAACTGATATCAGTATTGCAAACTGATAGATGTTCATCTGTTTTTTAATGGGAGTTACAATAATTATTATACATATCAGTAAAAGAGTAAATGACCCGGTTTTGAAATTAAAGCACATACTTAAGCTAAAAAAGAGTGCTCCCAATGTTGCTGTTATTTTTTAGAGATATTTCATTTGTTGAGTGGGCAAACTTTTTCAGTCATTATTATTAAATAAATAAATAAATAAATACATACATATTTATATAGCGCTTATTGTAAGGCTAAGCTCTTTACAAATGCCAAAAAAAGAACACTATTAATAAAAATATTTTCTAAAAAGAAATGTCTTAAGCCTTGATTTAAAAACTGATATAGCTTCTGAACAGCGAACAAAATGTGGCAGATGGTTCAAAGTAAAGGTGAAGAGACTGAAAAAGATCTAAAGCCATAGTTTTTAAGGGAGTAAGGGACAGCATTTTTCTGGACAAAAAAAAAAAACTCAAAAATGACCATGATAGTGTCCCTTCCAATTAATGAAAGTTGCAATCATGATTAAAACTTACAAATATAAATGACAAGAACTGTGTTCAAGTAGGAAACACAATGAAATGAAATAGAGTCATTACTAATGGTGTTTCTATTTTAGATGTTTTAATACAAGTATCTGTACAATTAACACGACTTTTATGGCTGGGTTATTTATCACCTAAGATAGTAACAGATACTCTTGTTCATAGAGCACACCACATTCCATTGTTCCCTCTAATGGGTTTTTAAAGGTGAAATATTCCTTCTCAAAATCCTTGCTGTCAACTGACGGAGTCTTAGCTTCTTAATGAAGTTGACTCTTGTCTTCCCTTAAACTGCAGTAGCTGCTAAAACAGTATTCCAACCTCTTAGCTTTAATTTATCTTTATCTTGTCTTCATCAAATTTGTCAGAATTTGAAACAAAGGAAACAAGCCAACTGGTTTGACAAATTGAAACCAGTAGCATGTGCACAAGATGATAAATTTTGCCTTAATTAATGTCTCTTTTTTTTTTTCAGTTAAATGCTTCAATTGCTTTGGATCGGGGCACACCCAAAGGGACTGCCCCTCAGCAGCTGGCACTAATTTTTGGCGTCATGGTTGCCAGGGTGGCCACCGCCCCCGACGTGGCCGTGGAGACCACCGTGGTGGCCACTCCTCCTCTGGGGCTAAAGTCACCAACATCTCATTGTAATTTTTAAGTCCTTTTTTCACACTTTTATTAACTTAATTATAATACTAACTTGACTTAACAATGTTGACTTACAAGAAACAAATTTACAATGGGTCACAGTTGCACCTACAGTTGTAATTACCACACAAAAGTCTGCTTGTGATGAAAAACTTGAATTAACTGGAGATTTAAGCACCCAGTATTTTTCAAAAACTTGATGTTATTGATCTTTCGTTCGGTTTCATAGTTTTAGTAACTATTTTACTTTGAAATCTTTGGAGTTTGGGTCAAATTTGGGTTCTTCTGCAGCTGGGCCAAATTAGAAACAGTTTCCCAATTATTATAAAGTAATTCAGTAAGTTAAGTAAAGGACATGGTTTGAATTTTATTCGAAATAAAACATCTTGAAGAGTAAGATGAACTTGTTAATTTGAGAGTTGGTGCCAGTAACCTTGAAATTCATTCCAGAACTGCCTAACATGGGAACATTAGGGAGCTTAAGTAACGAGGGCGATGACAGCAACGACAATGCCACAAAACAGGCTTATGAACAAAAGCAATCGCTCTGCATGTGTGTTTTACATTTGGTACATTTCATTGCTGTCCCAAGCAAAACATGAACATGAAATGACCATATAATGTTTTCTCGAGAACATGAGCGCATGACAGCAAATTTTTCTTTCTATTTCCTTACTATGACGTTGTTCATAGTAATTTAGTCCTTTCACACTTTGCCAGCATTTATTTAACTTGAATAATTTGGAATAATTGTGAAAGAGTTACAAAAATGAGAAGTTATGAAATAATGCATGTTTTCATTGCTGTTGACTTCGTCGTTGCTTAAGCTCGCTATTGATTAATAAAAGAGGTTGTACAAGGTTTCAAATTCTGAACACTGATTGTCTGTTTTAAACCGTATTTTATGTTATTTAAAATTGGTGTAATAGAGTCAATCAGTTTATTGTACTGAAATACTTTTACTTATGATTCAAGTACAACAGAGTGTGGCAGACTGAATATTTGTCTCAGCTGATCAATCAAGAAATTAAAGTCACTCTGCAATTTAAAAATGATATTCGGAAACTGTTTATTTTGTGTGTGTACAAGTAAGGAATAATAGTCTTTTGATTACTCTTTTATGATAATAATGGAGAGGCTGTAGATGGACAGGGAATAGTATTTTTAAAGGGGAACATATTGAATGTCAAAGGCCAGCCCATTGCAAAACATTAACTTTGGTAAACTTTTGTGACCATTGACTCCCATATTTAGATTGAAAAGTAAAGTAATGTTTAATAAATGAGCAAGAGTGTTTTATCAAGTTTAACTCATTCTTGTCCGGCTCTGCAATTTACTGGTCGCTGAAGACCAGTGCTTTGAAAACCTGTAACTTTTCCAAATCCCGGACTTTATTTGAAATGAGCCATTATTATTGCCAAATACGGAGTTTCTTAGACTTTGTCACTCCTAAAACGTATTAAAAGTACCGATTTTCCTTGAATATGACTGTTTATTCTGTTGCAAAACCAAAAAATGCTCTAAGACAACACCAAAAATAAGCAACTTTGTTTTAAAGTTTTGAAGACAAAAAAAACCCTCTTCAAGCTAAAAGTCTACATTGGCAATAAACTTCGATTCAACTTCTTGCAATCTGTTCCAATTTGCCCGCTCACTTCCTTTGCCCGACCTGGGTAAGGCTATTTGATTTCAGTTGCTCACTGGTCTGACATGTTCGCATTTGTGACCCAAAGGAGTTCTGGGATATACGTGCCGAGCCACCCAGTCCTGCTGGCAAAATATTGCACCGATTGCATTATTTACAAGTCAAAACTCGCCAAAATTGCTATGCCAGGTCCCGGAATCTACTTACAGAATGGCTAGAAACACAACTTCACTTCGTGAATCACCATGACTCGATCGAAACCTTTCGACGGCTCACTTGGTTTGAAATTGCTTCCCACCTCTGTCTTCTTTCAGAGGATTGCCTCTACCTATCAACCCAGCTTTATGATCTAAGGCAGAGGGCTTCTGAGGTGGAAAATGGCTCGAAAAACACATTAATCAAATACATGCCGAGTTGTAGCTGAGTGATCGTTTACAAATAAATGACAGCTAGCGTGACAAGCGTGACATGAAAGATAGAGCCTTTGATGTTGTGGACCAGTGAAATCTCGTGGTAACCCCTTATATGGAATCACCAGATCGCCTTGACCTCAAACACTCGAAAATTACAGAAAAACACATACAAAATGGCGGACAAGAAGTTAAAACACGAGGTGCAGGCGAGTGTTTTAGGACACGCTGAAACATGTATTGCAAATTTATTGAACAGCTTAAGATAAAAAACGTTTAGTGTACATCTATCCATTCTTACACTACATTTAGTTTTTGGGTTTTCTGGCCTAGAAAATTGGATGTAAAATTTAGCTGTGTCAAGTTATCAGATAGAAAGGCACTCATTAAAAATTAATTTCTTTCACGAGTTATTAATGAGCTTTTAAATTTTGAATAAAAATCATTCCTGCCTCAAAATTTGTAGAAGACTGGTCTTTTGTGAGTGTGAACCTCATTATTTCAGGGTTCATGGGTGTATGAAAAGCCCGTGAAAAAAAAATTTGTGCAGAAAGTGCTTCCGTTCCCCCCTACCCCCCCCCCCACCTTGCTTCGCCACTAGTCCCAGATCCTCCACTTTATCATCCAATATTACAGTGACTTCTTGATTGTACTGACTATTTTCTTTGGTACCAGATTTTTTCATGAATATTAACAAGGCATAATAAAGATCCCTATTATGAGTTATTTTTAATTTAGGCATTGAAAATAGCGTTTAAAACAGGTTTTTTCCTTGCAGAGAGTGAATGTTTTAAACCTAAGTGTTTGCATGAAGTTTTGTGATACAATACACTATCTCATTAAGTTCCGATTTCTTAATTGATTCAGTTTAATTTATTTTGTGTCATTAATATTCAAGTTTTCGATTATCTGGACTGTCAAGTATCTGGACTAATTACTCCAGTCCCGGCAAGTCCGTATATTCAAGGTTTAACTGTACTTGTTTTAGACACACAAAAATGCATTTTTCTCTGTTAAACAAGACAAAAACTAGGGTTCCCCTGTGTACCACAGAGCTGGCATCAGTTGCAAGTGTATCTACTATGGCCATCCACTCAATGTCAAAGTGACAGAGCTGCCAAACATAACCAATGGCCCATTGCTTTCCTAGCTGCCATCTGCTCAGTAAAATTCACCACAGTGCATCAAACTTCAAGCATACAAGTATATGCCTACAGTTGACTGCGCTGGCTTACATAATTCTTCTGCAGCATATCAAACAGAGATTGCAGGCATCTCAACCTGGTCTGCTTGCTATATGTACCAGAGGACGTTCCAGGAACTTTTCTGGGATGAATTTACTTTTTTCTTATTCCCATGAATTGTGTGAGCTGTGAAATATAAATTTCCTAAAAATACCTTTCTGTGAAATAGAGGTAAAAATTGTACACTGTACGTTGCAAGTTATTTGCAATGTCCAGCTCAACTGTAAGTGCACGTGTCGATTAGCAGTGAATTTCCTTCTTAACAATTATTTTATGTGGCCAATCACAGACTCACAGCTACACAAACTGATAGCAAGCTAGTCAAGCCACTAAAGCAGTGATGTGCTCACATAATAATGACACTTGGGTAGTGCGTTAGCATCATACCTTTATGCATTTTACTCAAACTGCAGTGGACTAATTATAATAATAATAATAATAATAATAATAATAATATATCACATTTATATTGCGCATTTTCTATGCAATATTCAAATGCGCATTACAACACTGGCCGGGGGGCTTGCCAGACTGCTTATAACGCAGTTTACAATTAATGAAGTTGAGTTAGGAGTGCCCCCGTAATGTCAATATCAAATTAAGACCCATTCTAAACGATGTGTTGGGAAGACATAGAGGCCTTCCTCATCCATCCTACAAAGAAGTTCTGGACCATGGCTTATGCAGAGATTGTGTCACTGAAACTTCTGCAGCCAGCGGACTCGTTGGGGTGTTGTAGAATATGTCCTCATTGACATCAGCACATCTCTCAGCTGCTCTTCAGATTCAGTTTGTCTCACGATCTGAGTTAGCTCAACGGCGTTTTCACAAATGTTGGGCACTCGTTAGTTGCAACAAAGTCCTTAAAACGATCAATCCAAGATTCAGAATCTCCCTTTACTTCTTGGATGTGAAACCAGTTTGGCCACTGTAAGAGGAGCATTGATCTACAGTAGTTCTCACTCAATGGCCATGTCGCATGTGTAGCACCCTCACTTACAACTGGCACCCTGCCATCCTTAGATGCAAACTGGTACCAAGAGCAATGCTGGTCCTACGCTCATGTAAGATACTTA
Source organism: Pachyseris speciosa (assembly GCA_016490735.1). Taxonomy (NCBI): domain Eukaryota; kingdom Metazoa; phylum Cnidaria; class Anthozoa; order Scleractinia; family Pachyseridae; genus Pachyseris; species Pachyseris speciosa. Next base: position 13,010 of record JAEMWC010000752.1, on the reverse strand, counting down.
TCTAAAGGGGTGCTGCATGTCGCAGTGCCACCATCACGTTCTAGACGCCTTGACCCTGTCATTGACAAATACGTAAACTGACGGCTACAACGCCAAAGTGCTAATCCACTAAGCTGAAATGAGGCCTCGGGACCACTGATATCTCGCCTTCCACTGTCTTTATTAGCATCTTAGCGCAAATTGACTTCCCTGTCACTTGATCAACATCAGCTGTATCTACAGCATTTACCATGTCCTCAAAGAGGTCAGCAGTAGCGCCAGTAGGTTCACTGTCTTTACATGCATAGCCACACACGATAGTTATTGAGGCCGGCAGCAATATGTGATATATTGCAGTCAGCTGAGGGCGTAGCTGACTGTAGGCGCCCCTTTTGCTTTGTTCCTGAACACATACAAGAATATAATTAGCACTTGTTGATTAGCTCAACTGGGAATTGGTGACTGAGACGCCTAGCATCTCAATAAAAGCGGTAGTGTTTGAACATCTGATTGCGTTTCGTGTATGTTGTTCGTGTTGTTGTTTTCAAGATTTTTCAACAAACAGGTATCTGAACTACTGCAAAACAACTTGCAATGTGAGAAATGCGTTTCGCACTAATTGTAGTTTTTACCATAGATGCCTTTGTTTGAATAGCTGATTTGTGTTTTGTGTTGCTTGTTTCTCCGCAAGTGACTGCTGAACAATTGCTACTAATGATAATTTTCCGGCGAACCATGCGGAAACAATAGATAATGAGATATACCGTGGTATTTGCACGTGCAGAGTAACTTTTTTCTTCAGCTGTGACCATACATGAAAGAAGTATACGACAATGGTTTCAGATCAGATGAGGATGAAGAGGCAATTTTTAGAGCACAACAAAATTAACCGAAATCGAAATACTGGTGAAGATTCACCTCTGAAGCTGGTGGTTTGGAGAACGAGAGTAAGTTTTATTAGCCCGTTTAATTCTCCTGTTTTTAACACAAGATTTAATTGAATCGAGCCGTGGTATTTTTATTAGTGAGCAATGTATGGTGTTTAATTTTGCTTCAGATGAGCGCCTTGTGGCAAGCCTATTACAAGAACTGAGTTGGAAGAATTTGGACCGCTGATAACAGTCGGAGGAAATGGCGCTGGGACCTTAGATTATTTAAAGATTGGCGTTTTTTGGCGTAAAACAAGGCCGTTTTAAAAAAGCCATATATACTAAGCGTCACAAAACAAACAGGCTGCAATATTAAAAATATTGCAGCCTGTACACTGCAATATTTTTAATATTGCAGCCTGTTTTTAATATTGCAGCCTGTTTGTTTTAGCACGTTTACTATATATTACCTCTGAGAATTTCCCTGCTGACAAAAAGGACCGCCCCCGTTTTCCTGACACACTTGTTTTAGTATCTTTACAGACTGCTATCAGTGATTTAGTGCAGAGAGAGAACAATGGCACTGGGTGTTAACTAGTAAATATAGCTATGACATCATCTGTGCTGGGATTGTCTGGGGAAGAATTTGACCGAATCAAGCTTACATCACTATTTGCTCTCCACGACTGCAACTGATAACACAAATGCTGAATCACACGTGGGTGGTCACGTGGTATCTCAAGGGGAGGGGCTCCATTGTGATCATTAACAATTTCTTGCTCACACTGCAGTTTCTTCCCTGGGCAAAACTCACTTTCAAATTCCATGTGAGTAGTATAGTGTTTGGGGGTACGAAATCAATTGATCTCGTTTTCCCCAAACACTATCTGGTCTCGTATTCTGGAATATATAGTTATTTAATTTGATGAAATATATAGTTATTTAATTTGATGGAATATATAGTTATTTAATTTGATGGAATATATAGTTATTTAATTTGATGGAATCTATAGTTGCTCAATCTGATGGAACCAAGGTCAGCACACTTCATAAAATGCGTGACATTCTCGGAAAAATCACCAAGCGTGACATTCTCGGAAAACAGGGAATGAGTCATCGCCTATAGCTATTATTACTCACGAGACGGTCGCCTCTAACCGGCACTGCTGTGCCGTGACGTCATCGGATGGTTTCCAATTTTGTAATCTCTCACCTATAGCTATTATTATAACTCACGAGACGGTCGCCTCTGACCGGCACTGCTGTGCCGTGACGTCATGACTTCTTTGGATTTACTTTTTGATGGCATAGTGTCCGTATGCGTAACTGTTGATTCCGTCTTTTGATAAATATCTTTGTCGTCAAAGCAGCTGAGTGATACTTTATTTATCTCATAACTTCCAAGTTGATGGTTCTGACTTCTAATTGTTTTCATTCTATGATGCATCTGTTTATTATCAAATAGTGTCTCTTTATAATTTTCATGTTTGATGTTATTCTTAATAATATTCTTACTAATACCTTTTGCTGTCTTCCCTCCTTTCTGATCATCTTTAATATAGCTATACATCTTCGATCTCAGTCCTACGAATTCACATATTGGGACTCCAGCAGTCTCATCTTTCATCTTACCAATTACTTTTTTATTGGTCTTATCGGAGAATGGCGAGCTTTCAGGATAGTCACTGTTATCAAATTTATTTTTATCCTTCCAGAAATTTCTATAGATGTCATGGGTTCCAATTTCATATGTCAAACTGTCTGTATCAGTGAATAATAATTTTGCTTCATCTCCATATTTCTCTTTGATGTAGTTGTAATGGAAATCGTACATCAGTGTCTTACTAAGGTCTAGAATACACATCCCCACGTATGCCGGCCGGTTTAAAGTAAGTATTTCTTTTATCTTATGAACAGCTACTAGATTTTCATTGAAGATTTTACTGCTAACATAAGTGGGTTTACTAGCTAATTTCAATAGCTTCTCCTCATCAGTCACCAATCTGACGTCTACTCGCTTTCTAAGGTTTTCCATCGTTTTGCCAAATACACTGTTATTCATCAGCTTGAAAAAGTCTTTCTCAAAGGCATTTTTAGCATTCTTACGTTTTTCAGTATTGAAATCAATATATTGCCTAAGCCACGCGGACTGATTGAATTCTAACACTCGATGGATTTTAGTTATTTTCAAACCGAGATCAGTATATAATTTGAGGTTCCTGTAATGGAGCACGTATTTTTCTTTGTTGCTTAATGTTGGTATCAGTTTATGTACCAGACCAGTTGATATTTTATATTTCTTCGCTATGTTTTTACAATAATCTGATAGCATGTCCCCAGTCACTTTAATCCTTTCCGGCCCAAGTGGGTAGTCATTATGTAGATCATGTAACTCTTGGGGGTATCTGAGGTCAACTTCAAGTATCAGACCTTTGTTGCTGTCTTCTTTATAGACAGCCAGGTCTAAATTATTGATCTGTTTTTGTGTCAACCATTTGAAACCACCGGTTGGTAAATATTGACTCATAGCCCAACCATACAAATTATTAGCATCAAGATAAACGATGTACTTCGAGGGCGCCTTCTCGTCATACTCTTTCATGTATTTATTATTTGCTTTACCGTAACGGTTGGCTATATAACTGATACCACCGCGCAGACCCTTTTCAATGAACTGGAACATATCAATATCGGTCATCAATTCTAATTTTATGTCAGTCATTTTCAGCATGGCGTCCCAAGATAAACCGGGAGATGTGAAATAGTGACACGGGTCCAGTTTATAGTACTCAAGGCATGTTTTTCTGAAGTTTTCAAATACATCAGCCAGTAGGAGTACATCTGTTTTAAGGTACAGGTCATGATAATCACCCATGTTTTTCAAAGAGAATGTTTCCCACACTGTCTGAGCATGTGTATAGTCGTCATCTGATATATGCGTATCACTCAGTATGCTATAGAATTCATCTTTTGATGGCAGCTTCTGATTGAATTGATCGAAACTGTCCATGTAGTCGTAAGGATAAACACCTTTCTGTGCCATCAGATTAAGATCCTTTCCCTTAAACTCTTGTGAGGTGTATTTTAAGGCTTCTCTAGGTAGATTGCCTACAAGTTTTTCCAAACTGGAGCTCATGAACTGGAAACTATCAATGAAGGTCAAGTGGTTACCAAGCATGAAAGCCATATACTTCTCCATGTTATTTGGGATAGCATTGATATTCATTTGACAGTCTTCACCTTTCTTGTTTTTGTAAGTGTGCTTCTTAACAATAGCTCCAATCTCCTGCATAATAAAATGACTATCATAGCCTCTTAGATTGTGAAATATGACTGGTATTTTTATTTCTTCTGGGTTCACTCTGAGTTTCAGATTACAATCTTGGTGAGCAGAACCTCTGTATTTACCAGTGATGTGACAATGATCTCGGACTCTAATATCCTTTTCAGTATATTTCTTATCACAGATGTGACAAACTTTGGCTTTTCGGAATTTCTCTTCATCATCTTTAGTCATTTTCAATGGTTTGTTAAAAACTTTTTTCACAACATTCTTGCAATATTTGACCTCCTCCAACATAGCTTTCATGAATTTGTACACAGCCTTTTCACCCCTGTATATTACTGCTGGTTTGCTGTATTTATCATCATAACAACAAACTACTTTATAGCCGTGGCCACAGTCAGTATGCTTCTGATAGGCTTCAGTGTATGATTTATCACTGTTGGGTTGACAACCATGTATTTTCTCAGTGATGGCCTCAAAGTCAGCATATATAACAAATGGTACCCGCTGTTGTTTATGAAAGTTGTTGAATTTCAGTATGTTGTTATCTTTGTTTGGCATTTTTATTGCCTGTGTGCCATTTACTTGCATGCAGTTGTCCTTGTGATTATTCAACACCCTTTCAGAGCTGAAGCATTGAAGACAGTGCATACAAAAGTGTTTTCTTTCTTTGTGCTTTGTTTGATTGTACATAAACTTATTGAAATCTTTGATCAGCACATAATGCTTGTTTTCATTTTCAGTTATTAGAAGCAGATTCAAGCAGTCCGCATATTTCTCTTTTGATACATATATTGGATATGACTGTCTATTCTCATAACCAAAAACATTGATGTTGATCTCATTTTGTTTCTCTATCATGTTGTAATGCTTGGTTGCAACTGGGAATTCAATCCCTGTATAATCCAATTTTTCAATGTATTTTTTGTCAACTTTTTTAATCCTCTGTGGGTATTTCTCTTGTGGGTTCAGGTGTCTGATGTGACACCATCGGAAGCATTCATTATCCTCATTTTTCAAGTTAATCAAACCCTTTGCACTGTTTCTGAGTTCATTCGGTAGTTTAATGTATGAGGAGCCCTTCATTGGCGCATATTTCACAACATTGAGGTAATGGCTGTCAACAGATTCAATTGTCCAACCTGAACCTTCAGATACCCAAACTGCAATCTTATTCATTATTTGGTCTTTTGACAACTGTAGTGATTCAGTTACTTCCAGATTATTCACAATTGTTTGAGCTACACTGTTGAAATATGCGGTTTTAAACTCTAATTGTCCATCAGTCATTTTTACAAATGTTACCTTAAGCGTTTCAACGAATTTGAGACCTTTAATTTCATTCAACAATTTTATAATATTATATGCAACAGCCTTTCTTGTGTTTTGCAGTTGCGCAAGCGGGTCTTTGTTATTTTTTATACTGATTTCAAAAGATTTTGTGAAACCTTTCAGAGCTTTCTCTGTTTGCCCTATCTTAGTCCTGGGTGTAGGTGTTGGTCTCTGAATCACCTGTTTGGTTCTGGGGGCTGGGATCGGTCTCTTTTTCAATTGTTCTATTTCTTCCAACCATTCTTTTGGTGGTGCTGGTAATCTTTTCCTCTCAAAATAATCAACCAATTCTTTCACACTTGGTCTTTTCGTCCTTGGGGCGGGAATTGGTCTTGTTCTTGGTTTAGGTACAGGTTTTGTGTCATCAACTATAATAACTTTAGGCTTTTTCTGCTGCTTCAACAACAACTCGATTAGCTTAGATTTGCTCAATTTTTTAAGACTTTTCTTGTCCATATTACTACTAGTTTCGATAATTTTTTCCATTTATAATATATCTATAGTTATTATTTCTTTAAAACATTTCCGTCTGTGTTTAAATATGGTTGAGAATTCAATTGATCCAATTACTGGATCCTTTTGAATTGTAATTATTGAAGAATATTTTTTTGATGTTTTTTTGTTTTAATATGACAAGATTTTCCTGCCATTGTGTAGTTACGCCCTGTCTTACATATGTTACAGAACCATTCTTTATTTAGCATATAGGTAGTCTTGTGTTTTTTTCTTTCCTCATCACTGAGAACTCTAGGCCTTCCCCGACCTCTCTTGACATTTTGATTCTCCATATATAATCTATATATTTTATTTTTATATCAATTTAATTTTCTTTTAAATCTTTCCTTCTTGATAAGTATAATTTGCTTTCTTCTAAGTGTTTAGTTATTTCATGAATCAAGTCTTCAAAACTATTGCTCATGAGGTATTTGCATTTGTTTTTCTCATACATTAGCTTCATACTTTTTTGTTTATCTGACACTTGATACACACCAGTTGGACTTTTGAATTCAAGACATAGAGCATTGTATTTTTCTAGTGGGATTCAACAGCATTAAATCACACTGACCAGCCATATATCCTTTGTTATAACTTCTGATTCTCATATTTGAGCTTATTTGATTTTCACCTAATCCCGCCACCATTAAAGCATCTTCATATTTTTTTCTGATGAATGATACAATCTTGCAGTGCAGATCATTTTCACTTTCAATCATCAGCATGTTATTACTTCTATCATTGAACTGTCTGTAATATCCCTGTTTCTGATTGATGGTAATACTTTTGATGTAACCCAATGTTTGAATTTTACTGCTTCCTGTTTTTTAGAGGACAGTATTAGTGAATAAAATCCTGATTCATTTATAAAAAAACATTTATAAGACTGTTTGACCTGATGGACACTTTCGGTCCCTCTGCTTCCGACCTGATGGACACTTTCGGTCCCTCTGCTTCCGACCTGATGGACACTTTCGTCCCTCTGCTATTCGTCATTATTTTGAGGTCTATCAAGATTTTATCATCAGGTACAACATAATTTCTAACCGCTCTTTGTGGATTTTTATAGTCAAGAATTTTGGCTATATCTCTTCCTCTGAACCAAACGTTATTTTTAACATCAACATAACAGTCTATTGACACATCTAATTCTTTGTTATCGTAGGAATATTTTTGCATTTGTATATTATATTATATTAATTTATTTTTTAATTCATTTTCGACCTGTGTTTAAATATAGTCAGGAATAATAATATTCTTGGCTACATATAATAGCAAACAACAGATATACTGTAGGGTCTACTCACATATATGTTAGATAATTTTCTCTTTATAATATGTCTTTTAAATCCTTGAATGGGATCCAACTGTTAAATTCGTCACTGTAACCCTTCCACTTCACTAAAGCTTGTTTCTTCTTGTAATCTCTGCGAATGACTTTATCAATACGGAATACATCCTGTCTGGCTTTCAATAATTCAGCTTCATAAAAACTCCCTTGTATTTCTTCATCGTTGAGATCTTTTAGTTTGTAAGTGACTGGATTAGTGTACTGGATTTTATCAACTGTAAACACTTCTTCAGTCCAATTTGGTGTATAGCCCTTGTCGAACACATTCCGTTTATACTTGGATATTCGGACCTTGTCACCTATTTTAAATTTTGGTTTCTGTTTTAATGTTTTCATATCACCATACAAATTGAAGTAAACAGTTCCTTCATTCCTCTTATCAGATGCTTCAACGGGTGTCATCTTTGTGCTTGAATGTTTGGTATTATTATACTGTTTCACTAATTTTGGTAACATGTCTAAATACTGTGTATTACCTTGAACAGTGAACTGCTTCCACATTTTGGATTTAATTGTCCTATTCCATCTTTCAACTACTGATGATTTCTCTTCATTCTCAGTTGAGTACATCTGTACACTATGTTTCTCTAGCAAGTCCTTCAAGTGTTTGTTGTAAAACTCTTTTCCCTTGTCGACCCATAAATACTGTGGTTTTCTACCTTCCTTGAATATTGATTTGAATGCTTCAGTGACAGATTCACCTTTCTTATCCTTCAATGGGACAATCCAACCATATTTGCTGAAGACATCAATAACCATAAGAAGATATCGATAACCTTTATTCCATTTACTGAACTGTTGCATTTCAACTAGATCACTTGCCCATATTTCATCAATTTTATTTACAATCACACGCCGCCGAGTGAAATTTCGTTTTATTGGTGCATGTAATTCATCAGCTAGTTTTTCTTGCCAGTTTTCTTCACTCGACGGCTTTTTTCCGTTTTTTGAAACACCGAGACCAAGTTTCTGTTTTTTGTCGATTAAGAATCTAGCTGTTTGACCCCATTTTGGCATCTCACCATATGGTATTTGATCAAGTGACTCGACCATTGTTCTATCACAATCACCTTTATTTTTTCCCATATCATAACAAATATCATGATTAGCTGCTATTTCATCTACTTTATTGTAAGGTTGTACATTCCATTTCAAGACCTCACCTGTGTTTTTATCATACTCTAACTGTTTATCGAGGGGATTATAAGGTCCCATGTATTTATACTTTCCGGGTGTCCAACCTGCTTTTGGTTTAGGAAGCTTGCCAATTACCTTATGGATATCAATCGCGCCTCCCATTTTATTGATTTTAGCTACCCATTTTTGTATATCTTCTGGTTTTGCATACATGATATCTCCAAGCAATGAGCCACCACGTGTATAATCAACTCCAGCAATATCTGTTTTATACATTTTTTTCTTGTCAGAGCGTTTGGGTCTAATAGCAGTGCTCAATTGCATTAAGCCTTCTTTACCAACCTTTGTGATTGCAGGCTTTGCGAGGGAAAGTCCTTTGTCAATTAATTTCTTTTGCAGCTTTGGATTTCTCATTGCTTCAGAAGCATAATATCTTCCCATTTCTACACCTTTCTTTGCTAAATAAGGGACTCCATGTTCTAAGAATCCTGTTAGCGCCATATCTGCGGCTGAATCTAGTATGCCGCCCCTTCAGACGGGCTAATTAGTTTCCCTTCCCTTTGACAAACTTAGTCTTTGTGATCCCACACTCAGCACACTTGCATTTCATCATGGTTCTTCCATTTTTAGTCTTTTGGTATGTTTCGCTTCCTGGTACACACTCAGTCTGCTTCTTCTGTTCACACAATATGATTTTACCATTATACCATTAAGTTAGATATTTTTGAAGTAGTCTATGATGAATCTGTGATTGACTCTTGTGTCTGTTGGATCAAATTCAGCATTATGTATTGTATTAAGAATGGATCTGCCTTTTTGTCTCTCAAGAAGATAGTACAAACACCAATATCCACACAAGACTGAATCTCTTTCTTGTATCTCATCTCCAGAGTATTCAAGTTGTTTTCCACTTGTAGCCATGTATTTCTGTACTTCTGTTGGCATCATCAAACCAAATGAGTCGAAGTATTCACAGTATTTATCATTTTTGAAATTCTATAACAAACCCAATGAGTACCTGGTCCAATTTTGGAATCAAGACTGACTATCCCACATTCATTGTTTTTTATTTGTCTCGGCAGGTTGTCTCTTGAAAATACTCCTCTAAAATGTTTTATTCCAAGTTGTTTAACCCAATTGATTAAATCAAAGTTGGATAAGGGTTTGTTTACAAAATGGTTCCTAGTATGGGGATTGAATTGAATGGACTGTTTTTGCCCAGTAGAAGTCCTTTTCCTTTGGTTTTTTTTTTCATTCCATAACCGATTGGGTTATCCCATGTACCAAAAACAGGAGGGGATTGCCATGGAATCATAGCATGTTTCCACCTTTCTTTCTGGGTACAATGTCATCTGGAACATGAACAGGTATTGACCGTCTTGGACGGCTGCTTTCAACATGCAAACCTTTTCCAAATAACCTCTTGACTGCATCAATGGCTAATGGGATACCGATACTCGCCAGTATTGTTCCAATACCCTTTCCAGTCTGCGCTTTTGTTGGTTTGATAGCAAGTTGTCCACCAGACTGCATCGCATTTACAAGATCAGCCATTTGTCTCACATTTAATAATTTCTAAAATTCAATAGTTGGGGCAAGTTTTTATTGGGAATAATGAATCCTCCTTTTTGTTTCTTTCCAAATAGTTTATCAATGCCGAGACTTGCTAATGAAGAAAGAGCACCTGTAGCCAATGCTGGAGCCGCTTTAGCTACTGCTTTACCTGCATAAGGCAATAGTCTTGTTCCAAGTGAAAAAAGACTGGACCAAAGAGAACCTCCTTCTTGGACTGATTTTCTGATCTGTGCTTTGGATATCTTTACATCAGCACCTGTTCCATTTCTCTGTGATTTGGCTAATTTTTTTATCTGTGTTTTTGTCAACATCATTTGATCACCTCCAGTGAGATCTCCATGTGCGAGTCTCAATGTTACCGGTGAATTTGTTTGTATAGCTTTTGCAAGCCTTTCCTTCTGACTTCCTGAAAGTCTTACTCCATGAGGATGATAAGTAGTCATATAATATATGTTTATACTAAATTGTATTTAATACAAACAATCATTTAATTTAATTATTCAATTTTTTATTTAATTTATTTAATTTACATTGATCTAAGAATTAATTTTCCATCAGTCTTTCTCATCTCAATATCCTGCTCATAGAGGACCAGTGCATACACACTGTAATCAGCATTTGTTGCAGCACTCAAAGTGTATTTGAAAGTCAGTTTTGTCATTCCATCTTTAATATCCTGTTTCTGTTTTGTCAGATCGAAATAAACAAAGGGAATATTGTACCGAAATTGTCCTGTTGAGAAGGGTACTGTCACTGAAATCATTAACGCATGAACATATTTCAAAACATCTCTAAATACTCTTGTTGGTTCTGTTGATGGTTTATAACGAAGCTCTGGATAATCATTTCCGTTGCAACCTCAAGATAACAATCAGTCAAAGTTCGGTTATTTGCAACTGAGAATGTGTTATAGAGAAATTTATTGGCTGTCTGAGATGCATCATTGGCATCATTGATGATGAATACAAAGACATGCCTGGGTTTGTTTATTGCTGTGGAAATACGGAAATTGGCAGTCTGTTGTCTTGTTGAATTGCCTCTCTCAATCAATTCTCTCATGTAAGTCCACTTTCTGTTGTCAAGATACTTGCTCATGTATAAGGACTTTCCCGCAGAATTGAAAACAATGCGAGGAACTATTAGCTGGAATTTAGTTAGTACCACACGGCAATTATCAGCAGCTTGCCAAATCAAAATTGGCATCACTCTCAAGTGTATTTTATCTCTACTTTGAGTTAGCATAAGTTCATCCCAAAAGCTCTTGAAAAACCGTATCTGTTCAATGCAAGCTCTGCATTTACTTTACCGGCTGCACCATTCAACAGTGCTTTACGAGCTGCGAATCCTTTGTTATAATTAGCCACCTGGGCCACTCTGTCTTCAGCTTGTCTTTTGTCGTCAAGATAGAAGAACTCATTGGTTCCCTGACTTACAGCATAACCCTGTGAATACTCAAGCAATGACTTATATTTGTGGCTTGGTTGGCATCTCTGGCACTCATAAACATCAAGACCATTCATTTTTACATTAATGGTGTTAATAAGAGCGTGAATTGAATTGACAATACCATTTCGATCGTCAGCACAATGTGGTCTCCATCTACAAGCTTTTTCACAATGAAATATCGACATTAAAACGGGCATTATACCAGTCAAATGGTGTAGTCTCTCCACTGTTATCAACAATGAAACGGTAACCTGTTTTACTCTGATGAGCATTGTTGCTACTACAGTATTAAGTGCTGTCTCTAGTTCGAACACTACATCTTCATATCTTTCGATATATTTTGAGTCACGATAGTTTGACATATATTATTGTGTTAGATAAAAGTTATTTTATTTTACGAGGTCGACCTCTCTTTCTTTTGATTAAACCACCAGTCTGGCTCACACTCTCAGTTCCACTCTTGTTCCACTTTTTCTCTTTTTCAAAAGTTCTATGATTTGTCACCAGCTTTTTGCCAGCATGTTCACCAATTGTTGTGGCTGCTTTTTTTCCAGCTGTTTTGATCATATCAGTCACAATACCTTCACCATGTTGTTCATATTTTTTAAACTCAAACCGTTTCATATACTATTAGGTTTTATAATTCTGTCTCTCTCAAGAATAACTCAATATACCAATCTATCCCATTCAAATCGACTGGAGCTCTAGAAGAGTCTGTGACATAAAAGCGTATTGAGCTGATATTATGTGTTGAGACAGGATTCCATGAAAGAAAACGAGGTTTGTAAGTGAAAGGTAAACTTCTAACGAGATTTGTGACTGGAATAACAGCGATTGTATTTGTGCTATTTCCATCAACAATGCTATCTGTCACCAAATCACAATTGATATAAATTTCATCTACTCCTCTTGTAATATCAGGTAGATTTGTTCCATATTCTGTGGCTGAAACTAATTTTGAATCGAAACCGATAAGTTTTCTGAAATCATTATTTCTCAGATCCACACGATAATTTTCATTGAGTTCAATCAAAATGCGATATGTTGACAAAACGAAAGTTATGTTAATACCATACTTGAATTTTGATTTGTCTGTTTCAGATGGATTCAGTACATGGCTATTTTTTTCTCATATACTCATGAATGTAACTATTGATATCGTCGTATGAATACATCCCGTTAACGAATGTTATTGTTTCCCAGTTTACACCTTTGTCATAGCTGTATTTAATTTGATTATTCCCAAAAATATCTCTGATATTGTACCAACTGTATGTCATATTGATAACATTCACAGCCATTTCATATTTCAAATCATTCGTTAATTTAAGAGGTGTATTGAATCTTTTTTCAAAATCATGACTCTTGCTGACACAATTTTGTCTCTGTTTTTACTGTTGAATCGTAATGAAATTTCTGTCATATACTTTTACATTAGATATTTCATCATTATTTTATTCAACTCACCGGTTTTCAGGATTCCCAGTCTGTTCAATGTATGCAATATTTTTGTGAATTCATTTTGAACATTTTCTGTTGT
>JAEMWC010000751.1:412500-437207 GCA_016490735.1 Pachyseris speciosa | reverse complement strand
TTGAAACGGATGTTTGCAATGCACTTGCTAACTGGCCTACAAAACAACAAAATGACAGTTATTTTAAATGTATGCTTTTTGTGATAAATAAAACTGACAACAGCGAAGTATGTGACTGCATATGAAGCTGTTTTACAAACTTCTATAGGTTATCATTAGGAGTCAATACTCTAATTAAGTACATTATAAAGCACTAAGCTTAGAGTCAAATCATTGTCTCTTTGAAAAATTTTGCTTCGTGTGAGAATTCTGGTAAAGTAGACAGGTAATGTAGCTGTTGACCAGTATATCATTTTGATAACTCATACCCTGATTTGGGCGCAACAGATCAAGCAGCACACTTGCGTCTGGTAACTCGATGGTGCCTATATGGAGAAATGTAATCAGTGTTTACAATAGAAGGGCTGGGGGCATAAACTGCCTATGTGGAATTTTCGGCCGTTTTTTTAGTTCGCTTGGATTTGTCCAAAATTTTGGAACTGCATTTTGATTCAAAAACATTGTCCTGTATTTTTTTTCACCAATTTCTTTTTCTTTTTTGAGAAATAACGTATGCAAAAAAACACCTAAAACTCTACATTAGGCAGTTTATGCCCCCAGCCCTTCAATTATGACAACCCAATTTATAATCTCCCTTAAATTACAATACACATATCCATCACCTCTAATTTAATGCAGAGAATTACATTATTTTTTGAGAATGCTTTAGACAAGACAATTAAGACTAGAAAAGACTGAAGACAAAATCAGAACATGGTTTGTGAGCAAATCATACCAAATAAAAACGCAGCTGTTGAGATGAGATGCTATTCAGCTTAATAAGAAGTGGGGTTATAGCTTGCAAGTTGAAATTGTGACTATCATTCTTTTGCAATCCATTCCTATTGTGTAGCTCTTACATGTAAATTATCCTAAACATACTCACAATACCTGTAATAATTGCACTTGAATTTTCGGCAGATGGCCTGAGCACGGCTGTTGTAGTTATAGAGGTTTTTAATTGTGACCCTATAAAGATTTTTTAAGAAGAATGAAACAAGACAGTGAAAATGAAATGAATATTTTATCTCATATTTTCAATGCAATAGTAATGGCAAGTACAGTTTAAATAGTGTCACAAAATTATAACTGTACAGCTTGTGGTTACATATATCAATATAATTATCTCAAAGCTGTTCGCTTTATGACAGTATGATTATTTCCAAACATACAATAAAATTCCACTGAATGATACTGTGTGAAAAGATATTAAAAAATAATACCTGTGTAAGTAGTGGCTGTGCATGCTGAAGTGGTTGGAGGAGCATTATCTGTAACAGATACTTCACTCCAATCCCAGCTCCATCATCAGCATCACTGTCTGAGTCAACTTCTACTGGAAGACTTGCACGCCATCTGCGACCTGGGTTCTGATCAACTGTATCTTCCTCTGAAGAGCTTCCCTCCCCTTCATTGCTTTGGAGAGTATCTTCCCTATCTGCTACTTCTTGATGAGCATCCGTTGTATTATTGGAAGCACCTCCCACATCACCTGGTCTTACAACACCACTGCTGGTCACATGATTGGACTCAGAACATTTATGGTGTTTTAAAGTCCCTGTCGGAATACTTTCAGTATTGCTCGTATTAGTAGTGGTGGTGGTAATCAAACTGTTTGTTGAGACTAGAAGCATGCTAGACTGTGTGGATGCTGTACTAATTCCACTAGTACTATTTGAGAGACTGATAGACATACTGCCAGATCCAACAGCAGGCACAGCATTGGTTATGGGGATGCTTGATGAGGTTGAACTAGGTGCTACAGTTGCCACCACAACTGGTGCTGCATTGGTGCTCCCTCCATTAGTAACACTAATATTATTAGTTGATGTGACAATTGTGGAGGTTGACCTACCTTGAACTGTCCCTCCACTAATAGTATTAGTTGGTGAGGTAATCGTGGAGGTTGACCTACTTGAACTGTCCTTCCCCTAGACAGTCTGTTGAGACTACTTACCACTACAGGGCTAATGTTTGTATTTGTTGTTATGGTGTGAGTTCCTGATGAACTGACTAGTGGACCCCTTCCCCTTTGATGGCGAACAGGTCTAGCCCTTTACCCCAGTTACAGGAATATTGGCAGTGGTAGTGGTAGATGTTGAACTTGATCCAGTAGTCATGGGCCTTGTACCAGAAGGTCTACCAACTCTTCTTGCAAAACCAGTGCCTGTTAAAGCTCTGCTGGAGGAGGCACTGGCTGGTCCATCAGCCCTGGTGGAATAAATGGTGCTTACAACTGGTATTGTGTTGTATACCTGGAGCCCTGCATCCTGTTATTTGCCCCTACTCCAGTCTGGAACAATGATCTGGTCGCCCTTGAACTAGATGGTCTTGGGATGTGGAACTGAAGCTGTCACCAGAGCTAGTGCTTCTTACAGAGTTGCGTGATGATGCAAGAATGGATTGCGTATCACTTCTAGGGACTCTTGCTCTTGCTCCCGGGGGGGGGGGGGAGGGGTACTCCCCTATGTGGGCTATATAGGTACGTGCCGCGGAATAGGGTATGGTTTTTGGAGGTTCTCCATCCCTAAATAGGGTATCCTTTTCGGCTATGTTGCATAGTGTCCCGGTGTGATCCTTAGATAGGGTGCCTAAATTTGTATCAGCAAAAATAGCAGGGTGTAAACACCCAGTTAAGCGGAAAACAAATGATCTGTCAAAGTTAAAGTATTGCCAATGCGATTTTAAAAGATTGTGTTTTTGAGTTGACCTGTTCAAGCTATTTTGAGTTTTTGTTCTTCACTTGCATAGGGTGTCATTTTTCGGATTTGGGCCTTAAATAGGGTATCAATTTTCGTTGGATTGTTCCTTAAATAGGGTCAGGGTTTAAGACCCTTCGCGGCACACACCTATCCGGACTTTATGGGAGTACCCCCCCCCCCGCCCGGGCTCTTGCTTCTGACTCCAAAGCACCAGACCTAGTTGCTGAGTTACAAGTAATTAAATTATGGCCATATCAAAGTTACTTGACTTATTAATACTTAAGGGCAAAGTGAAAGATACACGTAATGTTTGAAAAAAAAAGGATTCTTTTTAGGTTGTCCTTTCTGGTATATTTTTATGGAAAAGATCTAACTTTCAACATTGCTTTATGTTTATGGGTAATTGCACTAGCATCAACATTCTATTCCTGTTCTAGTCTATGTGACTTGGAACAACTGACTCACATACCAAAGCTGGTTACACAAACTGGTATGAATATTCAAGATGGCATTGCATTAACAAAACTCCCAAATGAAAAACTTCCACACTTACCTCCAGAAAGATATGTTTGACATAAACACAAAGCCTGGACTTGATCGTCTTCCTTTAAAATTAGATGACAATGAAAAGCATGGCATTTGACAATTAAATATGGTTAAAATGACCAGTCCTTGTGTATTGTATTAAATTTCAACTAGTAAATAATTATAGTCTATTAATTTTATTTAATTATTTGTAATTAAGTTAGCATGGCTTTTGTGGTAAACCTGATTTGTATTTAATCGTGTAGTAGTAATTATGACATATATTCTTATTAAATAATTAAATAAATATTAATTTGTTAACAATTATTAGAGGTATTTCCGCACTTCGAGTGATTGCACTGTGTTCTGAAAATATCAGTATCTCATAGAGATTTTAACTGTTGATTCCATATATAGAATTATTTAACAAAGGAAAGGTTTTTTTTTCCATTACCTGCAGATGAGCCTTGCTGCCTGACAATCTGGCTCTGAAAGAAATAATAGAGTCTTCAAGTGATGACATCACAAAACCTAAATTAGTTGTGAAAATATGGGATTCTGGAAATAACTAAGAAAGAAGTGAGGAAAACATCCTACTTGCCAAAAATCTGCATTTTCCTACAGTTTGAGAGCAAGATATTTGCACTGTTACATGCTCGGGAAATTACATACAAATGCTTGTAAATTTTCATAGTTCAATAACATTATGAACAAATCAAATTTAGAAGAATTTGGATGGAGTCAACAAAGCACAACAGTGCTAATATCTCAGGGTCAATTTGCCTTTACTTGCTGATTTTTCATCTCTCTTTCCTGAAAATGTCAACAAATCTCATATTTTCAAACATTCAAATATTAATTTTGTGAAGTCACATTTTAAGATTTTTGAAGTTATCTG
Organism: Pachyseris speciosa; assembly: GCA_016490735.1. Classification (NCBI taxonomy): domain Eukaryota; kingdom Metazoa; phylum Cnidaria; class Anthozoa; order Scleractinia; family Pachyseridae; genus Pachyseris; species Pachyseris speciosa. The sequence continues at coordinate 433,043 of JAEMWC010000751.1, read as the reverse complement.
ATTCATCTTCTGTGTTTTGCATTATGGTAACTGAAAAAGCTCTATTAACCCCCTGGGGGAGGGGGTTATTTAATTTCTGGCCTTACCATTAACGGGGGCGGGTGGGGGACTTGTCTGAGAGGGGGGCTTATTTGAAACCTTTCAACATGCTGTTTTCCTTTTGAATAGTTTAAGTACACATCTCAAACAACTGCAGTAAAACTTGATTATTTACCGAGCAGGAAACAGTATTGTGTGTTTAAAAAAAACATAAGCAAACTAGCACCTTCAAGAAACATCGCATTAGATTACCTGACCAGGGGAATTAGCTTCAACCAAGCGAAGATAAAGGGAACCTTGTCCTGCTACTCTGTGAAGTTCCCGTGCAGTAAATCCACAATCTGGAGCATTTGCAGGGATTAGAGTATTTCTCGAAGTTTTGTCTGTGACTAAAATTTCAAAACCGTCACCTACATTCCTATATAGAAATAAAAATTTGAGTGTGTTAAAGAAGAGGATTATGGATGTGCTAAAGGGTATAATAATAACTATTAATGTCATTTTCTCATATGAGTCAGCTTGTTTTATCATTCTTGTCGTGGTTAAGTTCAAGCTCATATTCTTTCTTTTTATCATTCTGCACAATGTCTTTGAGTTTTGGCATCATTTTTCTGATCTGAATTGGCAGATCCTCCATCTTTACTGCGTTCAACAAAGGGGAATGCAACCCCTAACCTTGTGTTGGGTTACCTGTGGAACTCCCTGTGCGTAAAGCCATGACAATTTGACATTCCATTAATTCCTAAAATTTGTATTATTAACAAATTAAAATTTTCAGGGGCTTTTATGTAAAATGTGCAGTCTTAGTCTTTGCAGCCTTGGCTTTGTGTAGGAATGACTGAGTCACTCATTTTGGTGAATTATTTTTTGTTGTTGTTGTTGAAAAAATCAGTCTTTCGTATCATTCAAGAGATGCGCTTTTCCATAACAGGAAGCACTTGATATTTACAATAGAAATGGCTTCCTTTTTACTACTGATTTATTTTTAGTATATTATAATTCATCAAAAAATAAATTAAAAGACAAGACCAACACAGTCAGATCCTTTGAATGACAAATTAATTACCTGCTCTGTATGCCTCTAAGGAGAGGAAAGGCACTGACCAATGCTCTCCATGCCTCTGCTTCTTGTGCGCCCCGTGCCAAAGATAATTGGACACTTCGCCCGTTGTCTCGAAGTTCTTGTCTGAAGCTCCGACGGGGAATATTGTCAACACCAGGGTTGAGCAGGACCACATTGAAATTATAAATGTTACGCACCTGACTTGGCCTGCTACTACCTGGCGAAAGACTGCTACTGTCAAATGATGATAATAGCTGACCACTGCCAGCCCCTTGTAACCCTGAAGAAACACCTGCAAAACTTTGTCGCACCAACTGTGCTAAATTCCTAGTCACCGAAAGAACCTATCATTTCAAATACAATAACATTAGTATTATTAGTACATGAATAGTGCAGTCATTGTAAGTATTTCAATAGAGTGAGGCTAATAAAATGTGTATAATTTTCGACAAGATATTAATAATAATGTATACGTTATAGGTCTAAATGAAATTAATGTAAAAATTATTTTAGCCTCCTAACCCTAATTATTCATGATTAATTAATAATTAGGTTTAGAAGGCAAAGGACTTTCATTTTGACCAAAAATGTATATCATGTTCAGTTCAGGAATTAAACACTTAACTACACAGAAACACACTGCAGTACACTTTGGCAGACTTGCGAATACAATTCAAGTATAAGAATGGAAATTATCAGATGCTGTAAATAGTGCGGTCCAAATGCTCAAGTGTTCACAAATACATTTTTTTCATTGCATTTCACAAGACACCATCATGGTCACCTCATCACCAGAAGAATATCCTGTAGACATCATTCTGGGTCCTGGCTCCTGGTCCTGGCTGTCATTGGCACCACTTTGCACAGACTTTTAAACAAATTAGGAAGCATTAATTGAAATGATGTATTGACATTGAGAGGCCAATTCTAAATTACTTTCTATTTCATTATGAATGTAGGATTTGTGAGAAAACAAAGTCACACGTCTTTTTTCGCCTTCTCTTCTCTCTCTTTTTCATCTATCTTTTCTACTTTGATAAAACCAATTAATAAGTTATAAGCTAGAGAAAATCAAAGATTATAAATAATAATAATGACAATAATAATAAAAATAATAATAATAATAGTGCAATTAAAATAAATAACTGTTTAACAAGGGTAGCACTTAACAATCTATGACTTACAAACCTGTGGCCCTCGAAATTCCGAATAAAATTGGAATTTGGAAATGTTGGTTTTTGAGGAGAGGGAAAAACAGGAGTACACGGGAAAAAAAAAACAGAGTAGAGAACCAACAATAAACTCAACCCACATATGATGCCAAATCCGGGAAACGAACCTGGGCCACATTGGTGGGAGGTGAGTGCTCTCACCACTATGCCATCCCTGCAATCCACCGATTGCTCATGTAGTTTCACAAATACTTATAAACAATTATAACTAACACACTAAAATTTAAAATAGAGTTTAAGAGGATTATTCAACAGTGTTCCAATCTTGCAATATTTTTTTTTTATTTGCTGCATTTAAGATTAAAATGTAAATATGGCCTACAGTGTTTCCTGGACTGGTTGGCTGATCGAGGAAACTCCTCAAGTTGGAAAGCACATCATCGTCATACGGGATATGAAGATCCTGCAGCTAGAGAAAGACAAAGATTATAAATAATAATTATAATAATAATAATAATAATAATAATAATAATAATACAATTATCGGCCATTCTTGGAACTGCTCACCTGTTGCGGAAAGTGTTGTGTCTCTAAGCTACTGGGAGTTGCTGAGACACCACAATCAACATTATCCAGTAGAACAACCGACAACTGGAGAGAATCGAATAACATAATAATAATAATAATAATAATAATAATAATAATAATAGTAAAAATAAATGATCATGCATTTAAGCTTATATTTAAAATGTAAATATGGCTTACAGCGTTTCCTGGACTGGTGGGCTGATCAAGGTGACTCCTCCCGTTGGAAAACATATCATCGTCATCCAAGTTGTGAAGATCCTGACCAACTTGACGACAGAATGAGATGCATACCGTATTATGCTCATAGATAATCGATCGACCATCATACTCAATCAACATTCACTGTTCACTGTGTGTCATGGACCGCGTATTCAGGAACCTTTGGAGCCGAGACGGGATATGTGACACACAGTGAACGATTCCCTCTTCAGGGGCACCCAACGACAAGTTTCGGTAGATATCTGTTCGGTGGAGGGTAGTTCCCCTAAGGCTTTCGGGGTCGATTAAAGAGTGCACTCGGATTTTCGTAAGTAAAACGTGGCCTAAAAGATTCGTAATGTAGCAATCATAGCCCTTAGGTTTTCGGAAAGGTCGTTATGGCTGTTTTTGGCAGTAAAAAACGTCAGCTAGCATCGAAAGAAAAAAAGGTTCCCTAGAAAGTTAACTTCAACTAGTATTTTCTCAAAGAAAGATTTTGTTCCCTAAAACTTTCGGGCAATTAACATTTCAGCTAGGGAATCCGAACAGATCAAAGTTTTCTAGCTAACCAAAACATCACTTTAAACAGACTTCAAACACGATAATGTACTTAATAATGCCTTTACACAGCTTTTGGCTGCTTTGCCTCGTTGGGTGCCCCTGCCTCTTCACTTGTTCGAGCACAGCGAACTAAGGTTATATTCGTTAGGTTGCGCTGAAATGGGAACAAGAAGCGCCTCTCGCTCTAGTTCTCTGCGGTTACCTGATTGCGGGCTCCTGTGTAAATTTCGTCACCAGTCCCGTCAGACAGTTGTTCCCAACTGTATACATCTGAGTTTTCATCCATACTCTACAAAATATGTATACATACATGTCTTAGGTTATTGTTTGCTATAATTTTGCAAGTTACTGGTGCAGATTTAGTATGGTACTTCATTTTTTTTGGCTGAAATTTATTTGTGTTGCAAATTGAGGCTCTGCGAATAAACGAATTGACGGGAGGGGGTGAAGGGTCATCTCAATGGGCGTTGCTACCACTATACAAACTATTGCTGTAACGTCTCTACTCAGTTAATTGACGGGAATTTGTTCCTGTATACAAGCCCATTTTTTTGGTCAAACCGTTGAACAAGGAATTTAACGTTTTTCAGTTAAGTGAACAGCCAGCAACTGAAGCCGAATTATTTTGTTTCATAAGCTTAGCACTGACTTGACATGCTGTGCTACATTGAACACGATGAGTAGGACTACCACCGCCCAAGACTGCTCAAGCAATTGTTCACAAAAAGCAGACGACGAAAAAGCTACGCCGACCGAAATGAGTTTAGAAAGACTGCATGCAAAGAAATTAGAGTGAAATTACTCCAGCCAGCGTATGAATTGCGCGATAACTGGTCTATTAAAGTGTAGCACATTTTGTAAAACTGCCCTTTATCTGCAAGGCACAGCCTAAAAAAACGGTTTGAGACCTACCTCGTTTTCCCGGGTAACAGACTCAATAAGGCTCTCTGGCATACTTCGTGGAGAACTCATACCCTCACTGATTCGAAAATCCCAATAAAGCTGACTAAAAAAAATTCTTGAAGTATTTTCCGTGATTCGGGTTTTCCTGCGAATTCGAAAAGAGGATTATCCTAGCTGTACGCATCGTTTATGTGTTAGGTCATTACTGTAACTTTCACCATCTGTCAACAGTTCTATCTCGACCAATCTTGACTTGTCGACCGCTAAAGGGCCGCAAAGTTCCACCAAAAGGCTCCGATTTTTACACATCTGATAACTCCAACATCAGCCGGAAGGAGATAAATTTTTTTGTATGCTTCAACATTGTGCCCACAACACCTTAGTTACCGGTGGCTAATTTACGGCCTTCAGAAAAAGAACGCGACTTGGGAAGAAATCTAACCGGGTTCGTCTTTCTATTAAACACGAGTTAATTCAAACAGATGCATACTATTTTCGTTACTGAGTCTACTGAAAATCTTTTGCACTACAAAAATGAAAGAAATCATAATACCAGTCTCAGTGGATATTAAGCCGGCAATGACCGTGATGCACGAACCCGAAACGCTAGAACAACGGTCATATCCAAACTACATTCTCATTATTTTAGTATAATTATAATTTCTCTCTGTTTTGTCAATCGCAAATTAATGTATTCCATGTCTCTCCGCCGTTCAAGTTGAGAGAATGCAGAAAAAGTTAAACTGATATGCACAGTGGGCGGTTTCTGACGTGGTGGCTGATATGAACGCTCACCGCCTGCAGTCAACTAAACCTCCATGAACGCCATAGCCAGATAAATCGTATTCAGGCTTTTCTTGTAAGATTAATATTGATTGGTAAATATTTATTACTATTTATTGGAATTTTTGATACAACAATAATTATTGCAATATCTCTTGTGGGATATGAGATGATTATTAGCCTCACAGGACTTGTTGGCTGTCTATATACAACGCGCACCGCAAAATTTGTTAAAACTGTGAAACTGTCAAGATGTTAACCAGAAGAAATTTGGCGCCGAGGCAATATCAGAAAAAAGTTCTTTCATCTTTATTTACTGTCAGTTTTTTAATGTAAACCTCGAGTCACTATAAGAGGAACTTGAAAGAAAACTGATCACGCCTAACTAAAATTACACAGCTCAATATTTACCAAGGACACACACTGAAAAGCTGAGAAAAACGAATAGCATAATCTCAAAATTTTACCTAGGCAAGTTTCTCGGTTCGCCTCATTGTAGCTACGGCCCTGATTGTCCACTGTAAAGGTTGAAACACTTTGAATCTTGTTTTTTTTTTTTTCTGATACAACGTTTTTCTCGCCGTTGCCGTCGTTTTAGTGAAAACAATCTTTTCTGCGCTACGGTTATTCTTTCTGCTCTTTCTTAGGTTTCCGTGACTGATGAACAACGCACAAGTGATAGCAATCGTTACTTGGTACGAAACGTTGTCAAAACTCATGACTGTGATTAAAAACTGACAGCTAATGGAACGAAAGGAATCCATGAAAACACTTTTCACAACAAATATTTAATATTTAGCAAAAAAAATCTAACGTTACACTGAGCACGTGAAACGATACATTGAAGAAATATTCTCGAGTAAAAATTGAAAATAATAACTATAACAAAACGATACAGAGACATCCGTGAGAATACCGACTAGGGTGGCACCATTAAATTACGTATCGGGTTAACAGTGGTAACAAAACTGAATAGTGTAATTCGGTCTGTCGGACTCACGCTATGCGATCGTCTTTTTTTTTTCTTTTATCGCTTGCCGATTACAGACCGAACTGCACTCCAGTCAGTTCTATTACCGCTATGAACGCCACGTAATTTATTGGTGCCCTCCAAATCTAACATGGCTGACTTTTCCATGAAAGTGGTAATTCACCAGTTGTGTTCTCTCTGATTCGCCATTTCTTTTCACTGACTGTCTCTTCCGTTGGTTAACTGCCCTCCAACGAATCTTCGCTGAGGGGCAGTCCTTGGCCTTGTGGCCCTGCCCACGGCAATTGAAACAACGGACTACAAAGAAAGAAGAAACTAAACACGACCATGAGAAATCACAAGAGATAGTAACGCGAACTGGTGTAGCAGATGCAGGTAGCGTGTTCACTAGGGCAAAGACGACTGACGTTTGTCAGGGAACGCACTCACGTCTCAACCCTCTAATTTGCCGAATGTGATGTAAAGTATGGTTGGCCGCGCGTTTGCAATTTCCTTTTTTTTTTAACGTTACTGGAATAATTTCCATACAACTCCAACTCAGTCTCCCAGAACTCTTACTTTTTTCCCATTGTATTTCTCTGTCAAAGATGGATCATTTAAGTTATTATTAAGTCTCCTTCGTTAGTGAGTCTTAAAAATCAAGCGATCACAGCTTACTTTTAAGGCAAATGTTATTCTATTCTAAAAACCATTGCTATTCTAGCTTCTTTCCCAGAACTCTTACTTTTTTTCCTTTGTAGGCGGTTTCGAAGGTCCTCCACACTGCGACCCCGCCTGAGTCGCGGTGGATCCCGAGGTGGGGTGCCGGCTATACTGTTTACCGCTGTCGATGAACATACAAAATTAATCATGACAGGTACAGAAACTGCTGAATACTATCACACTGTACTTGGCGTGTAAAACCTTGCCAATATTGAGTATCACTGAGAATGATCATTTTAAATAAAGTGGATCGAACAGAAAATAAAATCATTGAAAGTTATTCCATTGAAAAAAAAAAAAGAAATAATTAAAAGAATTAATTGCTCACCATTATCATCGTCCCTCTCTGACCTCTCTCCCTCAGACCGAAATCTCTCGTAACGGGGAGAATGGATTGGTCGTCTTTCTTTCTCACCGTTCATAAAAGGGACAAAAAGAAAACATTAAATTAGTTATCGGAAGCTTATGGGGATACGTAAAATGCATAAAGTGGCATTCAGTACTGAACTATTTCTTGTATCGCGGTCCTTATTATCCTGATTGATAAATTACTCCAGCAGCATTTTATCTTGCCACTGGGGTAGACTCGATTGCGCCAGTCCGACATTCCTGAGGGAAGTGACACAAAAACGAAGTAGTCTCCCTACCTTCGATTGAGGAGCTTGACTGGCTGTCAGAATGCGTGCGTGTTTCACTCATCCTTCTAGGTAAATCAGTGATCTGTAGACATCGATCAAATATAGTATAAAATGAGAACGAATAAATTCATCACATAGAAATGAGTAGTGTGAATAGTGAATAAGCTAAGGAACATGCATGCATTGCTACTCGAAGGAACTGATTCTTCCCACTGCTTGCTGTGTCTTCTAGGCTGTCAAGTTAGTCAGTTTTTTAACTTCAAAATGCATGCAACCTTTAAATAGTGTACCGCATATAAGCTTCAGAGAAAAGTAATTAGAGTTTGATCTAACGCTAACCTAACCGATGTTTTGATGTTTTTAAATTAAAGTTCCCAGTTACAGAGTTAAACTCGCACAGAATACTGCGCACGACTGACTTTTCCTTTTGCAATGCGACATGGTATTAATATATTGCTTAAATCTGACGGACGTCTCTTGCAATCAGCTGCTAAAATTCCCACTTTTACAGGAAATGTAACAGTTCAGGAAAGCTGTGCTACATGAAACTACAATGGCACATCGATTTAACGAACCTCTATATAACGAAGCCCTCGATATAACGAACGATATTCTTCAGCCCGACCTTTTAAATGTATGTAAAAGGACCTCTGTATAACCAACCCTCGACAGAACAGACCAATTTCCCTAGTTCCCTGGCTATAGGTTCCACTGTAGTACGAAAACTACACAAGCGATAAATCGCCCATAGAAATAGACGAACATGAGACATAAAAGATGTCAGCCTCCCTTTTAAGGGATACTTACTGAACGGAATCTACAACTCAGTATTGGAGTCTCCTACAAACAGCTTGGCTATAGTCTTGAACCAGCACACAAAGTTGAATTTATCAGTATGTTTAATACGCAGTACACGCTTTCGTGAGTTGACATTAGGCGTGGCACTTTTGATTTCCATAAATAAATCGATTCTATAGATGGGGGCAAATATGCAGGTATATAAACCGAAAAAAAACAAGGTGACACAAACGATTACAAAGAAGAGAAAACGTAATTCTCTGAGACAGTCAAGCATCTAGTCTGAAAACACTCAGTACAAAAAAAAAAAAAAAGCGAGAGAGAGAGAGAGAAAAAAGAGAGACCAGAGAAACTCATGACAACCACCAATACAATGATAGCTTCCAGATGTTAAGTAACATTTATCAACTTCCTGAACATGGACGAACATCCTGAGAACACCTGTCGATAAGCTCTGACAAAAAAACCATTAGCAAAAATCTACTCGCTATATCTATTCTGTCAGTGTAGATAGCGCATAGCAGAGGTGAAAAAAATGGCTCCCGCTTCCTTTGCGTCTTCGAGGTTGATCTGCAAGGAGTATTATATAATTTTCTTGTTTCTTTTTTAGGGTATAGTAGATTTAAACTACACGGTTATATTATTTGCTCTTGATTTCAATGCGTAGTTGATTCAGAGTTGATTCAGGGTTGCGTCCTCATGAGCTGTCACGCGAGTGACCGGTTCAAGAAAACTGTAAAAGCTGCAAAATGGATTTTTCCGTGAGATCCTTTGGTAGTGGATTACTCTGCCCTCTTCTTGTCATGAGCTGTGTTTGTAGTTTGCACTAATGTTTCACATTACTGGAGGTTTGCTTCGGCTGATCATTTGTGCATTGTAAAGCATTCGCAGACCGAACTAACAGAGCATGTATGCGGCGGGTTTTTAACGGCAACCGACTTTTAATGTGCTGGATTCAGCTGCGCTGAATTAAACTTCACGTAAAGAAAAATATTCGCGCCCCACACGTTACTGTTCATTTGCATTCAACTTCATTTTATCTAGAAGCAAAAAAAGAAAATCATCAACTTCATCCAGTAGCAAAAATACACGATACAACACGGTTGAATTGGGTCGTTGCAAATTTAATTAGATAATCAGTCAATCAATCATCCAGTTAAAGAATAAAAGTTACGACTAGTATTTATTATTAAGGGCCTGTTCGCACTACGCGAAATTTTGTTTTATTTGCCAAAAAAATTGTCAACGGGAAGCCATTTCTAGTGCGAACGCTTTGTTGCACCCACCAAAATTTTTGCAAGCGCAACGAAACTTTAAAGATTCCATCGACCAGCTTTTGTTAGGCGATTACAAAGTCCCCCGGGGGGGGGGGGGGGCTTATACAAATTCAGGTCTCATTAGCGGGGGGCTTATCAGAGAGAGTGGGGCTTATGAGAGAGGGGGGCTTATTTCAAATCTTACAAAGAACGCCTTCTTCGTCTTAAAATAGCTTTGGTACACAACAAAAACAACTTGCAGTGAAACATTATCATTTAATACAAAGCAGAGCAAACAAACAGTATTATGTGTTTGAAAACTTCAGGATCTTATAAAGCACCAAACTCTACTATTCATGCATTGTTTCGAAACTAGAAAATTGCAAGCACAATATGAACACTCGTTTTGCGACCGGGACTAAATTTAACATTCGATGAAATGAACTGAGGAATATTCAATGTTCTAAATTCTCGTATTTTAAAAAGAGAATTAACTTTACATTATATTTCAACTACTATAACAATTTAAATGTATATCTTATACTTTGTTAACCTTTTAATTATATTTTTATCTGTTGTTTATTTATTTAATTATTAATTTCCAAACTTAGATTAATGCCTCTTTACCGACTGATTGTTAATTGTTTATTTCAACTAATACATGGTGGTCACCCAACTAGTTTAACTTGAGCGACCCGTTACTGTATGTACAGCTTATGTATTTTCGATATAAGGCGCGCTCTGATTGGTTAAAAAAGCGTGTGATGCACGGCTAATATCGAACCCAAACGAAAATCCGAAATATCCCTCGGTTTTTATGTTGACTCAGACGCCTTGTACGACCTAGAAAACGATTACGAAAACGAGTTGTTGGCCTCAATGGATTTGGAAGATGCTTCTTCGAGTACCACCACAAATGACAGCATGAAAAATTAAAGATGAATATCACGCGTGTTTTCAGAAGTTGCTGAAATTGTCCGAGTCACTTCTGAAAACACAATCGATATTAATCTTTAATTTTACGAGAACCCTTTGCAATCACATGTTCACAACATAAGGGCAAAATTTTCTTAACACTGCAGAGGAACGTTGAAAAACAGTCAGCCAAGCGAAGTAAGCGTAAAAACGCTCGGTCGCTCGCAAGCCAAACAAACAAAAAATCCAACTACTTTTTAATAATTTGCTTACAAAACGAGTGTAGATGATTCCAATCGAGTGATAAAATTTTTAAACCAAATGTTCAAAGCTTCAATTTATTTAATTCACCTGTGCTGTAAACGTTTCCACCACTTGAAAATAAATATCCACTGGAAAACATAAGAAACAGTTTGACCGAAGGAAGAAAAAAATTCTTTCACGAGCAACTCGTTCCTCCCATAACTGGTAAACTGTTCTGTTTTCTTTATGTTGAGCTGTAAGATGCCGTGCTAAAGTAAAACCCCTTGACGCGTTGAATCATTTTGGTTTTCATCCACACAAGATTTCCCACTACACAATTATGTATCAGTCAATTCCAAAAGCGCCCATCCCCTCCGGGGCATACCCCGGGTATTTAATCCGAAATTTGTCTCGCACGGTGGGGCATTTGACTATGCATTTAAATATTGGCCGGCAGTCGCCAGCTAAAGGGCCAGTTCGCGCGTCTTTCGCGCGCAAATAGTCATTCATTGAATACTGGAGCCGTTTCGCTCCCTTAACTTAAGATTCCGCGTAGGTTTTCCGTTGTTTAGTAAATAAATAGTTGATATGCCTTTATTCAAAGCTTGAAGTGCCGACAAAAGAGATCGGAAAAGAGTTTTGGCATGGTAAAAAATAGGGTGACATCTGCTTCAAATTTTTATTTTCGATCCCAGGCCCCAAATTTTGACCCATAATCTTTGCGAATACGGCGAAATTTTTTGGGAAAATGAAAATTTGACAAAGTTATACGCTACTTTGTTCAGATGTTGAAGTGGATTTAAGTGATTTTACTTTCACTCTATCTTAAAATGTTGAAATATATCCCAAAAGTAAAAAAAAATCTATGTAAACTGGACTTCGAAAATGTCGGGCTCGATAGAGGGCGTGACTGTAGTGTGACTACGTGGAGCGCGCGGTCATTACTTTTATGCTGCTAAATTATTCAGATTATGCGCATATTTAAGATGTTGAAGTGGATCGAGAAAGTCTGGGATCTACTGAACATTTTGGTGCCAAATTCGTAATTTTTGGAGCGAAAAAATTTATGTAAATCGGCGTTTCAAAACAAGCTCTTTGCAGATGTCTCCGCTCCTGCGGGTTTCCCCGTCACTTCTTGTCCTTGGAATTACGTTTGGCTTGTGTCTGCTATGTTGTGCCGTACACGCTGTGCCAAACGACCGAGAAGAGAAGGGAAATGCTGAAAATGATAATGGTGGGAATAATAGCCACGAGCACTATTATTCTTCATTTCAAGCCCATATAAACAAGTAAGTAAGCTTTTATGTTTTAGTTTAAATTTGCACAAAAAAATGGATGTAGTTTCATGAGCCCGAGAATAAATTTCAACTGTTTGTTATCTATGTCTTTGCCTCGTCAGTAAACTTCTTTACGAACTGTATAAGTCAGCTAAAGCCGAAGCCGATCATGATGAAGAAATGGCTGGGGCGGATAGTCCAGCTACAATGAACTCTGTTTTGAAGATCCTGATAGAGAAAGTATGCCAGAAGTGCGAGGTTCCCAGTGTGATAGTCAATTCTAGACTTCTACAGATGTTCAGATCGAAGATTTATTCCCTAAATCAAGCATTAGCCAAAGCCAAGACCCGAGGAGGCAATGGGGTAAAAAAGGTATTTGCCCAGTGGACAAGTGGTAAATATTCAACCTACACTTTTAAGATTTTTTACAATGAACTGAACTGTGCAAGGCTTCAAAATGACAACATTGATTTAAAGGGACAGAAAAGAAAGCTTGAGGATGATCTGAAAGAGGAGAGGTTCAAGAAAGCCAAAATTGAGAAGGAGTTAAAAGCAGCTCTGGCTAAAAACCAGGAAATTACTGGTAAATTTCAAAAGAAATTTAAAAGACTAGTCCAGAAATTAATTAAGTTACAACAGGAACAGAAACCAAGAGGTCCTGCCAAAAAGAAATCCTTTTCAGATTATAGCAAGAGGCACCAATCTAGAATTCGAAAACAAATGATCACAGACTGTGAAACATCACTGTCATTTCTTGGTCTTCATGGCTTTGTGGCCACCAAAGTAGAAATATTCAATGAAAACAGTAATGAATATGAAACCCTTACTTTGGTTGATGAGGAGAGCATTCAAACTTCATCTCAAACTGAAACACTGACTGATGGAGACATTGATGAGATAAATTTACTTCTCTACACTAAAGAAAGATTTAATATCTCTAATGAAGCTTATCATGAACTTTCCATGATATGCAAGGATTTACCGCGATCATGGAAAGTCCAGGAAAGGATAAAATATATCAATAGCAAATGGAACCTATCAATTACCCCTGGTGACACATGTGGAATTCAACAGAGTATCAAAGAACGATTAGAAATAAGGTTACAAGCTCTTCTTAAAAGCATTCCTTCAAATTCTGCCTTCAAAAAAAATAATAAAATTCGTGTAAAACTGTCAGGGGATGGTACAAACATTGGCAAAAGGCTGCATGTCATCAATGTGACATTTACCATCCTTGATGAAAGTACAAAAGCTGCATCAGCTGATGGGAATCATTTGGTTGCTGTAATTAAAGAACCTGAGAACTATGATAAACTGTCAAAGGCTCTGGCAGATATCAGAAAAGATGTGGAATCCCTTAAACATGTGTCAGTGGGAACAGAGCAGTTTGAAATCGAGTGGTTCTTGGGAGGAGACTGGAAATTCCTTGCATGTATTTGTGGCATTGGTGCTGCACATGCTACTAACCCTTGCATATGGTGTAAATGTTTTTTATACGAAAAATATGATGGTACAAAGGAATGGTCTCTCTCTGACATATCAAAAGGCGCTCGTTCGATTCAAGAAATTCAACAACTATCAAATGCAAGGTCAAGATCTGTAGAGCGCTACAATGTTAAACATACCCCACTCTTTCCATCAATTCCCCTTGATCATGTTGTCATAGATTCGCTTCACCTTTTTCTTAGAATTTCTGACAACCTTATTAACCTCTTAATTCTAGAACTACAACGAAAAGACTTGATTGACAAAAAGAAGACATATAATGATGGGTTTGAGAGATCTAAGTACAAGCACATGGCTGGCTGGGAATCATATCTTAATGATACATTAAAAATTCCCTTCAACTGGTTTGTTTGCAAGGATTCAAAGAAACTGAAATGGCGGGATCTAACAGGCCCAGAGAAACAGAAATTATTCAGGAACATTGATATCAGTCAGGTGTTGCCTAATTATCAGAAATCTGATCAAATTTCACAGTTGTGGAAGCAGTTTGTAAATGTTACTGACATGTTGAGCGGTTCTCATACTAGTCCTCAACCGAGCAAAGAACAGATTCAGGAAACATCAAAATCATTTCTGGAACAGTTTTTAAAGTTGTATCACACTAAGCATATTACTCCTTACATGCATGCACTTGTTTGGCATGTGCCTGAGTTTATCCAACTCTATGGTAGCATTAGCCCTTTTACTCAGCAAGGCCTAGAAAAGCTCAATGACAAGACAACAAAAGATTACTTTAGATCTACTAATCAACGTGGACTGGACTCCTTGAAGCAACTCATAAATAAAAGAAACCGAATGGAATTCTTAGAGGATCTTGGATGCCAGCGAGATACAAGGAGCCTTACTTGCACCAATTGTAAGGAACAGGGTCATAATATTAAGACCTGCCTGTCTAAATGCAGTTCATGTGTATTTAAGCCATGTTGTTCACCATTACATGTGTTCAAATCAAATGGCAAATGGGTTAAGCAATGTCAAAGCAACAGCACAGGAGACATTTGATATGTACACTCAAACTATGGCACAGTATTTTTTCTCAGGCTTCATTTTCACTACTGTTTAAGTAGTGTTCATAACTGCAATGGTCATTCATATATTCGCACAGTGTACTGTTATGATATTTTGCTAATGTTATCAAAAATTAGATGACAAGTTCTCGGTTTCTAATGCATGGGAATCAAGAGCAAGCCATCTAATTTTTTAGCATAACCCAGTGACTGATCTATAATGTAAGCAACAAATAACTCTAGTAAAAGGGTATTACTTCTAGCTTTTGTTTGTGACCTCAGCAGTTTGCCTTGCACCCACTCCCAGGGTGGTGAAGTGAGTATTAGATTGCCATTGCATAGCAAATCAGATTGTGAGTTTTCCGAATGGTTGGGGGGGGGGGGGGGTGGCTACAAAACAGAAACAAAATGTGATTATTGTTTATAGGGACTTCCAGTCATTGGTGTGGTATTCTGCTTTAACACCATCACCTCGAACAAATGTGAAGATGACCAGCAAGTCATTTTCAATGTGGCCCTCTAAGAGTTTATCCCCAACATAAAAAAATTCCTTCACAGCCTTTTTCTCGTGTAACCAAAATTGCACTGTTCCTGGAGTAACATAGCAAAAGTCACCATTGATATTTTGGATTCTTTCAAACCACTTGTCCCCAAGTAGGTCACACAGGTCAAAGTTATTGTCCACACAATGGACATCATGCCCTCTCAACTTCTTCACCACTCCAATATTTTGTAAATATTTGTGATAAATATCCAACTCGATGCGCTCTTCGATTCTGACACCTGGTGACTCTCTTTTAGTGGAGAATAAAGCAAACTTTATTTCTTTGCTAAGATGGCTGAACAATGCAGAAGCCCTGTCAGGCAGAGAATCTTCACTTGGCATAAATCGTGGTAGCAAGCGGCCAAGATCTGATTTCTCACTATTAACAAAGCTGTCTGCATTCCTCCATTCATCAAAATCCTCGGAATATCCAACAAAGTGAATCTTTACTCGATTTGAGCTTTTGTCTCGGTCAATAATCTGCAAAATAAAATATGTTCATACTTATAGAACCTGATTTGGTAGTCGCTTAAGAGATATTTTTCAGTACTCGTCTGTGTAATATATTTGGTAGTCTTTTCTAGCAAACCTTCCCTTTAAAGTAACATTTTAAACGATGAAATTGCACTAGATTAACTTGCTAACGAACTTACAATAATTATATCCCAAAGATGATTTGCACAAATTTAATGAAAGGGTTACTTTAAAAGTCAACTTTTAATTCTAGTAAAGATATAAGCTTAAGTTCCTCGTACGCTCCATGGAGTTTGAAATTATGCTAAATATAAATTCCTTCAATTTCTTAATTAAGCTTAATATACAGAAGGCTTTCAGGGTAAGCCGAAAATAATATTTTGATTCGACGAGCTTACATGCAAAATAGCAGCTAGAGTGTGTCGGTTTTGTTTATATTTACACGATTGTAGTCAAAAAGCCCTGTACGTACCTCGATCGGATAGAGCTTCTCTTGATCCACCTTTTCTGGGATTTTTGGACGTATCTTCTCAGCTTTGAGACGAACACCGCGCTCAAGATTGCGATAAAATCCTTCTTCTCGACGAGCACGTTTTCGAGTAGCCATAATTATTTGGCGGGTATTCGATGGATTTTCCCGGAGCGCTCTCGTTCAAACTGCGCAGGAGCAGTAGCATCTTGTAATACTGCGCATGTCGGTAGTATTTGTCTGGCGTAAGGGGGGAATTTTTTGGAATGCACAATTTTTCGGATCTGGTTTGAAAAAGGTGAGCAATTTTAGAATGAAATATTCATTATGATTCACGGGGAGTGTGCCAAAATGCTTCATACAACGAGTGATTTGCTATTGATTTACTGACAGTTGAGCATTTGACCTTCTAAACTGGAAATACAGCGGAGTATTTGAACAAAGTTTTTCAAAAAAAGTTAAATGCCTGGGTGTTTGCCCGGGAAGAAGGGGGGGGGGGGGGGGGGGGATGGGCGCTTTTGGAATGGACCGATACATTAAGCTTAAGCTTATGCTAGTTATAAGCCTTCACGAGAAAAATCTATTGCTCTCGATTTCCTTCTATTACTCGAAAATTAACTTTTAAAACTAACTCTTGATCTTTACGCCTGTTTTAGTGTATTCATGAGCCAAAATTTAGCCGGACTTTATTGAACTAATTGCTTTTTGATTCCGAATTTAAAAGATACTACCTGAACTCCTGAAGCTACTTGCACTTTGATGTTTTCTTGAACCTTGATAGTTTTGGTCGAGTTTAACCAATAAAATGTTTTGAAGCATTCTAACAAAGATTGTATACAATTACTTCGTGCTCTATCCGCTTCCTACAACAGAACACATCACAGGCGAGGTATCCTTTTAAGTTAAACATGAATAACGTTGTTGCTGTTGTTGCTGCTGACAATGCATTAGTCAATTGAACCCCCTCCACCCGACCTGGGGCAGATAGGGGGATTTGACAAAGGCCCTGATCAAATAATATCAAACCCACTGCCCCTGGGGAAAAACCTGGGATCAAATCGCCTACCCTGTGCACAAATTGGCAAGGGATTCGGAAAAAAAAAACATTCACCAGCAACTCTACCGGGAACAAAATATTGCTTTAATAATGCAACAGTTTTCTTTTCCTTTAAAGTTTAAACAGTAGTCAGTCAAAAAGGCAACAAAAGAAAAAATAATTCTGTTTTCAAAGGATTTTGACGTAGGAGGACCTGTGTTAATACATCGTAACAACACTTGCTGAGGGTTATTAAATTTCGTAAGAATATAAACTTCACATTGCAACAGGGTATTTCTGAACAGTGGTTACTTTGAAAATGTTAAACAGCACATTCAGTATAAAGCCACTTTCCACTTGGTGCATCCACAAGTCCCACACATTCGAAATGGAACCACTCTATAGGGCAGTCAGGGCTATCACAAGCGATCATATTGCCAACCTCACCGGGCCTACGCAAAGACACCAGGCGTCATTCCCAGCAGTGAATACCTTATCGCCGGACTTCTGTATGGCTGACCTCTGCCGTCTTGTAGCTGCCGCCT
Organism: Pachyseris speciosa; assembly: GCA_016490735.1. Classification (NCBI taxonomy): domain Eukaryota; kingdom Metazoa; phylum Cnidaria; class Anthozoa; order Scleractinia; family Pachyseridae; genus Pachyseris; species Pachyseris speciosa. The sequence continues at coordinate 415,335 of JAEMWC010000751.1, read as the reverse complement.
TACGTACACCATCCTCTTACTGGTTCCTCACAGCGTCAAGATGAGTTACCCACATTTCAACTTCTTCAGAACTAAGAAGAGTTCGTTTAGCAAGATCTTCTATCTCTTCTGAGGTCAAGTCCCTGTTCTCTTTTGGAGTTTTCCCAAAGCTTTTCATGATGACAGTACTAGAAGGGTATGTATGACCTGCTGGTAAATCACTGCTGTCTGTGGTCAGTAAAACGTTTTCAAGACGCATAATGTGCCCCGTGCAAAAACCATGGGAATTCGTACGTTCCTTAGACCCCCAAGGGCGCTTTGGACCTGGCGCTGGTAAAGACAGGAAGTGAACATTGGGTCCGCCAGAATACCACGCTGTCTCATCTGTGGGTTTTCCTCTCAGGCAATACATGGGATGACTGCAGTCCGCGTCATAACAAGCTTGAAGTGCAAAGACATATTAATTTGGTAAGGTTTTCACCACGTGCCGCTCGCATAGGACAGCGCGAATACGACAACTTGCAATCGATCCACTTCTCGACGAAATTTTTCGGCACAAGTATCAATCAATCACAATCAAAGACGCAAAACACATTTAATCGAACACTCCCAAGGGACAAATCTCTTATCAAAAGTGCTTATATGCTCCTATCATCTGCCTGTCTGTCACGGGTCCGGGGTGGGGTTTCAATTGACTAGTGCATAATGGCTAACCGTTAGAAAAAATACCATTTTCGTGAGGTAAAAAACCTTGACTGTTTTAAGAGCTTATCCCCACTGATCCATCGCAAATACATAGCTCAATGGGAGTCTGTGTGTCTGGGTTACCATAACAAGAGGGCTTACCCTAGCTGCCTTGTAAAGTGACGTTCTGCTAGGGATAACGACAACAAACGGCCATTATGTCCGACCGAGTACAACGCGGAAACTAAACGAAACACAAGGAAAGGAAGTTTAAAGGAAACGTGTAGTGCAACACCTGGTGTAATACCTAACCTTATATCTAGTAATTCAGTCTAGTTCTATGTCGCCGAAAACTATACTAACTTATTGTGTAATTGCGCATAGTCATTGATAAGGGTGAAGCGGGTAGGGAGTGTAAAGCATTGTTTTCACGCATAGTGTATGGGGTGCGGACTGCGAGGAAACCAAAAACAAAATAAAACAGGAAAAGCAAAATGAAAAGTATGAAAATTGAATTAAGGCTCTGGGCATATGGCTATCTATAATCCGCTAGAGATCATTGGATCATTTCTTGTTCTACTCAGGCTTCATTACGGGTGATTACCACGTATCCACAATTTTTTGGTTTTGTTTTCGTTTTTGCCCCTGTGACAGTATATTTCCTATTTATAATTATTTATGTAAGTATTTCCATATGACTTTTTGTTCTTCTTAGTGTTGTTTATTGGTGTTGGTGAGCCCTGAACCCGCATTTTAGAAACAATTAAACTTTCCCTGAGAGAAACCTCGTTTTAGACTACCCAGCGGAGGTCACTGCTGCGTAAATATCAATTGCTTGTAATGGACGCTTTGCAAACGAATTATTTACAGGTCGAAACTTTTGAATGGGCTTGGTACAAAATTACAGACTTTGGTATCGCCAGTCACCGCACCAAACAAATCCATGACAAGAGGTGAAAACGGCGAAAATCAATGCGAAGGACAAAAAATGGAAACCCCTACTCCCATTTATACAACATTAACTGTTATCCTAACTTTGTTTTCTATAACTCCCGTACATTTTATTTTTATGTTTATCTAAATTTAAATATGTTAAGTAATTATTGGTTGTAGTGTATTGTAGTGGAGCTTTCGTTGTAGTTTGTAATTAAGGTTTGTAATTGAGGTGATCTTTGTTGTGTAAGAATTGCAATCTTTGCCTGTATCTTTTTGTACCTTCTTGTACTATATACCTGTAAAGGAAAAAAAATACTAAAAAAAAAAAAATGCGAAGGAAGAATGCTCTTTGGCCAACAGATAAGGGACAAAGATCAGTATCAATCTACTGAGTTTTACCCGTAAGGTCATCCTCTTTTTCTCTATTTAGCGTAGGAGTTTTTCGACTTCGGGTAGATGATCGGTGGAATGGACCCCCTCTCCCACCAAAAAATAAAATAAAATAAAATGAAATAAAAACTAAATAAATAAATAACATGCACTATCAGCCTATCATGTGCAATATTGTACCATCAACACAAATCGTCTACCCCGCTCTACAATCAATGGTAATCTGCGCGCACTGTCTACTTTCAGTACTTGATCCTTGTACTGTAAACCTTTTAATACTCTCACATACGTCTACCGTTTCTCGGTTTGATCGCTTTAAAATAAAATTAGTGACTATATCAGTGTGATTTTGGGTGTCTAATTGGATGGTGATATGCAATGCGAACGATAACTCGACTTTCATTTATTTTTTATTTATTTATTTATTTATTTTATTTATTTATTTATTTATTTAATCACTTCGCCAGAGACCTGGCAGGGACACTACAACAGCTTGCGCCAATTACTGTAGGCCCGTAACTGCAAACCCTCCCCCATAACCACATTCTAGTAGAGGTAGACCACTACACCGGGGACTACGTCCCCTACTCTTTTCGAACAGTGCGTGGGTTCTTTAACGTCCCACAGAATCAATTATGAAGAGTTGTGAGACGGGGCCTACGGTTTATCGTCCTTATCCGAGAAGACTAGAAAGTCTAACCATTTGCAGATGTCATTACAAAGGCAGCACTTTCTCCTCAATTATTTAAAGACCCTGAGTGTTGGTCCGGCCGGGGTTAGAACCCTCGACCTCCCGCACGGTAGTCCGGTGCTTTACCACTGAGCTAACCGGTCGGCTAACACAGC
>JAEMWC010000751.1:387500-402500 GCA_016490735.1 Pachyseris speciosa | reverse complement strand
TGATGATCAACGATCTCCACTCTTCTGGGTATAACGTATAATGGGGATAACTGCAAGGAACTCGTTATTGACTTTAAGAAGGTTAAACATCATTTTGACGCAGTTACTGTGAACTCTCAAGAACTCGAACGCGTAGATAGTGTTAAATTGCTAGGAGTTATTATAACCAACACACTCCAATGGAATTGTCACGTCTTGGATATAATCCAAAAGGCCAACAAGAGAATTTACTTTCTTATACTAGTAGTAATCGTAGATTAGAAAGTGCGTTCGAGTATTGGTAGGTTTGGTATGTTAACCCTAAAACCACCATATGGAGGGCCATGTGGTCCATGATGATCTTTGAACACTAAAAGCACATTGACAGCATCTTGGAAAGCCTAAAAAATATCAACTTTGACTAACACAATATTAAAACATAGTTTCTGAAAATAGTTGTAGCAGCAACGAACAAATTATTGTAGAAATCGGCAATTGTTTGAGCTTTATCCAGACAGTAATCCCCAGAAATTCCTTCAGCTCCTCAGGACTTGTTCCGACCCAACATGGTTTGTTCCTTCGCATGGCATATTTGTTTGTTTCAGTGACGAAATCGAAATGACCGATCCGTGGTGTAAAAAAGTGTACAAAATATTTCTCAGACATTTGTTTATCCTGATATAACAAATTTCAGCCGAGGTCGTTTCTTGAGAGGTAAGGTGGCAGATCATCCACTTCAATCGCCAATCCTCGCCACAAAGAACCTTCCTTGCTAGCAGAGGTCTCTGGCAGAACCCCAATTTCTTCGTGTTCAACAACTCGATCAAACAGGTCTTGTTTTCGAAAGATTTTGTCGATTCAATTCCGCTTTTACTCGATGAATTGTCCACTTATTATAATTGTATCGCCGCCATTTTTACTTTCGCCATTTCCAGGCTGTAGCAGCTCATTTAAGACATTTAGAAATCTCTTTCGTCTTCCTCGCCGACGGCCGCCATTTTGAAAGCTTTTGAATTGGCTTGGCGATGTTCGCCCCCGCAGATTGCTTGCAGATTGCAGGGGCAGCTCTTGTCAAGACCCGTTCACCCGTTGTCCAAAAATCTCGATTCAGTCTGGATTAGAACTGCGTTCTGCGAACGCAATTATTATTATAACGAGGCAGAATGCTTTGCGCAACGAAATTGTGACGTCATTCAAAATGGCGCCGAAAAGGTAAACCATGGAACGAAAAAACACGGGTCAGCTTTCGCTTGCGTGCACAGGGAACCTATGCGATAACAGGCAACCCAGAAGATTAGGAAGCGTTCTTCCTTCGTCGAACGCAATTACTTAAGCGTGCAAATGTTCCAGCACACGATATTATTTGCTTCTATCTCACTTGTATAAGGCCTTTCCTAGAATATTGTGCCCCCCTGTATCATCACGCATTGCCTGACTATTTAAGTAAAGATATTGAACGCATTCAAGAACGTGCACTATCAATCATTTCGCCAGGCCTTTCCTACAATGACATAATGTCAATGTTGAAGATGGCATCTTTAGAGGACAGGCGCATAGATCAATGTAAAAAATTGTTTGATTCTATTGTATCTAATCCAGGTCATAAGTTGCATCGCTTTCTCCCTCCCAAGAACTATTGTCATTATAACCTCAGGAGACAACGCCACTTTGCAAATCCAGTCATGCGGACCAAGCGCTTTTCTAGCACATTTCTGCCATCTATGTGCAAGCATTAGTAGTTTTTGTTTTTGTATAAAGTATAATCTCATTTTAAGTATAACTTTATAAAGTAGAATTCTAAAGTACAATTTTGTCTAAAATCAGTACTTTTTCATATTTTAAATCTTGTATCAAATGTATTTGTAAATTCATGCAATTCAGCCTTAGAGGGCTACCATGTGATTTGAATTAAAGCTATCTATCTATCTATCTATCTATCTATCTATCTATCTTCTCCTCTATGATCAATCAAATATTTCCCTTTATGTTTTTCTCTTTTCTTTCTTTTCTTCTTCTTTCTTTCAGTTTTAGTTTCTAGCACTATTTTATTTTCAGTTTTTAATAAATGATGAAAACCATCATTATTTCCGGCAAGCCCTCACAGAATAATTGTTTGCTCAGACAAAGTTATTCTGTTGAAACAGAAACAAAATCACGTATACAGCAGTCGTACAACAATGCATGCATACTAGTGACTGAGGAAACGTAAACTTAAGGGGATATCGACGCATATGCACAAACTTTCGGAGTGGAAATAGCAGCGGGACACTCAGTTGGACAACAAACCCTTCTTCAAAAATAATGGTTAGGGGATGAAATTTCCTTTATTTTACCATACACATTTATTACGAAACAACAATGTGAAAAAACTTTAAATAGGTAACTAAATATAAATAAAATTGTGGCCTGGTTCAAAAGTTAACTTGTTTTTTTTTCCCACAAATATGCAGCTATTACTACTGTGTCAGCATGTACTGTGCACACATATGGAAGAAACAAAACAAAAGTAACTTATTTTTTTTATGTTATGCTGTAATTATAATGTTCCTTCAAATTATCATCGACAAAAATGTTGAATCTTACTAACATCTGGGAGCGGTCAAACCGATGAGCTGAATAAGTCAAATGAATTTCAAGTTTAAAACAGCTTCAATATTTTGATCGGTTATAGTCATATTTTAAGAAATTGCGATGGCATGGCATGGCATGGCATTGCATTTCTAAATGCGTTTCAGCCAATTTAGACTACACACAAATCGAAATTTCTAAATGGAGTAGGTACCATACCATCACGTGTTTGAGGTCGTGCATTTGCTTTGCCGAGATTTGATAATTCTTTTCTGCACCTGGAGCGTCCAGTACTCGAGTCTACGCACTTAGGTATCTTTCGCTCGCTTCACTATCCCAAAGAAAAATTAAGGGACTAGCTTATAGTCTAGGGTTAAAAACCAGTCTTAAGTGTTGGCTTATCTCGAGTTACAAATGAATAATCATGAAAACAAAACCTGTTCCCAAGAATAGTTTCTTAGACCCTTTGGTTTTTCCAAGAGTTGTTTCTCAGTGCGAAAGAAATGGCTTCTCAGTGAGATAATGGTACTTTTTCAGGTAGACATGACATATTGATTTCACCAAGAGCAAAAGAAATGGAATCTGGTTTCCTGCCCCCCCCCCCCCCCCCCCCTCTTGTTCAAGAGGGTATTATCCTGTTGTCTTAAAGTGTCTATATCGTTTTAAGTTCTTTTTTTATGGTTCTGGTATGTACTTAAGGAGTAGATCGCTGTTCAAAAAAGTTGTTTTTGAATTTACCCTGAAATCGTTAGTCAAATTACCCACTTGAGCCACACCCATCAAACTAGACCGCGCTAGTAAGGCGCATGGGTCTATTCCTGATTTGACATCACAAACTTCTTTCCATGCATGTTTACAAAGACTAAATGCGATGCAAAACAGTTTGTGACGTCAAATCTGGAATAGACCCATGCCCCTTACTAGCTCTGTCAAGTTTGATGGGCATTTCTCAAGCAGGAAGCTTTAATGATGATTTCAGGGCAAAAACATGGCGGAATTCAAAAAAACTTTTTTGAACATCTATCGACTCTTTATGGACATACCAGAACCACAAAAAAAAAAAAAACAACAACAACAACAGAAGACAATATAGACACTCTAAATGATATTTTTTGATGCCGACAACAAACTAAGACACAGGAGGGTATCATCGAGTAACCAACTCGACTCATTGTTGCCAGGACATTGATGCTGAAGACTATTTATGTCAGTCTGTAGCAAGGTAGTCAAAACATCTAAAATCAGTATTGTATGGTGAAAGTGTATGCTCCACTACTCAACTGACTTACAAGACATCAGGAAATCAGGAGCCAGCATATAACAATTGGCAATCCAATTAGGATAGTGTATGCCGCAGTACTCAACTGAAGTCATCAAACATGACTTCAGGAATCAGCATAACCCACATACTCTAGACCATTTCAGCAGTCTAAATCAAACTGACAATGTTAGCAGGAAGTCCAAGTAAACTGCAGTGCTTTTTCTACTCATCTGAAGAAACACATCTACTGGACATACATTATGCATTTGAACACATGCAACCGAGGCTTGGGACATTAGAGATCTGGGTGTATTGAATTTCACTTTATCCACTCCACACCGGAAACAGCACCTGTAAAACAAAAGCTGTTAGGCGTGTGAACAGAAAACAATAAATAACTGACATTTATTTAGGTGACAAATGTAACTTTGGTTTGGAACAATTAAAAGTGATAAGCTATACCTAAGATCAACTCCAAAACAAGGCAACTGTAATTTTGATTCCAGGTAGAGCTTGACACAAATTCCATTGTGATTGCTTATTTCCAGCCTCACAACTGCAGCATGGCCATCAAATAATGGACTACGGATAGGCAAGGTAACTTCACCTTCTATGCACCATGACCCAGCCAAAGAAAAGCCACCTAGGCTGACATTAGAACCCTGATAAAATGTATACAACATGACATGAATAGTGTGAAAAGATTGAAATATACAGTAAAGAATATGATAACTTCTGAGGTAAATTGGTTCATTTGAAAATGCCTTATTCAATTAATTTAACCTAGCCTTAATCATGTAGTGTGAGGCCACTGCTTGCCGTGTACAACTTAAAAATGTATTTGTGTTTATCTGGTAAAGCATGTTAACTTACACCACAAGCTCCTGATAGACGAGCATCCAACAATAGTTTCAGGTGGCCTTCAGAATCAGCTTCTGCAGAGGAGTGGACCTTTGTGCATCCAACAGCATAAAGCGGACAAGGACGGCCCTCCTTGACACACACAAAAGGAAAGTGGGACAACATCTTGCACCTATGTAAAAAGTTTTGCAATCATCCAGTATTAAATACAGTTGCAAGCAGTGACATCGACCCACACATTCATTAAATGTCAAAATTAGTGATGTACCTTTCCACTTGTACCCCACATTCATTTGGGCAAGACACCATTTTGGCAATACACAGCTCGTCGTCTGCTGCCAAATCATTATGTGGAATCTCTGTGCCACAAGATGGGCATTTCACCGTTCGATATGGGCAGTTGATCAGATGTTGGGCAAGTTCACATTGATATGCACGAAGAATGCAGCCCCTGTCTTTAAACTTGCACTCCACAGCCTTCATGTCACACACAGGAAGGTGACTTGCAAGAGAAGACACTGGTCCAGTCCAGCAACATCCTCCTGGATGAGTGAGTGTTGATGTGCACCTCAACATTCTCTTACTAATGGCACCTTCAACAGCAAGATTTCTCACCAGCAGCCCATTAAGATTGCTCCTGTCTACAGGGCAACAGGTGTTGTTCACTTGCCATTCTGTAATGCACTTTTTACAGAATGAATGGCCATCTTGGCAAGTCACTGGGTGGTTGAAAACACCATAGCTGAAAAAAAAAAAGGAAGTTAACAACTAAAAACGAAAAAAATAAAAAATACAGCAGGAAACAGAAATCACCCAATTCAAGACTCTATGTTGAAAGGTACTGATTTCAAGTGGCTATATATATAATACTATGACATTGTGCTTATCCAGCTGCATTCACATAGTCAGGTTTTTTACGAATATAAGGACAAAAAGGTCACTTGGTAATTTTGACAACGTTATGAAAGGAAGCAGGAGAAAGACAAGTCTTACAGCTAAAAATGGATATGTAGTAATGAAGCTTATTATACTCAACCAGATACTGCAAAAGAATTCATCATCAACGGCTTCAAGAAATAGCTCGGGAGCAAACCCTGTCATGACTTTATGCCAAGGATGAAAACAGAGAGATTAGAAAACGATTTTATAGCAGTTAAAACAGACCATGAGCAGACTACTGAACAAACTACGGTGTCATGCTTGTCACAAGAACAAAATGGCGTCAGATGCCGTAGACATACATAACTTACAATTCAAAAAAGCACAAAACTGAGTGAACAAATAACAAAATAAAAAGTAAAAGAAACATCAACATAGATCACAACTACTTACCCGAAAAAATACTAATAGAGAGAAGACGAAGAAAACAAACTTTAAACGATACAGAAAGGACCGAACACGCGATAACTGCGTTCGTGACTTCCCCACAGAAACCTCACAACGCTCACGTTACATGCTGAAGCCATGGCAACTAACATTTTCAGAGTTGTATTACGTAAAGCATGGGTTTCATGTTACATGACTTTTCGACTTAAGACGTTTCTTTTCGAAATATTTCGTTATATTTATCGAAATATAATTTTGCTACAGATGGCGGGCCATATGGGTTCAGTTCCCGTCGAAGACTCACATACGTTCTTTGTCCTGGTTTGCTTTACCCGACAAAATTCTTGAAATCATTTCAGCGACGATGAATTATTTCACGCGCACAATGTTAGCCAAGATTTATGCCATTTCGAGTAAATTCGAAAGCGTTAATAATTAAGAAAATAAATAAACACATTCAGACTAAAAAATATTTTCTGGAAACACTCTTTGGACGTGTTGAAAAAGGAACACCCGCTGTCGTGGTGTGGTGAGTTCTTGGAAGAACTTAAACTTTGACCATCTTTCTTTAAGGCTATTGACAGCGCTGAAACATGATTACCTAGCAAAGGACAACACTCAGTAGCTTGGTACTGATCTGAGTCGTATCGATAGGCGAAATAATTAATTTTGTGTCCCGAGCAAAATAAATATTCAAACACATAGCACTGTAAGTTGCTCTGAAAGAATAGAGCATGCGTATGCCACTATTAAGGTTCAAATACCATTCAGTCCGTTTCCTATTCGCAAACAACGCAAATATTGGATTCTTCTGCCTTTACAAGTTTTCTAAATGTGATAAACCACTTTGTTTTCTAGACATCAACAATGCGTGTTTATTTCCATGCACAAGAACTCTTTATGCTTCAGTGAGCCAGAGGAAGTAAGTTATAGCACTTAAAGATACATCCACTGCTAAAACACCTTCTAATTTATTTTCGTTTGAGCTGCTCTTGTATCAAATGCTAAAACATGAAAATAGGTGCTGTAGAGTCATAATATCTAACTTTCTAATGAGGATTCCAAAACAGGTTTGGTTTCAAAATGCAGACAGAAGAAGAAGATTTAGGTGCGTTAATGACTTAATGCCTTAAGAAATGGGGAAAAAAAGGTAATGATGTACGTCAGTGGGAACTAATTTCACATAACAAAAAGTCTTGCCAACATAACTGGCACACTCTAGTCGCGTCTTAATTTCCCTTTTCGGATGACAATGTTTATTATATCACCCCTGACACACCAGAATTAATTTGTAGGTGGCGAGGCGTCCAATTTCTTAATTTCTTAACTAACATTGTTAATTCAAGCACGTTCAGGCAAAAACAACTTTCCACTGTTTAGAATTGATTTTAATTTTTAACGCAGTGTAAAGTGCAAAGTATTCTGTAATTTAAACAATTCAGATTTCAATTTTTTTTTTGAGAAAGACTGCATGCCGTTCCCATCAATATTTCAGTAATCAAATTCAAACGAGGAAGAAATGCGACGGTTTATGAATTTTCGACAGAAGGCGTTCTAACAAAACAACCAAACTTCTAATTAATACTGTCCAATGTTTAATGAATATACAATATTGCTAGCAAAATTTAACGTTCCTGTAAACCTTCAGGGGTGTCTTTCGGGAAAATCGCTCTTCTGCGCGTTTTTTTCAAAGAAATCCCAAGAAACTATATACCACTGGAAAGCTAATAAACCATAAAACCTGAAAATAGCAACCATAAGGTCTGAAAATAGCTTTTAACCTTAACAAATTTTGTTTTGTTAGCCGAGCGCAAGCGTTCAAACGGAAAACTGCCCGTGTTTTCTCAAAGGAATAAATAGTCCTTGCGTTACAACATACTGGTCTATATCATCCAGGAGAGAATAGGCTCAGCAATCAGTGTGGGGGCTTTTTTCATATTTTCATTGGTTCCTGAGAACATCAATTGTAAAGTTGACCAATGGAATTTTTCACTATGCGTGTCCCGCGCTTGGGCGCCACGGACAAAATATTTTGGATTTTGTAAAATGTTTCTCACACTTTGGTGAATCAATGTGTGACGAATACGTTAGTCAAATTTCGTCCAAATCCGATAAATTTAGGTTGAGATTAATTCATTTGAATGAAGAGAATGCACGCAAAAATTAACCCCGAGTTTTTGGCCTCCAAATATTTTCAGACTTCTTACGCCGTATTGAAGTTCCTGTCAACGCAGTCATACCGCCGACCAATAGAGAACAACCGTGGAACCCTGCTGAAGAGGAAACGTGACAAAATGTTCATGTAAAAAACACTATGCAGATTCACAGTAATTCGAGACCCAAGATGTGTGATACGGTTCTGCGACTACATCTTCATCCGGGATCTCGAATTACCGTGAATCTGCATAGTTTGTTTACATCAACATTCCAAATTTCTAAAGAGGCGAGACTTTTAAACTGTGTTACGAAAAAAAGATTAGTCATCTTCATGAAACGAGCAGAAAGGGAAAAGTCACCGTTAATATATTTATTATTGGGTTGAAAAATTCCCAGGATCACTCAGAATCTATGACAATACTGAAGCACTTAACGAATAGATTTTGAGATTCATTCCTTTACTTCACGCAATTTTTACGCTGGCCAAAATAAGGAGAAAGGCTACCCATTACTTTTTCCAAACCTTTACGTTTTCATTGCTTTCTGCAACGTGAATCTCCAAGGGGCCAGTCAAACAACAACAACAACTTTACTTATCATTTACTAAATGGTTATTACAGTATGTTCACTCGAGTGTAGCAGCCTTGCTGAGACTGCCATAGACAGCCTGAGAAGTGGTCCGGAGCAAGAATGTTTTGGATAACGCTCGCCAAAATAGTGAATTTTGGAAAACATAGGGCTGTCGCATTTACGTGCAAACAAGGAAACGCGGCAGTTTGCAAAAGCGTTGCCATTCTTTACAGTAATGTTTGTAAAGTTGTGGAAGGGATTACTAAAGTTTCTGCGAAAAAAAAATTAAACGATTTTGTTATCTTTCCGTTATCTCGCCTCGTTTTATGAGAAACAGCTTCTTGACGTTTTACGCATTATTTTGAGTCCAGTCAGGTATAAGGAAAAACTATATCACAGCGTACATACCTTTAAAATGGAACTACCATACAGTAGAGATAACACTGCTGACCATTTGGCGATTACATTTCATTAACCACGCTTTCATCTTTATCTTATGCCTGTCCAGACCGCCGGAATCCTACACCATTACCGGGATTAACACTATTCATGAAGTGTAACACATTTCAAAGTAGGAATCGGCCTGGTTTTCCCCAAATCCCTTTTGGCTTGGTGGTAACAATTAATATCAGAAGGTTATGGGTTCAGTTCCCGTCCACGACTCATATACGTTCTTTGTCCTGGTTTGCTTTAACCGTTAAAATTCCTAAAATCATTTCGGCGACGATGAGTTCTTTCACGCGCACAGTGTTAGTTAAGATATATGCCATTTTGAATAGGTTTGAAAGGGTTAATAGTTTAGAATTGAAAATTACAAAATAAAAAAAAAAATATTCGGACTAAAAGATATTTTCTGGGAACACTCTTTGGACGTGTTGACAAAGGGACAGTGCTGAGCATCTTATTCATTTCTTGGAAGAACTTAAACTTTGACCATCTTTATTTAAGGCTAGTGACAGCGCTGAAACATGATTACCTAGCAAAGGACAACACTCAGTAGCTTTGTACTGATCTGAGTCATATCGATAGGCAAAATACTTAATTTTGTGTCCCGAGCAAAATAAATATTCAAACTCATAGCACTGTAAGTTGCTCTGAAAGAATAGAGCATGCGTATGCCATTATTAAATACCATTCAGTCCGTTTCCTATTTGAAAACAACGCAAATATTGGATTCTTCTGCCTTTACAAGTTTTCTAAATGTGATAGACCGCTTTGTTTTCCAGACTTACAACGATGCGTGTTTATTTCCATGCACAAGAACTCTTTATGCTTCAGTGAGCCAGAGGAAGGAAGTTATAGCACTTAAAGATACATCCTCTGCTAAGACACCTGCTAATTTATTTTCGTTTGAGCTGCTTTTGCAGCAAATGCTCTTAAATAAAAATGGGTGTTATGGCCACCTAGTATCTAATTTTCTAATGAGGATTCTAAAACAAGTTTGGTTTCAAAATGCAGGAAGAAGAAAAAGATTTACATGCGTTAATGACTTAATGGCTTGAGAAATGCAAAAGAAAAAAAGAAGGTAATGACGTATGTCAGTGGGAACTAATTAAACATAACGAAAAGTCTTGCCAACATAACTGACACACTGTAGTCGCGTCTTAATTTCCCTCTTTGGATGACAATGTTTTTTATACAACCCCTGACGCACCAGAATTAATTTGTAGGTTGAGAGGTGTCAAATTTAATACTTGAAAGATAATTTCTTAACTAACATTGTGAATTCAAGTCACGTTCATGCAAGAACAACTTTCCACTTTTTAGAATTGATTTTAATTTTTAACCCAGTGCTCCCAACTATTCTGTAAAAGAAACAATTCAGAAAATGTAAACAGTGCGCAAGCTCCTCGTTGGTGTTGAGCTGATCTCAGTTTATGTCGGGCTTGAGTGAGTAGTCTAGTTTAAAGGCCAAATGTTGATGCAAACGAATTTTTTGAAATTTTCTTCTTCTTTTTTTTTCTTTCTTTTTTTTTTAGAAAGACTGCATGCCATTCCCATCAATATTTCAGTAATCAAATTCAAACGAGGAAGAAATGCTACGGTTTATGAATTTTCGACATAAGACGTTCTAACAAAACAACAAAGCTTCTAATTAATACTGTCCAATGTTTAATGAATATACAATACTGTAAACCTTCAGGGGTGTCTTTCGGGAAAATCACTCTTCTGTGCGTTGTTTTCAAAGAGGCCCCAAGAAACTATATACCACTGGAAAGCTAATAAACAATAAAATCTGAAAATAGCTTTTAACCTTAACAATTTTGTTTTGTTAGGCGAGCGCAAGCGTTCAAACGGAAAACTGACCGTGTTTTCTCAAAGGAATTAATAGTCCTTGCGTTACAACAAACTGGTCTATATCAGTCAGGAGGGAATAGGCTAACCAATCAGTGTGAGGCTTTTTCGATGTTTTCATTGGTTCCTGAGAACATCAATTGTAAAGTTGGCCTATAGAATTTTTCACCATGCGTGTTCATCGCTTGGACGCCACGGACAAAATATTTTTAATTTTGTAAAATGTCACACACACTTAGGTGAATCAATGTGTGACGAATACGTTGGTCAAATTTCGTCCAAATCCGATAAATTTAGGTTGAGATTAATTCATTTGAATGAATTGAATACACGCAAAAATTAATCCCGAGTTTTTGGCCTCCAAAGATTTTCAAAGTTGTCACGCCTCATTGAAGTTCCTGACAACGTGATCATACCGCCGACCAGTAGAAAACAACCGAGGAGCCTCCCTGAAGATAGCCTCCTTCGCGGACGTCTTTGGGCTCGTCACGCGTTCCTTGCTCACGAACGTCTGCTGAACTGAACTGCCACTTCCATTCCCCGGCTGTTAGCCTTTGTTTTGAAGAAACCAGTAACGAGCTGCGTAAGAATGCAAATCGACACCAGTTCACGTGCATCGTCAGTGAAAATAATCCCGGGGTCGGAGTCCTACTTTCCACAATTTGGAACACGAACTTTGATTGGCTAACCGCCGGGAACGGAAGTGGTTGTTCAGTTTAGCAGACGTTCGTGGGGAAGGAAAGCGGGACGAGCCCAAAGAGGTCTGCAAAGGAGGCCCCTGAAGAGGAAACGTGACCAAATGTTGATCTAAACAAACTATGCAGATTCACGATCCAGATCCAGGATGCGTGCTGCGGTTCTGCGATTACATCTTCATCCTGGATCTCGAATTACCGTGAATCTACATAGTTTGTTTACATCAACATTCCCAATTTCTAAAGAGGCGAGACTTTTAAACTGTGTTACGAGAAAGAAAAAAAAAAAATTAGTCATCTTCATGAAACGAGTAAACAGTGAAAAGTCACCGTGGGCAAAGAAGAGTACGGCCCGGGCCAAAGAAAGCGCAGAAGAATAAACAGACGTTCGATGAAGAGAAAAAGCTTGTGCCTTCTGCACATAACAGTATCAAAAGCGAGTAACGATGTCATGAACGTTTAAGTAAAATATCGAATGGCTTGCAGACAATTTTAATAATTGAGCGTAAAAGAACTGTCTAGGAATAACTTCGCGCACTAACAGCTCCTACTTCGCGCAGATTGAGTCACACTGTTTGTTCAGCGTTGGTTTCAGTTCCTTGGTAAAGAGAAAAAGAAAAAGAGAAAACAAAAGAAGAAGAAATTAATTCAAAAATAAGACAATCAAGTTTGTTCTGGCACTGTATTAGAATGTTAAAACTTTGCGTGATACACTTACCAAACTTACGATTACGTTTAGTCTTCCGAGTCCCCAAACAGGCAACATAATCCTTTGATAATGGAAACAGTTTTTCGACTCGACAATGAAAATAGGAATGACTGTAAAATTGCGACTGACTTAGGGCCTGTTCCCATGGAGGTGGGGGAAACGGGTAGGTGAGGTAACCCTCCTAACCTTAGACAAAAAAAAACAACAACAACAACTAAAAAACAAGGCTGGCTTTCACATGCAACCCCGTGGGCGCTGGGGTGAGGTTTAAAATGCTATCGCGTGGTCGCTAAGTACGTATGTTAACAAAGAATTCAGAGACAATTGCCCGGATGAACATCACCCCACCCCACCTCCAGCATTCACATGGAGAAAGCTCACCCCGGCTAAGCGGGTTACCCACCCTTCCTGACCGGGCAACCCATCTCGGTGAGGTACCCCATCTCAAATGTGAACGCGATCGAAAAATAAAGAGAGATTATATTGAGAGATTGGTAACACCACCGAGGCGGGGGACCTCACCTTCCTGGGGTCCCCAGACCCTAGAATAATAATGGGCTGGAACGCCCCGCTTCTTGATTGGTCAAAATTGTTAGGAATGTTAAGGATTCTTGTGGGCTATTATCTACGAAATGACTTGACATGTTCTGACCATAAAAATAACGTCATGTTAAAACAAGCAGATTAGCTAACTACCAGTGTAAACGTATTCTGGTCCTCTTTGGCCAGACTAGGATTTTCCCGGGCTAAAAACGTTTTAATCGAGTGATAATGTTTCCAATTTTGGGCTAGTCGCCGAAATGTTTAAGTTAAGTGTGGACAACGTTTTGAAATATAAGAGCATCTTTCTTTGAATTAACGTGAAAACGTTCAAATTTCACACACACACACAAACAAACAACAACAACTAAGACGCTCCATTTGACTGTATGCAGCTGTGGCTAAGTGACGCAAAAATTTAATGACATGTTAGACCAGTCTCCACAATCTCCAAGTATCTAACGAAAGCTTTTGCTATTGACCTCAATGCTGGCAAAAACAGTTGTCTCACGGAACGTCTAGCACCAGCAAAATATATTCGTTGATTAACCGTCTCGTATTTCGATTTCAAAATGTTGTGCATTCAATGCAACGTTTATTCAGTTCTGTGAAAACGTAGAGAAAGCGGAGTTAAGACCATAACCCGGAATTGCTGACCCTACGATCTGTAATGTTTTAGCTGTTTCTCCCGGTTCGTGCACGTGGCTTTTGTGAGTAGCTTAGATAGCAGCTGTTGAAAACTAACCTGTTCGAAAAGTGATATTCACTAGCCATTCCCCTATACTAGCATAACTTTCACCAATACTGAATAAATTAAAGTGAAGAGTGTACCAGGCATACGATTTTGAGATAGATGTACAGCGACATGCCGTTAAACCGTGCGTCATGCCTACTTAAAACGGTGAGTGGACGAAGTATTTATAAAGCGTTATTGCAAAAAGTGCAAATCCTTTAAAATTTGCTTCAAAGCTTATTCCATAAGCTTTCATCATTTTCCACATTTTCTACAACAATGAAAACTTGACAAAACGAACGGTTTCAACAAATGATCCCGTGAGTCGTTCAAACGAGCTTTTTAAATACGGTGGAACATTTATCAACGTGCAGCTCTTCACGACGGCCACTTTCTTTTGTTTTTGTTTTCCATACAATTGCCTTCTCTACAGTGGCCACCTCTCCACAACGGCAAAATCCTCTTAATCTCGTCCCAGATGCCAAAATAACCTCTTCACAGCGGTCATCAGTTTCATCGTTGCCTGTACAGCATCATTTGGAGAAAGGGAAAATAAAAGCGAACGATGTGCAAGCTGATGTGCTCAGTGTACCTTACCGCTTTTTTTGTTGACATTTTTGTCCTGAACGTCTCGTTTCTGTTTTATTGATATATTTTTATTTTGATATAGTATCACGACATCACACGTAGGCTTAAACTGTCCAATATATTATTAGTACTCTATATGTTGTGTAGCCCTCGTGCTCTTGCTTGTTTGAGAAGCCGTATATTAAGCATTCGAAAGAGCTTTTCATCAGATATCCAAACACCGCTTTCATACCTATTTATTGGGCATCGTAACTGCATGGGACGTTTACGCAAAAAAACTCAATCCCAACAAGTACCAGTTCTCGGTGGTTGGACTCAGTGGACAGGCTATTCTTCGTGCAACAGGCCCTGCAATGGAGGGACTCAAGTTCGGTACCGCTGGTGTACGAATCCATTTCCCTAAACTGGTGGTGGGGATTGCCAAGGAACGACGTTTGAAAAGCGGCAGTGCAACATTCATCCTTGTCCAGTTTTGTTCAAGGATACTAAATAAGTAACAAAAAAAACATCAAACAAATAAACAACAAATTTAGTCAGTCAGTGAGCGCTATAAAATCAAATAATGTTGATAATCGAGTTTATAAAGAAAGCATCCATTTTGATTTTAGCTAAAATCCAAAGTTTAAGAGATTAGAGATCTCATTAACACTTGAGGAACTTTCACGATTCGTACGAAAATGTGTGGCGTCTGGGCTCTCACCTCCTTCACGCCAATGAC
>JAEMWC010000751.1:375000-385000 GCA_016490735.1 Pachyseris speciosa | reverse complement strand
TTTCCTGCGTGGAGGTTCATGCGGCGTGTAAGCGTGAATATGTTGGGGGAAAAACGGTTTGACTGAGGAGCGATCTGCTCTAAAAAGCAGGAATACCGGGTTGGGAAAATTCTTTACGCCGTCAAGTTTACAAAATGACGAAGCACTACATAGCTGTGTCAGAGGTCAGCGAAAGTTCAACGGCGGCTTTGTCAACAGAAGAACGATGTGCTTCGAGGTTAGTTCTATAAATTAAACTGAACTACGTACTTTCACGGGCTCTTTCTGTATAACATTCAGTGAGTTTTTCGGTATAATTTAGAGTCAGTTTGACAGTGATGTACACAGAAAAGGTCAAAGCGCAGGAAAACCATTTCTAGTGAAAATAAGCGGAAGTGTTATTTTTAAAATGTATTTGAAATATTCAATAATTGAAGTTATACACGCTTACATCAAGGAGCTCATTTATCAAATTTAATGATTAGGCTGGGTTAGTGTATTGGGTTTTCCATTGTCTACTAGTGTACCGGACAAAGCTCCTTATACTTTTAAAATAAAAGCAGAAAGTTCTTAATGTTAATTTTAAGATTAACTCACTGCAAAGACAAGCACTAATGAACTGCTACATTTGACTTATGATCAACAGATTCCCTAGTTTCTGCTACTGGGCTTTTGCTGTTTAACATTTTTGAACTATAATTTAGGCTTTGCTTGGATCATAGTTGTGTTCGGATTAAGAGTAGACTGATGTGCATGGAAAACGTTCGACTATAGGGAAACCATTTCAAGTCAAAATTAACCAAAGTGGTTATATTTTTCGAGTAATTTTGCCCATTGGAATAACTGAAGCATTGTACATTGAGGAGCTCAGATTTCTTGGTAATTCCTCAGTTGATCTGTTGGGCTTTGAATTGGCTGCTGTTGCAAAATAAACTCACCGTTATACTTTTCTTCATAAATAGTGAACCCTCATGTTCATTTTCATAATAAACAGCTGCCATTACCTGCTTGCTTTGTTTGTTCTAAGAATGGAATTATAATTAAAATGTTCTACATAAGCTATGAAACACAACTTCCCTCTGATCCTCTGGTTTATTTAGGAGAAATCTCCCAAGAAGTGAAAAGGCTCTCAGAGCTAACAATATCTTTTGAGTTTCTTGCTGCTGCAAATATTTTTGATTCATTTTGTTTTGCATGACCTCCTCCCAACATTCTGATGATAGTAAAAAGAATTTTACTAACCAATCTAGAAACGCATTGTTGCTGTTTTGCATCTGTTCTGTTTTGATCGTTCACTAAAATGTTTTTTTTAATGGTAGAGGTTTGTTTTACACTGTTGAAGTAAGAGGCCTGATATGTAGTAGTTTTACTTGAAAGACCAAAATGTGTACAAGTTGAGTTATAATAAAACCATCACATGTGCAAATCAACAATAAAAGAGGGTTTCATTTCAACAAATATCATGAGAGGAAAACCCACAACTAGTGAAATTACTAGTGACACAATAATCTGTGTAAGTAATATTCACCATAGGAAACTACTATTTTCTTTAGTTTCTGAAATATTAATAAAAGTACATTACAACACATTAATAAAAACAAATGTAAATACATCAACAATTCTTTGTAGAGATGATCAAGTCTAAATAGTGATGATTCAGTTAAAAGAGAGGCTACAAATGTATATGATTACTTTTTGTTCAACAATTTTCATTCATGTGTTAGCCAGAAGGGTGTCCATTTAGCTAATATTGTAACACATTTATTCCACCTCTGCTTCCCCTGCAAGTGAAACAAAAGAAAAGCACATTTGTATGTATTGAATAATCAAATTTGCATAAGAATTTTAAATACACAACACAATTTAAGATTCAAAATGATGTTTCAATATGAAAATTGAGTGAGTTGATGCAACACCAAACAAAAACTTGTAAAATGTTTTGGTGTTTTTTCAGTTAATTCCTAACATGTGTTGAAGGATCCAGTTGCTAAATTGCCTTCTTCTGGTTGTGTTAATGTTGCAAACAGGCTATCATAATAACAGAAGAACTGGTGAAAATGTAGCATAATCAGCTGTCATGTTGGAAATTCTTCTGCCATCCTATCACTTAAAATCACTACTCCTATGAATTCTCCTGGTCTGAAATAGTTTTACGTTCTCTACCCTCTTAATTTGCAATCAAACTCAATATTACCTGAGAAAAGTAAGAAAAAGGATGAGCAAACAGACGTAAGGCTGCATTAAGGGGGCTTGGCCAAGGCATATTGACAAATTGACGAAAACGAATTCGAGTAGCATCCATCAAAGGCGGAACAAACTTGCTCGCACAAGAATCATCTTTGATCGAAAATTTGGTCTATCAATGCAGTACTTAAATTTCTTTTGTTTCGGTCAAAGTATTGATATGGTATTAGAGAATCTCTCCTCCTGGCCGATCCCCGTATCACGAATTAGTTATTCGGGAATACACAAAAATGTAGTCGCAATCAAATCTCGAAGCACAATTTAATTTCACTCGCGAACGACTGTCCTGACAACAAACGCCAAAATAAGTTAACGGAATGGTCTACAAAGTTAAGATTTAAGACAAAATAAATTTGGAGTAAGTGCAACTTGGTGATAACTCAATATTGATAGTAGATTATAATTTGCGAAATCTAGGCAGGGTAAAAGCGTGAACCTATAAATGCAATATTTTGAAAATGAAATTCGATCAACAAAGCTTTGTCTGGCCAGGGTGAATAGGGGGTGCACCACGAAATTACACCAGATTTTGCTAACAGGTAGTACACTAACAGAAGTATCACCTGTTAATGGGAATTCCCATATCACGAAGGGAAACAAAAGTCTCGGGGGTATGATGACAAACTTTTATTTGAGGTAATACAAAAACTAAATTTACTAATCAAACCATTCATCTTGCCTGACAACAAAAATCATGGATATGAAACGACAGCTGTACCCATCAAATGGAAGGATTAGTTAATTGCAGTGTTGTATTCGACTTTCATGAAGAAATGATATGTAAACGAAAACGGTAAGATTATCTTGTTGAACAACACCATGGAATTGAAAATGATAGCAACACGATTTCTTCCTTGGCAGAAAACGAAGCAAATAAAAACCTAAAAAAACAAACTCAAAGAACCAAAGATGGGTTGTACTTACCACAAAAGTCCCACTTGTTTAGCTTGACATTAACTACGATCTGAAGCAGACTCTTGGACGGCAGAAAAATGCATCGACACTGGGCTCGTCAAATACTCGTTGCAGACAAATCGCCATCTTGACCGTCGACACCTCCACACGAACAGACCTTTACCGACCGCAAAACTACGACAATTGATGTCACACCCAAATTTTTGTCTTCACCGTAAATTGCTTTTCGTGGTAATATGTTTGATTTGGCTTGCTGACGACCTGTTTAAGAATGCCTTATCGTTAAAGTTTTGGTTGTCAAATTCAACAGCACACAAAACCGCGTGATCGTCGAAAACTGAGAAAACAAAAAAAATTCACGCGCCTGCGCAGTCAAAAGTCTCCCTTGTTTTCGAAAACGAGATGAAGCAGGTGATTTTTTGTTGACAACCGTTACTCACTATCTATCACAGAATAGATAGTGAGTAGCGTAGCCAATCAGAGAACGGCATTCGTGATAGAACGCCAGTAGCTTTATACTAAAAACAAATAGAAAATAATGGTTTTACTATGTTGGCTTTCGGTCATTTTCAGACTGCATTGGTTTGCACTAAAAATGATTACGATGGGCGTTTAAGTTCTAAACATATATTCTATCATCTCGTTTCTAGGATAAACTTGATGTAAGATGCTTTAAATCATTACGATTGATGAAAACGAAGTTTGACTGAAAGGCTACCTTGTAAATTGTGGTAATTTATGAAGCATACTGTTATCGCGTCCATTTCTCTTTACGTTCGTCTCTTTCGACCAAATCTAGTGCAGGCTCGAAGAGTAAGACCAATTTCCCAGTGTCTCCTATTGAACATCGACTCAGTAGGGATGTTTCAGCTGTTTTAAACCACGGATGATGGCGGATTCAATCGATTCGATCTGCATGTACTTGATAAACGTTCGTGTACTTGGTAAACGTTCGTGGTATTTATGATTTCTGCCATTGATGCTATAAAATCCATCCATTGGCGTTTATTGAGGAAAATAAACGAATCACGATTTTATACACTACACAAATACACGCTGTGAAGACAAAGAATAAAGCATTCTGCTATAATCGAGCCATTGTCTTCAGTCGCCATGAAGTTGTTTATCTGTTGTAGGAAGTTTCAGGAAGATGTGTAGACCGGAAATAGAACGGGAGACTGCTGACAGGATGTCCGACACAAACTTCGCTGAAATTATAAATGTGACGCTTATGAGGAATAACCATATTTTGACATGAGAATTTCCAACGTTTTGTGATGATACTATAACCTATGGTTTTACAAGATTGCATTAGGCAGTTATATAGATAATCTGACTCAGGTCCCTAGCGGAGGCGCGGAAAATAGGAATGGAGGACGGTCACTGGGTTAAGCTTCCTCTCGGATTTTTCCGACTTTAATCGTTGTTGGACTTAAAAGGAGCTGTTCTAACTTATTTGAAGATCCTCTGTGTAGATAACGTCAAATCTGAGTGTCAGCATCTGGGCAAGCAACACTTCAAAGTCAAAGTTCTGCACGTTTGTCCTGGGGAGGGGTAGTCCCTTGCTTGGCCTAAACGGGTATGTGCCGCAAGGCAGGGTATGGTTTCCAGGGTCTTGAAGCTTAATTAAACAGGGTATGCAATTTCGCTGTATAGCGTCCTCAACAGGGTGTCTTTCTGGACCAGCATCCTTGAACACAGTACACGAACGTTGGCGGTGCGAGCTCTAAATGTCCCTGTGCCAACAACATTTTCAAAAACAGCGAATTCTATGATGTCAGTTATAGAAAAATTCTTTCTGTATGTGAAATGAAAAATAATAGAATGAAGGTTACGAATAAAGGTCTCTTCTCTTAAACATATTATAAAATAAACGGATTTATGATGACACTTAAACTGAGGGGAGTGCGTTTTTGCCTGAAATCCGTACACGTGATTTCAAAATCGATTTGAATTTATAAGTATCATTTCAGACCAGACCAGTCAAATTACCATCTTTTTTACACCTATTTTGAAATCATACAGTTTTTTCTGTCAATATTAATATTTGTTTCTTCACATCAGGAAACTGAGATTTTCATTTCGATATAGGTTAGAAAAAAGGATGCGATTTACAACAAAAAATAGTGTGATTCGCGAATAAATTGCAATGTTGAGAGCCAATGAGGTTGAATACATTCCCAATGATTTCCAGATGGGTGTAAAAATGTCTTACACAGGGTCAGGATTTGAAAGTCTCGCCAGCACATCCCCACCCAAGTTTCCCTTAATCCCCTCCCACCCTCCCACTCCCCCATTTTTTTTTAACTATTACAACTGTCAACTGGACTTGTGATAGTTTAGCGGAGACATCATAAAAGGTGTTGAACTTCGCAAATTACAGTCCCTGAAGCGACACGAACGTGAAATTAGTTTTAATTTCCTCATACTATAACTGCTCCAGTCGCATTTGCTAAGCTAGGCATAATCCTTATAATTTCTACACTGTATGATGGTGATAGGTTATTGGGACATACCAAAGGATCAGTTCTTAACAAACGGTTTGCAAAAAAAATAGACGACAAAAGCTAAGGTAAACATATTTACGTTCAACGTCGCGGAGTAGTTTTAAGTGAGTTAAAAATCGCGATTTCCAAACTCCAGTTTTATTAAGGCCCTCTTGGGCGCCCTAAGTTTGTTTCTCTTTTCCCTCAAATGAGCGTATGACCCCAAAAAGATTTCATGCTGTAAGTAATGAAAACACCCTAGCTTTCAGAGGCAAAATGGAAGATACTACTAGAGTAAACCTGAACAGGGCATTAACATACAGTGTATATGGCTCCCATTTTCTTCCGACACGCCCCGAATGCCGCGGGGTACTTCAGGCATAAACTTTTCAGAGAAAGCTTCGTCTGAAGCTCATCTCTGAGCGGGGAACACATGTTTAACGGCCTCTTGTATGTGTAGCAGCAGCTCTCAACTAACTCGTCTGGTACTGCGGCTAGTGTAGCATTTTCTGTCAGTGCCTCTGTAGCTAGCTTAACCGCATCTGTGACATTCTCATAGCCAGAAATCCCATACAACATGGCTTACAAAATGGCCGCAAGCATGCGCAGAGCACGCACATACGGATTTAACATGGCGGCGAAATATAAAGGAAATGAGGGGAAAATAATATCGTTTTGCATTTTGTGGCGTAGCCGCACAAGACTCAGTATTTCACATGATTTTAGTAGATAGAATCAAGTTCGAACCATGTTTTAATTGAAAAAAACAAGAGAAAAAATAGTTCTAAACGTGCGTTTTTTGATCACCATAAACTCATAAACTAGCCACACTTTTATCTCAATTTTCCTTTAAATAGGTCTTACCTTCGTGGTTTCCTTAGTCGGCTTCGAGAAAACAACTGCACTGAATTAATTCTCGACGATTTTATTCAAAAGATAAGATATAAAGCTCGCAAAAATAATATATTCTTAGCTCTAAAAAAATGTCCTTAACATGGTGCGTCTTCCATATAAATAGTGGCATTTCCCAGAAATGCGAAACGAGCCGAGATGAAGCCATTACGGAGGAAAAATGCATCTTCGAGCGGTTTATTTTCTTTCCACTACGCTCGCAATATTGTTTTAACGTGTTTTCAGTGGTCGCTTGTATCCCCATAACAATTTAGGTACTTGATATATGATGAACAGGCTGAATTTCGAAAAAATAGCGGGAACCTATCGAAGAAAGAACAGGAAAATATTCACATATCCCAAGTCTGATGTAACATCAATTAAATCATTTCAAACTTGGTAAATTGATTTTGTGGATACATTTCGATTAAATATGCTTAAAATTAGCGTAGCTAAGGGCATGTAAACAACAATAAGTCTTCATTTGTCCGCCCGCCATGTTGAATATCAAAATATACGCGCCCGCCGTTCAATCCGCTGACTGTCTTCGATTTGTGGCTATGTATGACTGGCGCCCATGGGAGAGAGGTATAAAGAGATCTGTTTTGGCGTTAAGAAATCGTCACGGGCAAATAATCGTTTGCCACCCTGGTCACCACGAGCTCGTTTCATCTGCCTGACTACATCATCACCGTTGATTTTCTTTCCGGTCTCCTCACTAAGATTTTACTTGAGATCCGCTAACGGCACTTGATCTTCTCGCGGTTTATACCTAGTCCGTGGATTTCCAAGTGCCCGGTAATTTCTATGTCGCATTATAACGTTATAACGCTACCTGTGCAATCAACCCCCAACGTCTGAAAACACAAGTTGTTTACGAGGACTCATTCCAATCACGTGTTAATAAAATAAGGGCAAAATTTTCTTAAGTTAGCTGAGGCACGTCGAAAAGCAGTCAGCCAAGCGGAGTAAAATCAAACGAAAAAAGAGTTCAACAAAGATAAATGTTCAAAGCAGAGAATTGTTTAATTCACATCTCGTTGTAGAGGTTTCTATCACTTGAAAAAACAGATTCGCTTAAAAACAAGCATCGGTAAACATAGCAAACAGATTGTCCAAAGAAAGAACTTTGTCCTCCAAGTTTGAGCTACTCGTTCCTCCCATTAATGGTAAACTGTTCTGTGACCCTTTTTGGTGAGCTGCAAGATGCCGTGGAATTATCATTCGGTTTTTGAACCACTCAATCCCGCTGCAAAGGGCGCGATGCAAGCCGATCCAAGTTTTAAGCTTTTCACTAGTAAAATCTTTTCGCACTTTCGTTTTTCACTCGGAAATTCACCTTCCTGAGTATCTTTTAAAACTAGCTCTTGATCATTACGCCTGTTTTAGCGAATGCATGATCCAATATTCCAGTGAATTTCACTGAAGAATTTGCTTTTTGATCGCGATTTTAGACTAAAAAACAACTTGCGCTTTGATCGTTTCTCAACTTTGATGGTTTGGCACTTTGACAACTTCGGTCAAGTTTAACCAATGAGATGTAGTGAGCCATTCTGACAGGTTTTGTGATTGGTCTGTTTTTGCGTGCCTTATAAGAATACAGATGCACGGCTGCTGCCACTCGTAGGATTTGGAAAATAAAGTTTTCCGAAAATTGTAGCCGATGCGTGAGGAAATTAAGAAATTCTTTATTATAAAACAAATGAAAAAGCCTTAATGAAAAAGCCTTAAGCCTTAAGGTTATAAGGTACTCGAGGAAGTGACGAGAGCACTCAAGAAGTAATTTAAAGCACTCGCCTACGGCTCGTGCTTCTTACTACTTCTTTCGTGCTCTCGTCACTTCCTGTTATATCTGGCAAGTTATTAACAATACAACAAAGCACGAAGTTACCTAGAAAATGTAGCCACAGATCACTGGAAAACTTGAACCATTTACAGACTTCAAAAAAGTTTGTCAAATCTCTGTAAAATGTATACATTTCCTTTGTAAATTGCAATGTCTGTAAACGTGCACACTTACAGAGATTTTATGAACCCTATAAAATGTCTGTAGATTCGACCGAATTTTACGCGTCCAGACCCCATGAAATGTCTGTGAAATCTCAATGTTTTCTGTGTAAATTGTAAGCAAAATTTACAGAGATTTCATAAACTTTGTAAAAATCCTTGTAAAATCTCAACGTATTCTCTGTAAAAAAAAACTCTAGGAAATAACTCTGTAAAATAAAGAACATAAAATGTCCATAAGATCTTCGTAAAAATCGAACCAAAATAACTGCATGAAATGGTAATAAAATGTACACAAATAAAAAGCACACAATGTTAATCAAAAGTGGGTGTAATGTTCGTAAAATATACATGGAGTACCACATGAAATATCAGCAAAATGTTCATATTTTCTCTGTAAAAGGCACAGGGAAACAAACCAGGATGAAAAAGGCCAGAACACAAAATCCCAACAAAATGTCTATAAAAAGTGAACAAAAGCTGGACCACAAAGTGTCTGTCGATAAATAAAGTGCACACAATATCTTCAAAAGATATGTATTTTATTGCAAAATATTAACGTTTTCTTTCCAAAAACGAGCTGGTACTAAAGCGACCTGAAAACCGCTAAAACCGTCAGTGGCCGTGAAATTTTCAGGGCCGAGCTTTCCAGTTCATCGCCACCAACATTTAACGGCCATGAAAAAAGGTATCCTTTCTATTGCAATTGCCGTAGAATTTGTATAATTTACATACCTTAGCTTTATCGTGTCTTATTAACACCGGAAAATTATATTTTCATTCCAAACGGCTGCTAGTATAACGCACAATTAGAGTTACTGTTTTATGTTACACTGAACTAGACGAGGCGTATTACCCGCCAGTTCAGAGGCATTAAACTAGACAGAGATAAAGACAAATTACACGCACGCTACACTGGACAATATACGGCGTTCCACCCGCTTGTAGAGAGGAATTAAACTATAGAGAGAAAGAGAAAGAGAGATTACATGTATGTTACACTGAACCGTATGAGACGTGCCACCCGCCAGTTCAGAGAGGTTAAACTAGAGAGAGAGAAAGAGAAATTACCTGTATGTTACACTGAACTGTATGAGGCGTGCCACCCGCAAGTTCAGAGAGGTTAAACTAGAGAGAGAGAAAGAGAGATTACATGTATGTGCCAGCCGCCAGTTCAGAGCGGTTAAACTAGAGAGAGAGAAAGAGAGATTACATGTATGTAACACTGAACTGTATGGGGCATGCCACCCGCCAGTTCAGAGAGGTTAAACTAGAGAGAGAGAAAGAGAGATTACCTGTATGTTACACTGAAGTGTATCAGGCGTGCCACCCGCCAGTTCAGAGGAATTAAACTAGATAGAGATTACATGCATGTTACACTGAACTCTATGAGGCGTGCCACCCGCCAGTTCAGCGGGGTTAAACTAGAGAGAAAGAAAGAGAGATTACATGTATGTTACACTGAACTGTATAAGGCG
>JAEMWC010000751.1:360000-372500 GCA_016490735.1 Pachyseris speciosa | reverse complement strand
CGTACACAAAGATTTGTTATTTTAAAGACTTGGTTTGCCTGGACTAGGGACTGTTATTGGCTGTGAAAAGCTTCTGTAACTTACATGCATTGTAATATTATACATTATGCCTTCAAGGAAAAGCCTGGACAATAAGACTTCACTGTAGAGGATATTTCATGCTTAGTATAGGCTTAACTTATTACAGTTTGCATAAAGGCAAAAAAATTGGGTAGAGTTAATGTGGTGGCAAAATGACAAGTACATGTACCTTACTCTGTTACAGTAGCATGTATAAGGTATGAAAAGGAAATTACTATTAGGGGGTAAACTTCAAAGGACTCTATGTAGCACATATGTATCATACCAGATTGGCTAGAAGAAAAAAATGCTTGTACTGCAGGTCACATTAATTTTTATTTATAGGAGAGATGAATGTTTTTTTTTTTTGAGCAGGCAATTTGAACAGTTTCAATTTATTTTTTTTCCATATTTCTTACACATTGTTACAAGATAAATATGTATTAAAATACAAAAGATAAACAAACAAGAAATTATTCGAGAATTTTGAAGCAGCCTTTTTGACCATCCGAACCGGATTAATGCACAGGATAAGTTCAAGTTGATCGTAATTCAATTTTTGTCACCTTTCAGTTGGCATGACAGACAATTCGTGACTCTGAAAGATAAAGAATTTAAAATTCGATCACATGTTTAGAGAAGCTTTTGGTGGCCAAGTGGGTTACTGTAATGGTAGCTTAGGGTTGGTGGTTCAAGCCCTAACAGGGTCAAGTTTTTTTCTTTGATCTCTTTTTTTTTTTTTCTATTCCTTTTCACTTGTTTTTCTTTTTCTTTTGTCAACGCTTAAGCTGTAAACCTATTTTGCAATTTAACACGGAAAAGCAGTGAGTCGATTCTATGGATATTCGCTACGTGAGAAACTAAGGCCAGCTGAAGCTTGACAGAACACTGGCACTTCGATTTGTTTGACAATTTCAAAGAGAGCGAAGAATTTGGTATAAATCTGCGTCTTCGATCCGTTGACCAGCTTCTCGACGATAACCGATATACTACTAAGCTATGTCCAAACAACGCCACGCAAAAGAGCTGTGTTGGTTGATTTCACTTCCAGTATTGCACCATCACTAGTACTTCGGGTATTGCACCAGCACTAACTCAGTCAATATTTGTTTATCTTTAAAACCGGGTCAAAAGGAACGCTCAAATCAATTCATTTCCTATAATTCTGACTAAACATTTCTTTTTGAAACAATTTCGCGATTTCCGACTCTGACCCCCCTGTATTTTATGGCCACCAAAATGTAGAAGTTCAGTTTAAAAACATTTACGGTCTTCCAAATAGCTTTAGTCAAGATCGAACTCGTTGTGAAAAACTGCTCAAAATAAACGCTTTCAAATAAATTCCTTTGCTATTGGATGTACATTGGAGTAAGTCAATTCTGACAAAACATTTATCTTCTCTTGAGTATGGAAAGGCTTTTAAAGTGCCTATGAAGCGAAATTTGTTTCTCGCTAATTTTAAATTTTAATCCATACAACTCAACATTCCAAAATTTGAGGTGCTCTTGATTAAAATCGGCGATTATACAAGCGTTTGAAATTGGGCTACTTTGCCCTCAAAAATGGCGTTTGAATTGCGCGGCCAAAAAGACACGTGACAATAGCTGTGACGTAATTTTGACGTAATTTTGGGGACAAGTATTCCAACTATTTCACTATAGTACATAAGCGCAAACACATTTTTGTACCCAAAATGACGTCACATCATAGAATTTCGCGAATAAACACGACCCAGACCCTGACCATTTTTAAAGGCAAAATAGCCCAACTTCAAACGCTCGTAAAATCAACAATTTTAATCACAAGCACCTCAAATTTTGAGATTCTTGCGTTTTTAGGGGTAAACTTTAAAATTAGCAAGAAACAAATTTCGCTTCATAGGCACTTTAAAGAGACGATGCGATGAGAAACATAATGGCGAGGATGTCCATAGAGAAACCATTGGGGCTTATACGAGCTACGGACTCCCAAAAAATTACAACTTGGAAATCACGATTTTTAACGATACTTCAGAAATTAATGTGATCAAGTAAGCTGAAGCCACTCCAAGGGAACTAAGGCCACAAGGTAGCGGGCATTACACCTTACCCCAGATTTAAGGTGTAATGCCCGCTACCTTGTGGCCTTAGTGCCCTTAGAGTGGTTTCAGCTTACTTGATCACATTAATTATTTTGTGAAGTATCCTTGTCACTCCAGCCACATCCCACAAGCTTTACTTAATCATGATTTTTAGGCATACATGTAGCTTATAAAATTAATCAATACATTTAGGTTACCAAAGTGAGTGAAATAAGAAATAAAACATGATAGTAATGCAGGAAACCCCAAACAGAAACTTGAAAAAAAAATCTGAGTTCCAGATGGGATTTTTTTTCAAGTTTCTGTTTGGGGTTTGATGCATTACTATCATGTTGTATTTCTTATTTCACTCACTTTGGTAACCTAAATGTATTGATTAATTTTAGTTTCTGTTTGGGATTTCATGTATTACTATCATGTTACATTTAGGTTACGTGTAAAAAGCAAGCACACAAACAAACACACACTGGCAGCAAAACATAAAACAACACAAAATAGGAGTAGCCAATAGTGGAGAAACGTTCTTAATTCAGATTTCAACAGAGAAATACTGTCAGCATTCTGAATTTCTGAATGAAAGGAATTAAACAGTTCAAGTCTGGAAACTTATTGCAAACTGTCTGATATTACAGATGTAGTTCTACAAGGTACAGTTGCAATGTCTAGTATTGTAACGATTAATATGACTTGTCAGCAAACACAGTTCTCTGAATGCATCAGGAGGGAAGCCTTTCTTGAAAAGTAACAAACTTTCCAATTTGAAATCAGTAAATATTAGATAGTTCACCTAACTGATGATCATAGGGTATGGACAAATACACAAATATACATGTATTTTACAGCATTATTCATTCTTTTAAAGTGGGAGTACAGTAATTTAAGACATACAGTGTGGTGTAAAGCCCTGGCCAAACTACATGTATCCAAACTATAGTGGCAAAACAAGCTACTGGTACAACTTGACGCTAAAATGTAATTTAAAACATACACTGTAGCACTTAAGTGGAAACCAAAAGCGCTTAGCGTTAATGTTTATGGTACCAGAGCTGTTCAGTGTTCAGTGTGAAGTGAGAAAAAATCATGGAATGGTTAAGAGAACAAGCTGAAAAGGGTATGTTCCATACCGTTTTACAGTTACCATTGCAAGATACACCCATGTTTAGGGAGATGATTAGAATCAACAAGCCCGGATCAGTTCTCAGAAATTTTTAACGCTATTGAACCAGACATCTGCAAAGCGAGCACGAAAATAGCAACTATTGATTGGCTAGCAGGGTGAATGTGACTTGCATCAGGATACAGCTTTGTTGGAAGAGCAGCAACACACTGCAACATTTTTTTCATTGAGCAGAATTGTTGGGCGTAATGTTTGATCAAAAGCAAACTCTATCCAACACTTCATCTAGCAAAAATTGTTTGACAAACATCATCCAACATGGGCGGCCAAACGGTCGAACAATCTTGCAACGTTAAATCCAACTTTGTTCAATAGTTTGACCAGGACTTAAAAGAAATAACAAGCCCATCATGCTGATGTGATCTTTTTTATGTTACACTGGATCAAGGTTGCATGAGGTGGAACAGAAATTCCAAAGACGACAAAAGGTTCAATAATGGTCACATTCCATCATCATGCTATGTTACAGAAAGTTCTTACCTTAAAAAGTTTTGCTTTTCTTTGCAACTTGAGCATACACTGTAAAGTAGTCTGCCATATACTGCACACGTAACTAAATGTATTCACCCTGAAGATTAAAAAAACCGGATGTCAAGGCCAAGTATGCACAGTTCAGAAACCAGTTCAGAAACCAGAATGAAAATATGAGCTTAAATATTGAAAAATATGTGCATGTTAACACAATACAAAATGCTACATTGGCCAGGCTGAAAGATTCAAAAATTCAAATCTTGAGTTTCAGAGGATGATTACTGTCATGATCTCCCAAACAATACTGTTACAATCATGTAGATGGTCTTGGTGTAGGTCTCTGGAAAACATGATCTACTTTTTAAGTGTTACAGCCATGATGGCAGGCATGAAGACAGTCTTATTTTTTTTGTATGCCCAAGCATTTCA
This sequence comes from Pachyseris speciosa, assembly GCA_016490735.1. NCBI lineage: Eukaryota > Metazoa > Cnidaria > Anthozoa > Scleractinia > Pachyseridae > Pachyseris > Pachyseris speciosa. The sequence goes on along the minus strand of JAEMWC010000751.1, from coordinate 368,283 downwards.
ACACTGTGTCTTAACCTTCTCATGACCAAGCATCATTGCAGTTTGCAGGGATGACGCAAACATTAAGGGAGATTTTGTTTAAAGGATTGGTGTTAATGCTGCACTGGCACATGCATATATGTTGGGCTTAGGAGTTTTATGCTTGTTCCATGAACATGAAGTCATCTTGAATGTTACATGTATTCTTTATTACACACAGCAACTAGACAATCATACAGTCTGTAGGTATGAAAAACACCCCAGCAGTAATGAAATTACAGAAATGCAGGAGAATACACTGTAATTACAGTATGGTCTTCATTGCACATTCTCATTACAAGCCATAAACTGAAGCTTGTTAAATGACCAATTATTGTAAAACTTAAAAAAAGGCAAAAAGCAGTGAACATACCACCTTATGATGCAAAAAAATAACTTTAAAAATTTTAGATAGTTCCACTTGCCTTTGATCTGCTCTCATACAGTGATGGTCTTACTGACAGTTGTAATACTTGGGTGAGCTATCACTACAGTATGTAAAAGGAGGCACATGCCATACAATACTCAGTAGCTGTTTAGCACAACTATTGCAAAACAAAAGTAAGGCTCCAAGCATTTCAAATACAATCAAGCAGGATAGAGATTTAAGTTTTAACACCCCAAATACTTGCCTGGACACAAGCACTGTAATATGGAAAAAAAAAAACAGCCTTTGAAGGTCATTTGTACATGATACGCAGTAAATAAAGCAAGCCAACTACAGTGTAATTTAATTGACATATTACTGTATACTGTGATTGGGATAAAAATACAGTTGTATATACAACTATAAATTAGCTTTGTCTCTATTTCTTTTCTCATTGTAAAAAAAGTCAGGTCACTGATATGAAATCAAACAGACTTTATTGGACGGCAGCTGTGGCCAGAATTAATTTTGTATCACACAATTTTTTTGGTTGAGTTAGGGTTAACAGAATTAATAGTTGCATTACCACAACAGTAATACTTGGGTGAGCTATCACTACAGTATGTAAAAGGAGGCACATGCCATACAATACTCAGTAGCTGTTTAGCACAACTATTGCAAAACAAATGTAAGGCTCCAAGCATTTCAAATACAATCAAGCAGGATAGAGATTTAAGTTTTAACACCCCAAATACTTGCCTGGACACAAGCACTGTAATATGGAAAAAAAAAACAGCCTTTGAAGGTCATTTGTACATGATACGCAGTAAATAAAGCAAGCCAACTACAGTGTAATTTAATTGACATATTACTGTATACTGTGATTGGGATAAAAATACAGTTGTATATACAACTATAAATTAGCTTTGTCTCTATTTCTTTTCTCATTGTAAAAATAGTCAGGTCACTGATATGAAATCAAACAGACTTTATTGGACGGCAGCTGTGGCCAGAATTAATTTTGTATCACACAATTTTTTTGGTTGAGTTAGGGTTAACAGAATTAATAGTTGCATTACCACAACAGTAGGCACTTCAATGAAGATGTCAACACTCAAACTAAAAGACCCATCTTCAGCCTCGATGCAGTACAGGGCTGTACACGCCATGACCAATAATTCATGAATTTCGTGTGACATGAAATTCCTTAGACCTTTGAAGCCCTTGTTTTATGCCACAATTAATGGCCGCAAATATGTTTTCTGTTTATTCTTCTTCATTTTCTTTTATTACTTTGGGAAAGTTTTGTATATCTATTTGTAAATTTTGGCCCATTTAAAGTCAGAAGAGTCAAGAAAGTTTTGTATATCTATTTGTAAATTTTGGCCCATTTAAAGTCAGAAGAGTCAAGTGTGGCAACATGGTAATGGCCAAGTCATACAGCATTGTTTTTTATCAAATTTAAAGTACTTACACTGTACATGTACTGTAACAAGAAAATGAGGTTTCATGTTGAGTGCTTTTTACCTTGAAGTTTCTACCAATTCACTGAGGGCCAACTTATTGCAATTTGGAAACTGATTTGATGATGAGTAAATTGTGTATATGTCTGGATAACTGTCTTCCTCATGTTTGATGTTTTTACTTCAAGGTCAGTTTGCATAATGGCCTATGTGGCTTGGCTCCACTCTTCAGTGTAAATTCAATCTGACTTGTCATTGTGTCTCTTTATGAACTGCAATTTTCATGCCCCATTGGGCATTCTACAATTGTCTAAGCTGAGTGATAATTTCTATCTTGATGAGATCTGTGATGGGGTCTACACTGTTGTGTTGCTTTGTTTTGCTCCTACAGCTGTATGCTTTAGTGTAGAGCTAAATGTTTCCTTACTTTAACAACGGCGCAATTTCAAAACAAAAACAGATGCTAACATTGGATCAAGGGAGAAAAATAGGCCTTTAAATTGGAAAGCTAATTTCAAAAGATGTCCACACAGTTCCATACATAATTATATACAATCATTGCATTACTGTTGTGCTAACCCTTCTCCCGAAACAGAGTTTGGGTCTTACATTTGTAAGTGTATACATAATTAGTGGATGGGACTTTGTGGAGTCTTGTCATCTAATTTAGAGACACTTGGAAAGCAAAATTTATAATTGAGTTTAAGTACAAGTACATTAATTTATGATCACACCAAAAGCTCACTTTGCCACCAACTACAGGTAAATCAATGGCTCTAATAAAGTGTAAGCCAGTTGAGCACCTAGTTTGTCGCAATCTTAGCTAGGATTCCTTACCTGCACATGCAGTAAGCTTAACCCTTGCTTATAATATATATTTAGCCAAGCCTAAAAGCGGAGCTCCAAAAGCATTCTTTTTCTACTGGCATTTACATATAGTGTTCTTGTCATATCACCCATCTGACCTCACTCAAGCTACAGACCCAATGCTGTAGAAAATAGTATGGAAAGGTGATCTGATCCAGTGGCACAGTGGATTTGGACCCCACGTGGATTTGCACCCTCCAGTCCAGATCTGCTTGTGGATCAGATTTGGACCCCCTAGTCCAGAACTGCTAGCAGATATGAATCCCCTTTTACGAATTTGGACCCCCACCCCTCCTAAAAACAAGCGTTCTATTGAGTAAGGTAATAAAAATTCCTTTCCAAACTGAGTTTGGAGATGTTAAAAAAGCAAAATAAAAATATTGAGGTAGGTTTTTTTTAATAATCTTTAATACCTTGTGTAAAAAAGAACCTGCAAAGCTAGTTTTCATCTATAAATTTTTAAAACAAAACATTTCTTAACATCTTAGAGCAATACCTAAGGACAGGTCTGTTTCCCCGTTCAACTGTAAGCAACTTAGTTACATACTTAGCTACTTAGGTATGGTTTAGAGCCACTAGAAATTGGTGGAGAAGCCTGGTGATTGCTCCTTGGAATCAGTATCACATCAGATATATAGTGATTCAGATCATCACTTCATAATGAATGCAATTTCAATTATCCACAGCCTCCCATGAGACAGTCAGAAATCGGAAATTGTGTATCCTCTGGATATATGTATGCCTCACAAAAATTATGAAAGAAAGATACATGGAAATCAATAAAAATATTTAGATGCCATGAAAAAAGACCAAGATATTTATTTTGATCAATTACTTCTTGACCTTACTATCACAACAAAAAACTGCTTGCTAACATTAAGCTCATCACTCAATGCACCTACAGTGTTTTCAAAAAGAAATCCAGCTGCTCTTCTGGCCAGTTAAGTGCAAGACCAAACAACTTGATAATAATATATTGGGCATTTGGTTGATACCACTATCAAGTTGATAAAAAACAAAAAAGTGCATGACTGGAGAATAATTGGGAGAAACTAAATTCCCATACAAAGAATATTATCTAATATTACACATTCTAAAAACTAAGAGGTGAAATTTAAACGTGGCCCAAAGCTAACCTAATCAAATTAAATCAAATACTTGTCTCTTACAAGTCACCCCTGATTTGAGATTGAGACTAAAAATCATGAAGTAATCCAAAGCAAACCTAATTAAATTACATACTTGTCACTCACAAGCTACATCTGATTTAAAATTGACACTAATAATGTAATAGATAGGACTTAAAACTGCTTAAAAAAGGTGCATGCATGATGTTCGATGGAACACCATTCCAGTCTGTTATGTAGCGATTAAAAAAAGAAAAGCTGAAGGCCATATATATATTTAGCCATGCCAAGCCTAGAATCGGAGCTGCACACTCTCACCGAGCAACTTCGCACGTTTATTTGGGCCAGTTTAATTTGTGTCCAAAACAATTGAGCAGCAGCAGGGAAAACGAAGAGTTTTCGATAGTAAACGTTTGCAAAAAAGAAAAAAAAAGACGGACATTCTTGAGTCTAACTACTTTGAGATGAAAGCGTAAAGGGATTCAAAGCGGATCAAAAAAAAAAACAAAACAAAACAAAAACACTGCAAGCGAACAAAGTACGATGCCGGCGAGTGTTTGCTCGAAGAAGGAGAAGGTGGAGAAATTAAACAAGACTAGCTAGTAATTAAAATAGCTTGTAATGATAAAGCTAGGAAAATCGGTATTTATTTTGACATAAATGTCCCTAGAAAAAAAAATAAAGGGTACAAACTCTTCGTTTACAGCAGTCAACAGGAATTGACCGCGGTTCAGAAACAATATAACAACAAACATAAGACTTATTACAAGAAAACAAAGCACAATATGAATAATATTTCTTCGAAGATTCTTGGAGAAGGTGCAGAAATTGGACAGGTAACAAAACTATCTTGTATTAAGCTAGAAAATTTCCTTAGCAGATTTGACATAAATGTCCGTAGAAAAGAGAAAAAAGAGGTCCGTACCTGGTCGTTTAGAGCAGTCAACAGGAATCACTGAGACAGCAATCACTCGGAATGCGACAGAGCTGAATAATAGAGCCATTTCCCACAAAATCTTTCCTTGGCTTACACAAAACACTTAAGTGCTTTGATGGTTTTACTGTTACTTCCCATGTCTTCCGAAGAACCTTCTTCAATTAATGATTCTCAGTGGCAAAACATCACCAGATAACGAAGAAAGCGCTTGCCAAACCAAACGAGCATTTCTCTCTCAGACCCGTCCACTTTAAAATTTATCAAAACCAGCCAGCCAGTCAACCCATTTCGCTGTTTTTAACATCCAAACGCTGGTTCTTACCGGTTCAAACAAACGACATGTTTAAAGACGGCGAAACTTAATTGTTGTTTACAGGCTGCTTTCGACGAAGATCTCTTAAAGACTTGACGAAGTGAAGCGCGCTGGGTTTTGACTGTTTTGGTAGCATTTTGACAACTTAATGTCAGATTTTGAGAAGTGCACATGCACATGCATTTGATCGGATTTTTTATTTTTACTCGAGCTCGAGTCTCCCCCTTTAATGCTTAATTTTACGAGGACTCATTGCGATTACGTGTTGATAAGATAAGGGCAAAAGTTTCTTAACGCTACTGTGAGGAACCAAGGTCGAAAAACAGTCAGCCAAGCCGAGTAAAAACACTCGTTCGCTTGCAAAGAAAACAACGTAACAAAACAAACAATTCAACTACTTCTTTGCGTCCAAAACGAGTACAGATGATTGTTATTTATATCCATTCGAGAGAAAAATACAAGTTTCATTCCTGAACAAAAGTAACAACGATTAAACCAAATGTTAAGCTTCTATTTATTTAATTTACCTCACTGTCCTGTGTTGTAGAGGTTTCTCTGACCACTTGAAAATGCGTAAGCTTCAGTAAAGTAAAAACAAGCATCCGCAAAAATAGCAAACGGTTTGTCCAAAGAAAGAGCTTCTTCCACAGGGTTTGAGCTACTCATTCCTCCCATTAATACCGGTGAACTGTTAAGTGACTTTTCTTGGTGAGATGCAAGATGCCGCGGTGAAGTGAAAGCCCTTGAAGCGTTGAATTATACTGTTTTCAACCGCACAATCTTTGAAGCTTTTCCTGAGAAAAATCTTCCGTCCTTCCTTTCATCACTTGAAAATTCACCTTCCGTAGTATCTTTTGACAAATTCTTGATCTTTATGCTTTTTACGCGAAAGACAAACTTCGATCGAAGAAGATGAAGTTGTTTTGCTCAAAATAAAGAAACCAACTGAATGTGAAATTACCAGCCACAGAAAGGGCGCGAAAAATTTTAACGGCCTCGATTTGGTTTGGGTGTCCCACACTTGGCTTGAGCCTGCGATCCAATCGAAAGCAAGTACCTGGTCAGCGGTCAACTTCAAAAAAACAGCTGACCTCGATGAGGTCTTAACTTGAGCCCGCGATATGGTCACGTTGCACTGGTCAGCGGATACCTTGTTTTGACAGGTGTCAATTGGCTATAAGATGGATGTCCAGTATCAAAGACGTACGCTGTAAAGTAGCTGGTCAGCTGGGCCAGGTGGAGTATGGCCGCCATGTTGGATTATTATTATGATTATTATTAGGATATTATAAATTATAGGGCGACTCCGTCGTCGTCGTCGTCGTGCGTACGGGCCCACGAGCAATACCGCTAGCCATTTTTACCATGAGAAAAGCAGTTGATGGGTTTCTATAGGTATGGTGCTCCGCTTGACGGCCCTTCGGGCCGTCGGAGCTCCGCTATTAAGAACAAGCACGGTAATGAATTAGCAAGATAGCATAATTTTATACAGCTGCACGTACGTACTACTGTAGTTATGCAATGCTTTCGAGTGGTAGCGGAGCTCCGGCGGAGCACCATACCTATAGAAACCCGTCAACTGCTTTTCTCATGGTAAAAGCGGCTAGCGGTATTGCTCGTGGGCGCGCACGACGACGACGGTGGAGTTGCCCAATAATTACTAATATCCTAATATATAGATTTAGCCAAGCCTAAAAGCGGAGCTCCATGGTTATTATTTTATTTACTGGTATTGAGCAACTTCGCATGGCTTCCTTGCGCCAATATTTTGTGTTTAGAGCAGTCAACAGGAATCGACCACGGTTCAAAAACGTCAAAACATTAAAACATTCCAAAACAACTGGACGCCTATGTTTGTTCGAAGACTGTTGGAGAGAGCGAAGAAAGTTGACAAGTAAGCTTCTAGTAAGTTAGAAAAATTACTAAGCAATCTTAAGTTTTTACATAACGGTCCGTAGAGTATGAACCTGATCGTTTAGAGCAGTCAACGATTCACAAACCACAATATAACAAAACATTACAAGAAAACAAATTCACTGACGATGCGTAGGTTTGTAGGTTTCTTTGGAGAAGGTAGGGAAAATAGACAAGTGACAATTTCGTAGCAAGTTAATAAAAATTGTTAAGCAATTTTGACATAAGCTTAAATATCGGAGAAAAGAGAAAAAGGAAAACAAACCGATGGTTGGATAGGTAATCAAACTGGACCGACAAAAATTAAGAATTGATATTATTTGTGTTTTCAGAAGTTGCTGAAATTGTGTTCTTTGCGCAAAACACAAGAAATACTAAGGCCCCCGCTAAACGATCAAACATTTTCCTGAACATAGTGTTTGACAAACATAACGTTGGGTGACTAGCCGATAAACAAATTTCCTTGGGCGAGAAACCTCTGCTAACAGGAAAACAGACAATGTTTGACCAAACAAAAGACAAAGCGAGTACACAGGGCACTTTTTTAGTGTTATCGCTGAAATTTTCACGTTCTTCATTTGGTTTGCTTTTTACTGACTGTGCACTTTCTTGGTTGGGTTGGCTAAACGATCAAACATTTGTTCGTAGAGCGAAATGTTGGATGAAAATGTTTCACATGGATCAAACATAGAAAGCCGTTTTAAATTATCTTCCAACACGATGTTGAATGAAGTGTTTGATCGTTTAGCCTGGGCTTAATGCTTAATTTTACGAGGACTCATTGCGATTTCTTGTTAATAAGTTAGGGGCAAAAGTTTTTTTTAATGTTGTTGAGGCACCGACGTCGAAAAACACTGAAAACAGTCATCCAAGCGGAGTGAAAACACTCGTCCGCTTGCATGAAAACAACAAAACAAACAAACAATTCAACTACTTCTTTGCTTACAAAACGAGTAGAGATGATTGTTATTTATATCCAGTCGAGAGAAAAATACAAATTGCTTTCCTAAACAAAAATAAGAACGATTAAACCATTTAATGTTAAGCTTCAATTCATTTAATTCAGTCACCTGTGTTGTAGAGGTTGAAAATACGAATCCACTTGAGTTAAAACACGCATCTGGAAAAATAGCAAACGGTTTGTCCAAAGAAAGAACTTCTTCCACCAACTTTGAGCTACTCGTTCCTCCCATTAATGCCGGTGAACTGTTAAGTGACGTTGGTGAGCTGCGAGGTGCCGCGGTAAAGTGAAAGTCCTTGAAGCCTTGAATCATTTT
>JAEMWC010000751.1:212500-352500 GCA_016490735.1 Pachyseris speciosa | reverse complement strand
GTTTTTGTTTCTTGTAATCAATCGAGGCAATTTTTGCATAGAGATCAAAATGAATGGCAAGCAAAGTTATTTGTGAAAAAATGTTTGCTATAGAAGCTCAAGTAAACTAACACAAATTTGGAGCATATGTCACAAGTAAAAGAAGAGTCCTATTTGACCGTATTTCCAGTCATAAATTCACCGTATAGTTGCAGCGCGAACCCATCCGGCTTATTGATTTGAATTACCGCAGTGAAACTACAAACAAACGCTGTTGAAATCCAAGACGAAAGCCGCACACTACCCTTTTGGAGTTTTAATAACTCCAACAGTAGTAACTCAGTTAACTTACTCCGCATCATGGGGGTTATGTCCTGCTTGCGTCAATTTACAGAGATTTTAAAATACTATACTTGTGGCGATTTACAGAGATTTTAGTGCATAAAATAACCATATAAAATCTTTGTAAATGTCAAATTTACAAACATTCTTCAGATATTTTGTTAAGTCTGTAAATTTTTCAGTTTTCCTTCTTATTTCAGCAGTTAAATTTCATAATCATTCCATAAACATTCTAAAAAGGTATATCACAAAAAGTGTATAAAATATCTATAAAAAATGATTTTACAGATATTTTGTATGCCATATGTAAAAGTAGGTTAGATTTGAACTCTCACAAAAAGTCTGTAAATTCAAGATTCACAGACATCTCATTAACTCTGTAAAACTAAGTCCATCAACAACCGCACAGCATTCTGCCCCTTGTCATTTCCGGTCCATTGTCACGCATGTTCATTCGAGAACTCGACGAACGCAAGCTATGTACCGGTCGCTTTTATCAAAATACTCTATTCCTTATCGTACAAGCCTTCGTTTACTAAGCATGGCGAAGAATTTGTGTAAGTCCTTGAATCGACTTTCTTATGGCAGAAACCACAACATCATGACAGTGTTTCAACCTTGTCAACTGTACTCTACAAGAAGCTAGATGCTTGTAAATACACGACCAGCTCAGTGTGGCTCAAAAAATCCCCAACTCTATTTTAGATGGAAGAGGCTATAAGTCGTGACCTGACTATAAGAATATGTGCTCGAATTGGTGAAGAATTGGTCGCACTAAAAAGTTGCCGAAACGTACAAGGTAGGCTCTGTCAACTTCATGTCAATCAATCGTATTGATCTACAACATCACGCATGAAGTTTATTTCACAGACAAGATGATAGAAAACATGTTTAGAGCTTAAAAGCTAAAGCTTGGTTCATACTTGACATAAGCACAAGGGTAAGCATAAGCATAAGCATAATGACGTTCACACTAGCGACTTACGCATGTGCAGCGCGAGTCACAACGGTGGATAAACAAGATGGCGCTAATGTTTAAGCTCGTGCTTATTTCACACCAGTTCCCACTTGTGAAATAAGCATAAGCATAAGAAAAAGGAAAATGTTTCATTTTCTTATGCCTATGCTTGTGCTTATTTCACCTCAATGCACACTAGCGTTTTCTTATGCTTTTGCTTGCGTTTACGCTTTGAGCAGGCTTTACTCTAATCCATTTTTAGAGCAAACCAATTCAGTCCGAAAATGGCCAAATATGAGGTGTTTTCAAATTTGCATCAAATGTGTTTATCGCCCATGGCCAAACTATAATTTTCCCCAAATAGATTTTCTGATATTTAGAAACATCTAGTATCTGTTAAAGTTCTGCTGCGAATTTGGTATCTGGGAAGAGAGTACTTTTGGAGAAATTGTGGAATTGGTCGAAGCTATTTTTGATGGTTTCAAAATGGCCGACAGACAACATAGTAAAGCCATTATTTTCCACTTGTTTGTAGAAATCATAATACTATAACAGCCTTTGTTTGAAAGTAGAGGGATAGCCCCTCCTCCTGCATGGTGGAATGTCGTTTGAATTGGTTCACATTCACTCTAGATATAGACTCATATTTTTATTTTTGTTCAAAACAAGGGTTAGAGGCAGGTATTATTGATTCTGGCTACCATGACAACGATTCATCAGGTGACCCTTATATGACCATTTTCGTTTACCCCCCCCCCCCCCCCTCCAGAGGCAACCTACCTCCACACAAAAACTGAAGGGTGGGGGAGGGGGGGAGTTTTCATTTTCAAGTTTGCTTCACTTTCTCAGAGACGTACTCTTAATTAGCTGGATGCTCTTAATTAGCCGATGCTCAAGTCAAAATAAGCTTTGAGATACATGATACCCCTAACACGTTTATTTGACCGATTTATCCCTTTTTTAATAGTGCATGGTGGTTGGGGGTAATTGGGAAGGGGGGGGGGGGTGGTGGTGAAACTGTTCTGTGACGTGTGGAGGAGGCTTACAGGCGCGCAGTCGCCTTTGCAACAATCCTGCACCCAGTCAAAACGGTAGGTATTGCATTGGAAACAACTCACAAACACAGCAATGCAACACCCGGCAATGTCCACGTGAGTCAATTTAAACTTCTAGGCTATTAACGCATCCTCGATTGGCTCTGCAATTTTCGGTCACTGAAAACCGGTGCTTTGAAAACCCCTAACTTTTCCAAATCCCGGACTATGTTTGAAATGAGGGATTATCATTGCGAAATACTGAGTTTCTTGGACTTTATCACCCCGTAAACCTACTGAAAGTCCCGATTTTCCTTGAATATGACTGTTTATTCTGTTGCAAAACCAAAAACGCACTAGAACAACACCCAAAATAAGCAACTTTGTTTTGAAGTTTGAAGCCAAAAATCCCTCTTCAAGCTAAAAGTCCACATTGGCAATAAACTTCGACTCAACTTCTTGCAATCTGTTTCAATTTGCTCGCTCACTTCCTTAGCCCGACCTGGGTAACGCCATTTGATTCAAGTTGCTCTCACTGGTGTGACATGTTCGCTTTGTGACCCAAAGGAATTCTGGGATATTCTTGGATAACTGCCGCGTGTTAGTCCGCCAATTTCCATTTCAGATATTTTTTTAGAACCGTGTCGAGCCTTCCGGTCCTGGTGGCAAAATATTGCAGCGATTGCATTATTTACATGTCAAAACTGACTAAAATTGCCATGCGAGGTACCGGTATCTACTCACAGATCGGCTAGGAACACAGCTTCATTTCGTGAATCACAATGACTGGATCGAAACCTGTCGGCGGCTCACTTGGTCTGAAATTGCTTCTAACCTCTGTCTTCTTCCAGAGGATTGCCTCTACCCACCAACCCAGCTTTATGATGCCAGAAAGGGGGCTTCTGATGTGGAAAAGCGTGACATGAATGATAGAGTCTTCGATGTTGTGGACAGCGAAATATCCTTTTCCATCTTCAAATGTCAATGACCAGCCACTTGCTGTCTGTTATGCAGTGTTGTCATCGTATGCTGTAAGACTGTAAAACTTTCAAACGCATTCGTCATCTACAAAGTGGATCAGCCCAAGCAACATTAATGTCTCGTCTCAGAAAACCTTAATTCTAACGCCTTCTAATCCAGGTGAGCTCTTTCCACCCCTCTCTCTTTCCCTTCAACTCTTTATTAGCAATATTGCCTGGAGATGTTAGGACTGTAAAACTTGTTAACTCTAAGAACTAATCCGTATCCGTGCTTTTACTGTTAATGTTGAGAGGAATCTGAAAATGGTTGTGGCGATTGATGGAAATAAGTTGCTAAGATGAGTGCTCACTACAAAATGCTGTCTGAGCCCAGGTCTTAAGAATGATGGATGTATTGAAGAAGTGTTCATTTCTGACACTCCTTTCATCGTGTATCACTGCCTTTAATCGTGCATCACTGCCAGCTATTTACTGGAAACGATCGATGGAAAAAATCTTGAGAGAATCATATTTTTCTGCTTGAAAGTGCCATATTACTCAGCGTACATGTTATTACACTAACGAAACTTACTAAAAGTTTTGATCCCTACTTTTAACATTTGGTGATCAAGGGGAGAGTCTTGGGGTTCGTAACTTGGATTATTCTTTCAATAATCTTACGGAGCCATGTTTGCTACTCACTGTATAAATACTATTGATGTGTGATTTTTTTTTTTTGCAGAGTCGTCTTCGACAGTAGTCACGCCTCAGTTACTTCAACAGCATTCGTCACCAACAAGCTGGAGCCATCGCAGCAGCATTTTTGACACACCTTACAAAAGCATAACTTCATCACCCTCTAACTACGGTCAGCTCCTTTTTCCTCTCCTGCATCCCTTTCTGGGCAACAAGTTGTAAAGCGGTTAATATAGGAACATAATTTCAACTTGCTGTTAGCAACATAAATTCGCTTCGTTATCTTTCATTAAAATTGTGTGGTAAGGTAAGAAGCGATCGGTGAAACATCCTGAGAAGGTCATACGTTGTTCTTTCGAACTTCATAATCAAAATGTCTTATTACTACCCGAAGTTTCAAGTAATGAGATTTACTAAAAAATACGTGATCCCTGTTCTTAACGGTGGCGAATTTAGCGGAAATTCTTGGCTTTAGTCAGTCAGTCAGTCAGTCAGTCAGTCAGTAGCTGGTATAAAAATTTAATAATATTAATAATCGAGTTTATAAAGAAAGCAGCCATTTTGCAGGGGCACCCAGTGACAAGTTTTGGTAGATATCTGTTCGATGGAGGGTAATTCGCCTTGGGTTTTCGGCGTCGATTAAAGAGTGCACTCGGATTTTCGGAACTAAAACGTGGCCTAAAAGATTCGTAATTGGGAAATTATAGCCCCTGAGATTTTCGGGAAGGTCGTAATTGCTGCTTTTGACAGTCAAAAACGTCACCTAGCAGTTTCGGAAAGAAAATAGTTCCCTAGAAAGTACGTGGAAAGTTCATTTCAGCTTGCATTTTCTCAAAGGAAGACTTTGTTCCTTAACATTTTCGGACAATTAAAACTTCAGCTAGGGAATCCAAACAGATCAACTTCTTCTAGCTTATGAATACGTCACTTTAAAGAGACTTGAAACACCATAAGGTACTTAAAAATGCCTTTCTATAGCTTTTGGTTGATTTGGCTCGTTGGGTGCCCCTGATTTTGATTTTAGTTAGAATCCAAAGTTTAACAGAGTAGAGATTTCATTAACACTGGAGGAAGTTTCACCATTCGTAGAAAAATGCATGGCGTCTGCTATCTCACCTCCTGCACGCCAATGACTAGCCCATCACTCAGTACTAACATTAAATCAGTCGTTCCATGAGCCATTTGTATATGCTGGTGCCCAAAAGTTCTTCAATTCTTGTTCATTACTTAATTAGCTGAAAATATTTGATTAATTCAGCCAATGCTAACAAAAAAGTCAGTAGTTCCTGAAGTTTCGGATTCGGTATAACGTTTAAACTCACATTATAAACTGAAGAGAGGACAAGTTTTATTGTTCGATATTGATTTTTTTTCCTCTGATGCAAGGTAATCGTTGTCCATTTTCCAATGTCCAATTAAACGTCATGCTACACATCACTGGCATCGAGTTTTGCGTTTTTCAGAAAACATAATTCATTTAAAGATAAGTTTTGAGATAAATGATACCCCTAAAACGTTTCATTGAAAGATTTTGCCCGTTTCTTAACAGTGCATGGTGGTTGGGTTAATTGGGGAAGATGGTCGAACTGTTCCGTAACTTGCGGAGGAGGCATACAGACGCGCAGTCGCCTTTGCAACAATCCCCCACCGGGTCAAAACGGGAAGTATTGCATTGGAAACAGTTCAGAAACACAGCAGTGCAACACCCGGCAACGTCCACGTGAGTCAATTTAAACTTCTAAGATATCAAAAGATGCTTCTACCTAGAGAGGGGCATTAATAGAGCGACTGACATTGTTATCTGATTCGCTTAAAGCTTACTATCGTGAAACCTAGACATATTAATACATAATTTTGGTCTTATTTAAGGTTAGGAAACCCTACAGAAAGAAAATTGATGTAACGAAATGAATATTTTGCAATGGCAATATCAGTGAAGACATTCTATCCCATCCCCGTTCCATGCATGCAGTAAGGGTTAATTTACCCCGTATTCCTTTAGATGTTTTTTCAATGTCAATGTCGCTCAGGTGACGTCTTTGGTTATGGATAAAAGCAGTAGTTATTTTAACCTAAGCTTCATGTTTTCTTCGAGTATTCAAACCGCTATTCTGAACACCATTTTAAGAATAACAGTAACTGGTAAACCCCTTTCTATTTTGTTCAACGTCTGGTCTTTCAAATACATTATTAGCAATTTGCTTCCATCAATGGATCTTTGGAAAGCGGTCCCAAGAGGAGCAATTCCCTATAGAGGAAAAGTCGTCACTCTGAAAAAGTTTTGACTTGTGCTTTCTTAAAATGAGTAGTGGCTCTTTTTATCTTTTTGGGAAACATTTCCTTGTCCTTCTTGAAATGTCAATGACCAGTCACTTGCTGTATTAATATTATTGCTTGTTATTCCATGACGAGACGCAGCGGAGTCTATCTGGAAGTATTACAAAGGAATGCGGGGTTGTGGACCCCGCATTCCTTACATATTTGAATTTCAATCTGTCGGTGAGTCAGCCCGTGTAAAATAGAAGGCGTGAAAATTCGCAAGTGCGGCTGTCAAACTAATTTTTGTCACCTTAAACACTGTGATTGAGCCGTTCGAAAATTAGGATCACTTTCTATGCGGCGGGGAGACTGAGAAAGTGACGAGACAACAAACAATAATGCAGAAGTCCAAATCACGCATTTTTTTTTTTTTTTTTATTAAGAAAACCCGGCCGAATTAGGAATACCGGTAAACTCGCCTACGCCTCCACAACTCGTTCGCTTCCTGGTAGGCGAGTTCACTCAAGTAATGTATGTTCAGTCATAACTTTAATTTTTCATTTTGTAAGCGTTTACAATTATAGCACGTTTTCCTTTGTCTATGAAAAATTTACTCAACGCCGGCTATGTTGATTTGATTTAATTTCCGTGGATTTTCCTACGACCGTAACAGGGAGCAGTGGCTTTCAGTATTTGACGTGAGATGGATGTGAAGATGAATACAATAAATAACTGTGAGAATCTGTGACTTTGGAGAGCACACTGGTACATAAGTTGTTGTCACGGATAGAAACTTTGATATCAAGAAGACCCAGCGAAGTTTCTGTAATTTTCCAGGTATATTTCAGACCCGGATGAGAGGAATTGACGGAGGTTATAAATTCATTGAGTTCCTCAAAACACTGCAACGGTGCCGTCGTCAATGTAGTGACCGTATAGTTCAGGTATTGGGTGTTTGTATTGATTGAAGAATTGGTGCTCAACGTATAACCTACAAAAAACAAAAACAAAATCAAAAAAAAAAAAAAAAGAAAGAAAAAGAATGGCGTAGCTGGGTATCATTTTTGTGCTTATCGCCACACCATTAATTTGCTTTTAATAGTTATCAGCGAATGAAAAAGAAAAGAAGGTCGCGAGGGGAGGGGGGGGAGGTACTCCCTTATATGCGCTATGGGGCACCAAAGGGTATGGATTTTTAGCCGTGTTGGTCTGAAATAGGTTATCGATTTTGAATATTTTGGTCTGAAATAAGGTATGGTTTGTCCAGTTGTCTTGGATTGGGTATACTTTTTTAGAAGAAGCTACTTCTTCGTCAGTAGGCGATAAGACCATCTGCAAAGCCCTTCTTTTTTGTCCTTAATTATCTTTTATCTTTTATCTTTTATCGCGCACATGAAATAAGTCTGAAACAGGGTATCCAATTTTTGATCAGGTCTTAAATAGGGTAGAGAGAACCGCTGTTTTTGTTCTGAAATAAGGTAAGTGTTTCGGGAAGGGGGCCGCACGCCCTACCCAATTTTTCTGGGAGTACACCCCCACCCACACCCCCACCCACCCCCCTCCCCGGGATCAAGTCAACACCGAAAGGGGGAAAAATATAGAGCAAAAATTCATCTTTCAAATCGTATCAATGAACGCTTTTCATTCTATTTATTTCCGTTTTTCACGTAGCTCCGGATTCTGTGCACAAACCATACATAACCCGCAATTCCTCGATGCGATCTGTTGAAGGGCAAACACTAGAAACGTCAGCTTTTTGAATCTCTTTACGGTGGTCAATTCCGTTGACAAACCATATTCTCGTGTATCACACCCCAACAGACGAAGCACCTGACAGTTTCTTTTAAAACTAACCTTTTTCATTCTCATCTGTTGATCGCATTTTTTTTTCATTATAAACATTTACTACAGCTCAAACAACATTATTTTGTGTTTCGATTCATTATTACACCAAACGAAGTGGGTAACCTGTGGCACAAACTCAAAATATTACAATGCCTAATCTAAGCCTCTTCCACCTCACGAATTTTGGGGAACTTTTAGTACGGAAGTACATGTAAGTTGACTACTATCTATCATTGGCAGTCACAAAAATTCCGTTTCAATTAGTTTGACTTTAAATCACAAGACAAGTGGACTATTCGTGACATCTCATGCCACTAGTAACCTTGGTGATACTTCAATAGTTAAAATGAAAATAAAAACAAGAATTGTTAAAGGCAACAGTAGCACACTCTGACGATACACATGGATACAACTGGTAACCTTGGAGATACTTGAATAGCTAAAATTAAAACAACAATTGTTAAAGGCAACAGTAGCACACTCCGACGATACATGTGTATGCCACTCGTAACCTTAGTGATACTTGAACAGTTAAAATGAAAAGAAACACAAGAATTCTTAAAGGCAACAGTAGCACACTCCGACGAAACATCTGGATGCCACTGGTAACCTTGGTGATACTTGAACAGTTAAAATGAAAACAAGAATTGTTACAGGCAACAGTAGCACACTCCGACGAAACATCTGGATGCAACTGGTAACCTTGGTGATAGTTGATCAGATATAATTAAAATGAAAACAAGAATTGATAAAGGCAACAGTAGCACACTCCGACGAAACATCTGGATGCCACTGGTAACCTTGGTGATACTAAGGAGTAAACCGTAATTTTAGTTAGTTCGGAAATCAAGTACTTCCAGTTTAGGCCCACTTGCGTCTCCTCATGGTGTTGCCATCGTCTGCAGTGACTCCTTTATTTCAAACGCATTCGTCATCTACAAAGACGATCAGCGCCAGCAACATTAATGTCTTCTCTCACAAAACCATAACTCTAATTCCTTCTAATCCAGGTGAATTAATCGCCCCCCCCCCCCCCCCCACTCATTTCCCCTTCAACTCTTTATTAGCAACATGGCATGGAGATATTATGACTGTACAACTTGCTAACTGTAAGAACTGATCTGTATTCGTATTTTTACAATTAATGTTGAGAGGAATCTGAAAATGGATATGGCGATTTATGGAAAACACGTTGTTAATGATTATACATATTTTTAGGGATTTTAAATTTTAAATTCTAATGTACATAGCCTTTCATTTAAACATATTTCTAGGTTTATAATTCAAATTTAATATTTATTTTTATGTATTACCATTATTATTATTATTATTATTATATTTATTTTTTATTTCTGACACTCCTTTCATCGTGTAGTGTCACTGCCAGCTATTTACTGGAAACGACCGATGGAAAACATCTTGACAGAATCATATTTTCCTGCTTGAAAGTGTCATATTACTCAGCGTACATGTTATTACACTAGTGAACCCCCTTAAAAGTTTTGATCCCTACTTTTAAAATTAGGTGATCAAGAGGAGTCTTGGGGTTTGTAACTTGAATCATACGTTCTTATTTCGAACATCATAATCAAAATGTCTTCTTACTACCCAAAGTTTCAGGTACTGAGATTTATGGGGCGACCTGTACCATTTGCAACACCTCACAAGATTGGTTCAAAATAACAATAAACAAAGAATTAAAACAATGGAACCTAGCCATAAAACAATAGAGGTGCAACTGATAAAGATCCAGTGAAATTAGAGGTTTCAAAGAGGTGCAGCCCTACCCAGATTTATTGTTAAATGATGTCTCTGATTGGTCAATTATTTTTATCGGCCTTTTGATCTGGTTCATCGCGCCGAGTTGTCGCTTGTGCCCGGTTTGGCAAAGCAAATGGCTACAACCTCAACTTGCTTCAACTTTCTTTATATTTCTTTATTAAAACCGTCAACAATCCGTTCATAGGTTTAAAATCAAAACAGCAAAGTATTGAGCGACCCGTTATTGATAAAACTCGGTGATTATGTGGCAAGAATGGTGATGAAATATCCACTAGAAAACATTTATTGTCGGCAGCTCCTGTTGCCGGTAATGGTTTCTAATTAGCAGTACGAAAAATACACATACGTTCTCATTCAATTGACCTGTTCTTTCGCTTTATATTGATTGTGTTGAAAATACAGTCGACCATGCGGCTTGACAAAGGGGGAAAACTTTGAGCTCCGAATTAAAACACGGGAGGAAACAAAAGCGGTGTTGTCCTTATCGATCACGGTCATCTCGGCGAGAAAGAGAAATTAATTTTCAGGTAGTTTAGGAAATCTGGAAGCTGAACGTAAAGCTAGAATGCCCGATGGGGCATAAAAATTGCAGTCCATAAAGATAAATAGCGACAAAATCGAATTAAAAACACTAAAAAGTTGACCAAAGCTTTTTGGGGACATTCCATTGTCCATCTGGAAATGTCAATGACCAACCAATTGCTGTATTAATATTATTGCTTGTTATTCAGTGTTGTCATCGTCTGCTGTGACTCCTTTATTTGAAACGCGTTCGTCATCTTCAAAGTGGATCAGCCCCAGAAACATTTATGTCTTGTCTCCGAAAAACATACCTCTAACAACTTCTAATCCAGCATTTTTTTTTTGTTTTTTGCAGAGTCGTCTACGACTGCAGTCACGCCTCAGTTACTTCAACAGCATTCGTCACCAAAAAACTGGAGCCCTCGCAGTAGCAGTTTTGACTCTCCTTACAAAAGCATAACTCCATCATCCTCTAATTACGGTCAGCTCCTTTTCAATCTCCTGCATCCCTTTCTTGGCAACAAGTTGTATAGCGGTTAATATAGGAACATAATTTCAACTTGCTGTTAGCAATATAAATTCTCCTCGCTACCTTTCATTAAAATTGTGTGGTAAGGTGAGAAGCGAACGGTGAATACATCATGAGAGGGTCATACGTTGTTATTTCGAACTACATAATCAAAATGTCATTACTACCTCAAGTTTCATCCAATGAGATTTACTAAAAAAATACGGGATCCCTATTCATAACGGTGGGGAATATAGCGGAACACTAGTGAACCCCGTTAAACGTTTTGATCCCTACTTTTAACATTAGGTGATCAAGAGGAGAGTCTTGGGGTTCGTAACTTGGATTATTCTTTGATTAAACTCACGGGGCCATGTTCGCTACTCACTGTATCAATACTATTGATGCATTTTTTGTTTTGTTTTGCAGAGTCGTCTTCGACAGCAGTCACACATCAGTTACTTCAACAACGTTCGTCACCAACAAGCTGGAGCCATCGCAGTAGCAGTTTTGACTATCCTTACAAAAGCATAACATCATCACCCTCTAATTACGGTCAGCTCGATTTTCCTCTTATGCATCCCTTTCTTGGCAACAAGTTGTCGAGCGGTTAATATAGGAACATAATTTCAACTTGCTGTTAGCAAGATAAATTCGCCCTGTTATCTTTCATTAAAATTGTGTGGTAAGGTAAGAAGCAATCGGTGAAAACATCCTGAGAGGGTCATACTTTCTTATTTCGAACTTCATAATCAAAATGTCTTCTTACTACCCAAAGTTTCACGTACTGAGATTTACTAAAAACTACGTGATCCCTATTCATAAGGTGGCGAATATAGCTGAAAGTCTTGGCTTTAGTCAGTCAGTCAGTGAGTGGGCGGTATAGAAATTAAATAATATTAATAATCGAGTTTATAAACAAAGCAGCCATTCTTATTTTAGTTAAAATCCAAAGTTTAACAAAGTAGAGATTTCGTTAACACTGGAGGAAGTTTCACCATTCGTAGAAAAATGCATGGCGTCTGCAATCTCACCTCCTGCATCCTGCACGCCAATGACTAGCCCATCACTCAGTACTCACATTAAATCAGTCGTTCAATGAGCCTTTTATATATCCTGGTGCCGAAAACTTTGTCAATTCTTGTTCATTACTTAATTAGCTGAAAATATTTGATCAAATTTAGCCGATGCTCACAAAAAAATCAGTAATTTCTAAAGTTTCGGATTTGGTGTCAATGTTTGAACTCGCATTTTAAAGGCCCATTATCACCCGTGATCCAACGCGGTCATTTGTTTTGGTTTTGAAATTGTGCCATTGTTAAATGATGTCTCTGATTGGTCAATTATTTTTATCGGCCTTTTGATCTGGTTCATCGCGCCGAGTTGTCGCTTGTGCCCGGTTTGGCAAAGCAAATGGCTACAAACTCAATTTGCTTCAACTTTCTTTATATTTCTTTATTAAAACCGTCAACAATCCGTTCATAGGTTTAAAATCAAAACAGCAAAGTATTGAGCGACCCGTTATTGATAAAACTCGGTGATTATGTGGCAAGAATGGTGATGAAATATCCACTAGAAAACATTTATTGTCGGCAGCTCCTGTTGCCGGTAATGGTTTCTAATTAGCAGTACGAAAAATACTCATACGTTCTCATTCAATTGACCTGTTCTTTCGCTTTATATTGATTGTGTTGAAAATACAGTCGACCATGCGGCTTGACAAAGGGGCAAAACTTTGAGCTCCGAATTAAAACACGGGAGGAAACAAAAGCGGTGTTGTCCTTATCGATCACGGTCATCTCGGGGACAAAGAGAAATTATTTTTCAGATAGTTAACGAAAGCTGCAAACTGAACGTAAAGCTAGAATGCCCGATGGGGCATAAAAATTGCAGTCGATAAAGATACATAGCGACAAAATCGAATTAAAAACACTAAAAAGTTGACCAAAGGTTTTTGGGGACATTTCCTTGTCCATCTGGAAATATCAATGACCAACCAATTGCTGTATTAATATTATTGCTTGTTATTCAGTGTTGTCATCGTCTGCTGTGACTCCTTTATTTGAAACGCATTCGTCATCTACAAAGTCGATCAGCCCCAGAAACATTTATGTCTTGTCTCCGAAAAACATACCTCTAACGCCTTCTAATCCAGGAGAGCAACTCCCCTCCACCCCCTCTCCCTTCCCCTTCAAATCTTTATAAGCAACATGGCATGGAGATGCTATGACTTTACAACTTGCTAACTGTAAGTACTAACCTGTATTGGTGCTTTTACCGTTAATGTTAGAGTGGAATCAGAGAATGGATTGATGAAAAACACGTTGTACTTTGTAGCTACTCACTGTATCAATACTATTGAAGCAATTTTTTTTGTTTTTTGCAGAGTCGTCTACGACTGCAGTCACGCCTCAGTTACTTCAACAGCGTTCGTCACCAACAAGCTGGAGCCATCGCAGTAGCAGTTTTGACTCTCCTTACAAAAGCATAACTCCGTCATCCTCTAATTACGGTCAGCTCCTTTTCCCTCTCCTGCATCCCTTTCTTCGCAACAAGTTGTATAGCGGTTAATATAGGAACATAATTTCAACTTGCTGTTAGCAATATAAATTCTCCTCGCTACCTTTCATTAAAATTGTGTGGTAAGGTGAGAAGCGAACGGTGAATACATCATGAGAGGGTCATACGTTGTTATTTCGAACTACATAATCAAAATGTCATTACCACCTGAAGTTTCATCCAATGAGATTTACTAACAAATACGGGATCCCTATTAATAACGGTGTGGAATATAGCGGAACACTAGTGAACCCCCTTAAAAGTTTTGATCCCTACTTTTAACATTAGGTGATCAAGGGGAGAGTCTTGGGGTTCGTAACTTGGATTATTCTTTTATTAATCTCACGGAGCCATGTTTGCTACTCACTGTATCAATACTATTGATGCATTTTTTTTTTTGCAGAGTCGTCTTCGACAGCATTCACGCCTCGGTTACTTCAACAGCGTTCGTCACCAACAAGCTTGAGCCATCACAGTAGCAGTTTTGAATCTCCTTACAAAAGCATATTTCCATCACCCTCTAATCACGGTCAGCTCCTTTTTCCTCTCCTGCATACTTTTATTGGCAACAAGTTGTAAAGGGGTTAATATAGGAACATAATTTCAACTTCATGTTACCAAATAAATTCGCCTCTTATCTTTCATGAAAAATTGTGTGGTAAAGTAAGAAGCGATCGATGAAAACATCCTGAGAGGGTCGTACGTTCTTATTTCGAACTTCATAATCAAAATGTCTTATTACTTCCAGAAGTTTCACCTAATGAGATTTACTAAAAACTACGTGATCCCTAATCATAACGGTGGCGAATGTAGTGGAAAGTCTTGGCTTTAGTCATTCAGTCAGTAGGCGGTATAAAAATTAAATAATATTAATAATAGAGTATATAAAGTAAGGAGCCATATGCATTTTGATTTTAGTTAAGATCCAAAGTTTAACAGACTAGAGATTTCATTAACACTGGAGGAAGTTTCACCATTCTTACAAAATGCATGGCGTCTGCTATCTCAGTTTCTGCACGCCAATGACTAGCCCATCACTCAGTACTAACATTAAATCAGTCGTTCAATGAGCCATTTATACATACTGGTGCCCAAAACTTCGTAAATTCGTGTTCATCACTTAACCCTTTGACTCCTGAGCGCGCTTTTACACGCGCTTCCAAATAAGGTGTACATTTTGTCCCAAAAAAGGCTCCGAAAGGCTCCATATTTTGTCAAATGACACTTTATGTTTCTTATATGAAGTTGTTTATCGTATGATTCCATTTCAATCGGTTTTTCGCCATTTTTGACTAACGTTATGGCAATATTTCCTTGCTGTGCTTATGATAACCTTTAAAAATGGCGTCAGCACGAATGGAGTTGATCGAACTATATTCGCAGCACCGGATTTTAGCGATGATTCAGGTTAGGTAAAGATTAGTTCGATTAAATGGACGAAGATACTGGCAACAATTCGGAGCTTGAGCATGCAGATACACGCTGCTGTGGTCAAGAAAATGTCGAAGAAAGAGAGCAAGCGGGCGCTTCGGTGGTCACAAAATGTACACTGTCAACTGTAAGAGATTGCTAAAGGCAAACAGCACTCCAAACAAACGTTAAGTTAATACATATATATTTTGTGAAACCCTGATATGTCTACTTTCTAAATATGTACGATTATAGGCACTTTTACCTCAAAGGGAACTTTTGAGATGGTATTTAGCGTATGTATGTCAAAACTGAAGCAATATGACAGAAAAACTCTGGAGTCAAAGGGCTAATTAGCTGTAAATATTTTACTAATTCAGCCGATGCTCACAAAAAAGTCAGTAATTCCTGAAGTGTCGGATTCGGTGTCAACGTTTAAAGTGGTACTGTGAGGAAAATGGCATCTTTCCTATCTAAGCCATTTTAAACCATAAACAAGTAAACACTGGAAAATACTTAATAGCAAGGACCACCGTTGCAAAATAGAAGAGCCGGATCCTGTAATAGATCTAACCAGCTATAAAATTGTAAACTAGAAAACGGTAAGAAACAAGCAAGGCTGGTTACACGGCTAGGAATATACATTTAAACCAATATTTCGGGAGGCACAGCCTTCCTTCATCAGGGTGTTACATATTATGACCCTAAGATGAAACGACGTTACAGTTTAAAAAAAATTGTACATGTAACATGATATTATAATAAAGGTAAACAATACAACGTAAAATAAAAAAAAAACGTTACAGTTTGAAAATTTGAGAAAAACGTAACAAGAAAACAAAAAGATAGGTATTATATTTTTTCTTTTCTGTTGATACCTAACGGTTCAAGAGTTTGACCTCTATCAATTAGATATGCTTCTCTGGCTCTTCGTACACCGTCACGATTAGATTTGGACAGTTCTAGTGGAATTAGTTGCATGTCAGAAGCGCTGTGACCGTTAGACTACCCAGTCATTCATAAAAGACACCACTCACTTCCTCAACAAACTCGAAAATCTCGGACAACTGCCCAACAATGCCATTCTCGTTACACTTGACGTTTCTTCACTCTACACCAACATACCCCATAACGAAGGCATCAATGCAAGTCGTTACTTCCTCGATACACGCAAACGCACTACCTCCACTATCGGCACTGAAACTCTCTGTGACCTCATACGCATGATACTCACTATGAACAACTTTTCATTCGACGACAAGCACTACTTGCAAGTACACGGCACTGCCATGGGAACTAGAATGGCACCATCTTATGCCAATCTTTTTCTCGCCAAACTCGAGACAAACGTTCTATCACATGCCCCATACCAACCGCAAACCTGGTGGCGCTTTATAGATGACATTTTTATGATATGGACACACTCAGTAGACGATCTCAACACCTTCACCACATATCTCAACAACATTCACCCTACAATTAAATTTACCTCCAATTATTCTTTCTCATCCATACCCTTTCTGGACGTCAACGTGTCACTGAACAACGGTAAAATCACTACTGATCTTTACACTAAGGCTACTGACAAACATCTCTCCTTGTTACAATCCTCTTGCCATCCCAGACACAGCAAAAGAGCTATTCCATTCAGTTTAGCTCTCAGACTTCGACGCATCTGCTCTTCTGACGAAACTTTCGCACTCCGTCTTAACGAACGTAAGTCTTATCTCAACAAACGTGGGTACAATCTCTCTTACCTCAACAACGAAATACAACGCGTTTACAACATTTCACGTACCGAAGCACCTGCCCCCAAACAACGCAATCCCGATACTAACCAGCCTACACGTGTACCCCTTGTCATAACATACAATCCAGTTATTCGCTCCGTATCATCTATTATTCACAAAGACTTCAACATTTTATCTTCATCTCCCGCTGCGTTGACGTTTTCAAGGCTGCCCCTCTTGTTGCTTTCCGACTTTCTAACAATCTTAACGATCTATTGGTCAGTGCTAAACTACGTACACCTGCTAAAAATAATCAACCCCTTGGTGCCTTTCGCTGTGGCCACAACTGTTTAACATGCAACTACATAACTGATGGACTTTCAACCTATACTTTTCATTCCACCGGCGAAACTAGATTTATCAAACATCACATTGACTGTAATTCCAAAAATGTCATATACATGGTACAATGCAATCACTGTCACAAACAATACATAGGCGAAACTAAACGACGACTTAAGGACCGTTTCAACGAACATCGTAGAACAGTCGACAAACAAACCAACAGCTCTAAACCCACTGCAGTATCAGAACATTTTCTCTCTAACGGTCATAGCGCTTCTGACATGCAACTAATTCCACTAGAACTGTCCAAATCTAATCGTGACGGTGTACGAAGAGCCAGAGAAGCATATCTAATTGATAGAGGTCAAACTCTTGAACCGTTAGGTATCAACAGAAAAGAAGAAATATAATACCTATCTTTTTGTTTTCTTGTTACGTTTTTTTCAAATTTTCAAACTGTAACGTTTTTTTATTTTACGTTGTATTGTTTACCTTTATTATAATACCATGTTACATGTACAACTTTTTTTTAAACTGTAACGTCGTTTCATCTTAGGGTCATAATATGTAACACCCTGATGAAGGAAGGCTGTTCATCCCGAAATATTGGTTTAAATATATATTCCTAGCCGTGTAACCAGCCTTGCTTGTTTCTTACCGTTTTCTAGTTCACAAACAAGTAGTATGTTGAGAAGAAAAATACTGTTTATTGTTTTCAATAATCTCTTTTCGTTCCAGAGATATTCAAGTTTTTAAGATATGCAAATTAGCGAAGTGATGACGTCATACACTGCACCAAATTTTGATCAAATATGATGAAAAAATATATCTCAGCCAATTTGTATCAGAAAGGTTTGATTCTTTGCAGTAAGATTCTACTAAATGTGCTCCACAATACGACCTTTACAGTTTTGTTACCATGGCAACATACTGGGTTCCAGATCTCCCCAATATTAAAGGCTTTTAGCCACCTTTAGCGTTTCATTTTGATATTTACTAATGGTGCTCCACATGCTCGAGTTCGTGGCCTCACTTAATGTTTTTTGACCTGACATATTGAAATGAAGTGGGTGGGGCCTGGGAAAGAGTGAGTTGCCATGGGAACAGAATTTTTTATAGCCGTAGGTGTTTTTCCTAAAGAACTATTAGCTTACCAAGTTTGAATGGTCTGTGCTGCAAATTAACAGAGATAGCTCTATTTATATACTTGATTGTCCATTTTCTGTTTTATGCCGCATTTACCTTTAGCATGGTGGCAACCAGCTCGAAAGCAAGTGGCTACTCTGGTTGCCACGCACATACCTTTTTTTTGTTCTTGTTCTTTGGTTTTATCATGTATTATATATATCTTCTGTCGAAAGTATTATAGTATTAACAAGTTGTAATTGATTTAAATACTGCATAATAATAAAGAAGTTGAAGTTCAAGTTCAAGTTGAAATTCATATAATATTCGGTTGAGTGTATGACGTCATCAGTAATCTCATTTGCATATTTTACACATTTTTCAAACTTAAATATCTCCGGAACTAACGCAGATAATAGAGAGATTAAGATACAGGTTTGGCCATCTTACCGCAAACGGCAAACCGCGGTTTGCGGTTAGCGGTTTTACGTTAACCGTCTGCCCATATTCGGGGCTTAAGATTCGTGGTTGGTTCTAACAACAAATAGCCGGCCGCCATGTTTGTTTTCATTCATTCGTTCACTTCTATCTGAGCTGAGAAATCGTCTTCAAAATTACGTGTCTATGAAAAAGAATTCGATAATCAATAAGCGAAAGAGTTCTAAAAGGTAGCATTTCCTCTCAAACGTGGGATTGTGATGTTTTAGGGTGCAAAAAACCTTGCGGTAAATCACTTACCTCTAGAGTGTGGTCTAGCCGTACAAACGTGAACCTCAAACCGCAAACCTGACGGCAAGGCACTGGTCACGTGACTTCTTGACGTTCGCGGTTCGCGGGAAAAGCCGAAAAACCTCAAACTTAATCTCTCTATTTGCAAACGGTGAACGGCATTTTTAGTTTTTCATGGACTTCTATGTGATACACCGAAAATATCAAGGGGTAAAAATTTGATCATAGTACCACTTTAAGCTCGCATTTTGAACTGAAAAGCGGACAAGTTTTGTTGTTCGATAGTGATTTTTTTCCTCTGATGAAAGGTAATCATTTTCCATTTTCCAGTGTCCAATTAAATGTCATGCTACACATCACTGACATCCAGTTTCGCGTTTTTTAAATAACATAATTAATTTAAAGATAAGCTTTGAGATCAATGATACCCCTAGAACGTTTCTTTTAGTGATTGTGCCCTTTTTTAACAGTGCATGGTGGTTGGGGTATTTGGGAGGATGGACGAACTGTTCCGTGACGTGCGGAGAAGGCTTGCAGACGCGCAGTCGCCTTTGCAACAATCCTGCACCCAGTCAAAGAGAGAAGTATTGCATTGGAAACAACTCAGAGACACAGCAGTGCAACACCCGGCAACGTCCACGTGAGTCAATTTCAACTTCTAAGATATCAAACGATGCCTCTACCTAGAGAGAGGCATTAATAGAGCGACTGACATTGTTATCTCATTCGGTTAAACCTCAATATCGTCAAACCTGCATTTTTAATACATAATTTTGGTCTAAGTTATGGTTAGGAAACCCTACAGAAAAAAAATTGATGCAATGAAATGGCAATATCAGTAAAGACATTCTATCCCATCCCTGTTTCATGCATGCAGTTAGAGTTAATTTACCCCGTATTCCTTTAAATTTTTTTTTCAATGTTAATGTCGCTCAGGTGACGTCCTTGGCTGTGGATAAAATCAGTAGTTAAATTAACCCAAACTCCATGTTTTCTTCGAATATTTAAACCCTGATTCTGAACACCACTTTGAGAACAACGGTAAGTGGCAATTAAACCCCTTTCTATTTTGTCCAACGTCTGGTATTTCAAATGCATTATGAGCAAGTCGCTTCCATCAATGGATCTCTGGAAAGCGGTCCCAAGAGGAGCAACTCCCAAGAGAGGGAAAGTCGTGAACCAAACATTTTTTACTTCTGCGTTCTTAAATTGAGTCATGGCTCTTTTTATCGTTTTGGGGACATTTACTTGTCAATATTGAAATGTCAATGACAAGCCTCTTCCTGTATTGATATTATTGCTGTTTTTCACTGTTGTCATCGTCTGCAGTGACTCCTTTATTTCAAACGCATTTGTCATCTACAAAGTGGATCAGCCCCAGCAACATTAATGTCTTCTCTCACAAAACCATAACTCTAATTCCTTCTAATCCAGGTGAATTAACCCCCCCCCCCCCCACTCATTTCCCCTTCAACTCTTTATTAGCAACATGGCATGGAGATATTATGACTGTACAACTTGCTAACTGTAAGAACTGATCTGTATTCGTATTTTTACAATTAATGTTGAGAGGAATCTGAAAATGGATATGGCGATTTATGGAAAACACGTTGTTAATGATTATACATATTTTTAAGGATTTTAAATTTTAAATTTTAATGTACATAGCATATCATTTAAACATATTTCTAGGTTTATAATTCAAATTTAATATTTATGTTTATGTATTACCATTATTATTATCATTATTAATATTATTATTATTATTATATTTATTTTTTATTTCTGACACTCCTTTCATCGTGTAGTGTCACTGCCAGCTATTTACTGGAAACGACCGATGGAAAACATCTTGACAGAATCATATTTTCCTGCTTGAAAATGTCTTATTACTCAGCGTACTTGTTATTAAACTAGTGAACCCCCTTAAAAGTTTTGATCTCTACTTTTAACATTAGGTGATCAAAAGGAGAGTCTTGGGGTTCGTAACTTGGATCATACGTTCTTATTTCGAACTTCATAATCAAAATGTCTTCTTACAACCCAAAGTTTCGCGTACTGAGATTTACTAAAAACTACGTGATCCCTAAAAAAAAAAAAAAAGCTTTTTGGGGACATTTCCTTGTCCATCTGGAAATATCAATGACCAACCAATTGCTGTATTAATATTATTGCTTGTTATTCAGTGTTGTCATCGTCTGCTGTGACTCCTTTATTTGAAACGCATTCGTCATCTACAAAGTGGATCAGCCCCAGAAACATTTATGTCTTGTCTCCGAAAAACATACCTCTAACAACTTCTAATCCAGGTGAGCTACATCCCCCCCCCCACCCCCCTCTCCCTTCCCCTTCAAATCTTTATTAGCAACATGGCATAGAGATGCTATGACTGTACAACTTGCTAACAGTAAGTACTAACCTGTATTGGTGCTTTTACCGTTAATGTTAGAGTGGAATCAGAGAATGGATTGATGAAAAACACGTTGTACGTTGTAGCTACTCACTGTATCAATACTATTGAAGCATCTTTTTGTTTTTTGCAGAGTCGTCTACGACTGCAGTCACGCCTCAGTTACTTCAACAGCGTTCGTCACCAAAAAGCTGGAGCCATTGCAGTAGCAGTTTTGACTCTCCTTACAAAAGCATAACTCCATCATCCTCTAATTACGGTCAGCTCCTTTTCCCTCTCCTGCATCCCTTTCTTGGCAACAAGTTGTAGAGCGGTTAATATCCGAACATAATTTCAACTTGCTGTTAGCAAGATAAATTCTCCTCACTACCTTTCATTGAAATTGTGTTGTAAGGTGAGAAGCGAACGACGAATACATCATGAGAGGGTCGAACGTTGTTATTTCGAACTACATAATCAAAATGTCTTATTACTACCCGAAGTTTCATCTAATGAGATTTACTAAAAAGTACGTGATCCCTAATGATAACGGTGGGGGATATAGCGGAAAATCTTGGCTCTAGGTTTTCTTCCTTCTATAATCGTGCAGAGTATCAACCAATCACTCTACCATTGACGTGTTTTTTAGAATGTCGCCCGCTTTGTCTGCTGGTACTCCTAATTTACTTCATCGGCATTTGTCACCCACGAGGTGAATACTTTTACTGCCTGACGTTAATTTTGTTTTATATTTTCAGTACACATAGGCTATCTAACTACCATCTTGCCTGGAATTAGTAACCAAACAAACTGCCCTCCACAAGGTCACTGCTTAAAGATACCTAACGGCTCATGTGTATGCTATTGCATGTACGTTCCGGAAGGTTATCAAGGGATCCAGATATGTCTGCGTGAGTAACTAAACACTGCTTGAGATTATTGTTTGATTGACCATCAACTGATTTAAAAATGATCTCTTTTTGTTGTTTTTGTCATGGAACAATTATGATTAACCATTATTATTATTATTATTATTATTATTATTATTATTATTATTCGCTTTAATGAACCACACGATATTTTTGAAGTTCATTTTTTAACGAAAACATGTTTCGGATGAGACATCATCCATCGTCAGTTGTACAGTAAACAATCAAATGAAAATGAGCAATAAATAGTGTAATAGAGTGAGATATTAACAAGAAAAAAACATTGCCACATCTTCAAACACCTGAAAAATTCTGAAAATTGTCGTTCCCTTTGTTCTGAAAATTGTTTTAGAATTCTCGACTCTGCTTCCGCTAGCTTCCAATTAAAAATCAAGGAAGCCATGCACATTCTTTGGGAGCAGCCTTCTTTAAATTCTCAGGTCAAACACCTTAATTTATCCCTTTCTTATTAATTAGTCTCCTCTTAGCATAAATAGTTTCTTCTTGTTAATATCTCACCCTGTTACACTATTTATTGCTCATTTTCATTTTATTCTCTACTGTACGACTGACGATGGATGATGTCTCTTCCGAAACGTGTTTTCATTAAAAAACGAACTTCAAAAATATCGTGTGATTAATTAAAGCGATTTGTTACTTCGTGCTTTTACGAAGCCTTGGAATTATTATTATTATTATTATTATTATTATTATTATTATTACCTTCTTCTTTTCCTTCTTCTTCTTCTTCTTCTTCTTCTTCTCATATCTATGCCTATAGTAGTAAATACACTTCACATTAACTCTTGTCATCATCAGCAGCGTCATCATCATCATCATCATCATCATCATCTTGTTCTTCTTGTTCTTGTTCTTGTTCTTCTTGTTCTTCTTGTTCTTCTTCTTCTCGTATCTATGCATATAGTGGTAAATACACTTCACATTAAACTCTTGTCAAATAACATTCCAGAACCAGAGAACAAAGGTGTGTGTTTGCTGCAGAACATTCAACCCTCCCTCAGCTGATAACGGGTGAATATATCACATACCCCGAGGGATAGGAAACTAACATGCTTATTTGTCAGTTGGTGAGGTAGAAATAGAAGGCCATTAAATAACGAAAACCTTAGTGTCTACTTGGTCGTATTTTATTTTAAAAATACTTTTAATGGTAGATTGCAGGAGGTGAGGTTTCGACTGTAAAAATGGTTTTCTTGATTTTCGGTTTTTACAACCATGCGTAGACAACGTGTTTTGTTATACTGGTACAGAGTGGGATTGAATTTAATTCCGTATTTATTACAAAACAATATGTTTAGACGTTTTCTTTTGTCTGCTGGTATGCGTGGTAAACATGTTTGTTACTTTTGCATAAACAGTGCATTCAGTACACAACAGTCACGAAGTTGAACGACTGCCGTTAAATCTTAAGCTCTCGGCTAGCACTGTTTGTAAAAAACGATGAGTGATGGTGAAGATGGATTTGCTTTGTGAATGAGACAAGTCAGACTCACAGCCAGGATGCTGTTTCGGATTTTAAAACTCCTGGAAAATATGATTCATTGATTGAAGGTTCTCCCGCTACCAATGTCGTTGCAGCGAGTAACCCCCACGAAGAAGTTATGGAGGAGAAAAAGGAGAAAAACCTGGTATACAAGTCGTTGCCGACGAAGAGGTTGCTAAACAAAGCAGTGACTAGATACCAGCTAACACACGAAAGACCACCGCGTTGTCGGTAACTGTTTGACATTTCCTCTGTGTTTGTTTGTTTCTTTCTCCTTTAGAGTTAACAAGTGATGAGAGACTAAGTCGAGAGGAATATGAGCAGGGGAAATATATGTTGCATTGTTTTGCTATTGTTATCAGCTATTGTGTCAGCCCCGCACTCCCCTGTTACAATCAAAGCCGCCACCAACTTTTCAGACAGTGAATAATTATGAAGGGTTATGTAACATATTCCCCTGAAAAGAACAAAGGAAACCGAGCCAACTGACAAATAAGTTCTGGAAAAGGTGTATTAAAGTAATAACAACAGTCTCGGTCCTTTATAACCTTTTTTTTTTGTTTCGTATGACCACTGTTAGCCAAAGACGCCAACCTGCCCAGTGCAAGGATATATCTAGCCAACAAGCAGCCATTAGTGCAAGACACCATAAAGCGAGATGACGAAGTAATGTTCCAAGCGTATATAGACAGTGGATTCAGGAAAGGGATACCAAGGCAACTTTCATTTAATTGGTTTATAAGGAAAGTCCAGACATCTCCTTTAGCTATCTCGGAGGAGCGAAAAATTGTTGAAAATAATTCCCTGACTTGGTTCCCCCCGGCTGGATCATTACCGCTGGGCCTCATATTAATCGAATTTGAAGTTACGCTCTCGAACGTGTCAACCGCCAGAAGGGATTTTGGGTTTATAAAAGTGAAAGAGGCAAACCTTGTTGCTTTGATTAGTGGTGGATCAGTGAGGCTCAGCTCTTCAAAGTATCCAGTGCATTTTGATGGATCACTATCTTTTGATCCAGAGGTTGACAAAAGGCAATATTCAGTTGGGATGGAATTTGTCTGGTCTTGCTTTGAAGGAGGACAACTGATAAATTCGTCTTTGAGTGGCAAAAAGATTGTAACGGTCGCTTCCGAAATGATGAAAAACAATACAGAGAAATGCTCAAATGAAACTGGTTTCGAAATAAATGGAGCAACTGCTGTTATTAACAATCCCTTGCCTCAGCACATTTACCACATTGAACTTATAGTGCGAAAAAGCAAGCGTCAAACGCCGTTTCTCCAGACGGTCTACACTTCCAAAGAAGAGATCCTAGAAGTCTTCATCAGGTAATGAAAGCCGTACATTGGCAGGACGATCCCTATTCCAAAAGCACAAACCGACACCAGAAAAAAAAACAAGAAGCGCAGTAGGCCATCGAAAAGATAATTTGATTGTTTGTTTGACATAGTAGTTTCGTTATTTCGAGTAAGGCAACAGACATATTACAAATATAACAATTATTTAGATACAACAGACATTTTGGAGTAAATGAAGGTGGAGATTTAGTCAGCAGCACACAACGATAAAACCCACTTTGTATTTATCATGGAAGCCACCTTCAGTTAAATGACAGAGAGTGAGCATGAAACCCTTCCCAGTTCTTCCTCCTCTCAACTACTGAGTCAAGGGAAGATTAACTGGGGCATGGCACTATAGGAAACGTATGCCTCGAATCTGACATTGAATATTAGTTTAGGTTTCAAATAGCATTTTTATGGTTCTAAAAGTTATAGCTGTCCTCCAGCATGATCCGTTTAATAGTACGTCTTCAAAAGTTGTCAAATATAGCCCATGCATTGTGACAAAATGTGCGTCAACTAGAGGAGTCAAATTGCCATTTAAATTTATTGCTTACTCTTTTCTTCGTCAGCTGCTTGTCTAACTGCAAGGAAAAGGTAGTAACCAGCCATCGATTTGCTTTACAAACCACTCATGTTGCCCGTTCACGAGAAAACGCCACTTTTACGTGGACATTGTATAGAAAGGAATTCGTAAGGAAAGAAGCTAGGGCAGTGTGGCTTTCAATTGAATCCCTCCCTTCTCTGATTGCCACAAAGGTGAACTCGAGAAATATAGTTTTCAACGAGGCTAAACTAGATGGGAACTCGTCCTACTGGCTAACGGTAGATATTACATTAGCCAATGGAACTCGTGGATGTGGCGCTTACCGCTTCGAGACCGCTGACACACCATCTGGTGGAACATGCTACGGCAGACAGCTAATCAAAAGGGCATTAGGAATCTACCTGAATATTTCTTGCAGCGGATGGAAGGACGAGCACGAACCACTCACGTTTGAATTTTACCATGGCAATAAGATAGCGGATGGGTCTCCGCCTCAGTTGCTCTCGCGTACTGTGATGCCCTTTAGCGAGGTTCTTGTTCCTGAACTTACTCCTACTGAAATTGAAATCAAAGCTGTTGTTATCAATTCCCTGGGGGCGCGCAATGAAACCTTCTTTTCAATCAAGGTAACTATTGAATCCATGAGGCTTTGTGTGAGAGATATTAATTCTGCAATTCGCCACTTCCACATCTCCCATGATACACTTTGTTTGACCCCCCCCCCCCCCCAAATTTTGCATAACTATTGTTTTCAATTTCGCTTGGGACTTGCATTCGTCCCTAGAGAAATTGAAAACAGTGCTTATGCATAATTTTGGGGGGCAGACAAAGTGTATTATGAGAGATGTGGAAGTGGTTAATGTGAGACATATAACTACAGTTGCTTTTGTGGCCAAAACTCGCTCGCACTTGCCAACTATGAAACGTAAGTTTTTACTGTTCTGAGAGAATACGACTACTCTGATGATGAACAATTTAATACCGTCGTGACATTGCAGTGACGAGAACGTCCATGAAAAAAAGTGAGTTAAACATTTTAGCTCATTTGTTTGATGTCCTCGGGATAACGACACTCGAAATGACCAAAGGCTGAGTCTTAATGATTGAGACGAGAAAAACACAGGGGTTAATTTTTCGTCCTGAAATTAATTACCAGCGCTACTAGGTTCTTAGATAATTCAGCCGCTTTCCTATGTTAAACAGATTGGCATATTGGTGTTGCTTCTGTGTATATGTAGGATGCCTGTCATCTCTAGCCCCTACAGTATACCTCCGAGAATAAATTGAGTGAAACATTCAAAGTTAATCAAATTTTATTGTATGCCAACAACACTATGACGGTAACCTTTGTTAGTATTACAACTACTGAGTGTAGTCTCGATGGGTTATCTCGCCCGGTAGACACGATCATGGCATTGTAGTACTGTGCTTTTTTAACAGGTGGTGCAGCAATCTTGGTTGAACGACACAGCTGGCGCATATGAGGCGTTTGGAGCAACTCAGAGTTCATTTAACGACTCTATAAATGAGGGGAAAATGCATGAAGCATGGCAATTAGCACTGGTTATGATGCAGGCTGTCAACCGGTATAAGAAAATGGCATGGATTACGACCGATTTGGTTAAAAATGTAAGATGCACTTTATAATTTCTATTTATTTCAGCCACTCTTTTTTGTTAGATTGTCTCCTGACTATTTCCTTGGGTACATAACCGATAGTAGCCAGACATTGATCTAGCTTCGACGGTTCACATTACAAATGCTTAGTTCAAATACATTCTTGCTCAAAACAATATGTATTCTAGACATGGAATGCAATATCATTATCTTAAACATTATTCACTGGCGTCGGAATCGCAATATAGAAGCCGTTTTCGTTACGTTTTTACCCCGTGTAAATTTTCACCGGGTGGTTCACATGCAGACGAAAAAGCAAAATGTCCATTGTCGACTTTTCAGTTGAAAGCCTATGCTATTTCTTTCAGGTAAAAGAGAGCATTATTCAAGAGTTGTCTACAGCCATAGTACGTGATGTGCAGACCATCGTTCAGCTTTCATCAGTATTAAAGGAGGCCACTGCCATGTCCGATGTACCAGTCTCCGCTGACAGCATGGTAGGTAGCCCTCTTTTCTTTTGCCATTGTTTGCATCGGCTTGTAAATCATAATAGGAAAATTGCCGTGAATTCACATTACGAAGGAACGTGAGAAGTATAGCCTGTGTGCAGGCTCCCTATTCCCTGAGGCTAGATACGTATGGCGAGCGAGTTTTACTAAAGTTTGTAATGTGGAATCTCTATCACAAAAAGCTACTGCCTGTATCTGAATCACGAGATAGGGCGTTTCTAACTATTTTTATTCTTATTCGTATTTTTTCTTTTTGTTAATAGTTTCGACCAATAAACGATCACTCAATGATCAAAATTTAATAAGACTTGATAAACATTTAGGAGTAGCTATGCATAGCACATCAAACAAGCGCCGGGGTATAAAGCAACTTATCATCCATCATTAGATGCGTTTGGTGATATTGGCCCTTTTTGTACTAGAGACGCATTTTTCGTACAGATGAATTATACGTCTGTCATTTTATCCGACTAGTGTAAAGACGGGACAAACTATATAGACGCATGATCCGTCCTGGACGAACTTGGGCAAACGTTTGTTCTGCGTCTGTTTGCTTCAACTAGTATAAAGACGGGCATAAGACGGATTATGCGTGTGGACGAACTATCCGCTTTAAAGGCGCACTAAATAAGATAGTTCGTCTAGACGCATAATTCGTCTTGAGCCCGTCTTTATATATACCAGTCGAACTAAACAGATGCACTACAAATGCCTAAGTTCGTCCCAGACGAATTAAGCGTCTCTAGTATGAAAAAGGCCATTTACTTATTTACGATTTCTTTGTTTATTGATCTCTTTAGCACTACTTAGGGAGGGCGGCAAAAAAGCCACCGTCATCACAACTTTCGATTTTAAAAAAGGAAAGCATCTATAGAAACAACGTACTTTAATTTCAGAAAATTGCAACAAATTCTATTCAACGATGGGCAGCACTAGCAAAAATGCTAGTAAAAAGTAATTCAGTGAAGGATCTTGCTCTTGTGAGAGATTCGTGGAGGATGTTGTTACACTGCTCAAGCAACATTCATCTGGCGGCCACCAGGTCATTCTTTCTAGAAACCACTCAAGGAGCAAAGGTAGATGTTACTAATTCACATTCACCTTTCTTTATCAAAACAAATGTTTTTTTTTTTTTTGGAGATTTCGATGCTTATGAAATAACATTGGAGTAAGATGAACCCCACACTGAACACAAGCACAACCACCACCATTATCATTGCACCGCCATCGTTGTGATCATCATCCTCATCCTCGTCCTCGTCCTCGTCCTCATCCTCGTCGTCGTCATCATCATCATCCTCATCCTCATCTTCACCCTCACCCTCACCCTCCCCTCACCCTCACCATCATATTCATCTCATCCTCATCATTATCAACATCATCATCATCCTCATCCTCATCCTCATTCTCGTTCTACTCATCATCATTATCTTCACCCTCACCCTCATCACCATCATCATCGTTATCCTCTTCATCGTCCTCATCCTCATCCTCATCATCATCATCACCACCACCACAACCATCATCATCATCATCATCATCATCATCATCACCACCACCACCACCACCATCATCATCATCATCATCATCATCATCAACATCAACATTAACATCCTTACCCTCATCCTCACTTTTTCTCCTACTTCTCCTTCGTCCCCTCCTCCTTATTTTAATTCCTCCTTATTTTAATAGTAGAAAGTAAGTAAGTAACTTTATTTAATCAGGGTAGCCCATTCAGCTTCTAGGCTGGTATTCATAGGGGATTAAAAGTCCAAAGACTACTATAAGGTTGATACAACATAATATATTTGAGAACAATATTTCGGTTGGCCAAACCAGCTTTCTTCAGATTTCATAAGGACCCTGGGAAATAAAGAAATGTACAATAATAATAATAATAATAATAATAATAATAATAATAATAATAATAATATTTATCCAGGGAACCCACTCGCCTTGGCGGTTTTCAGTGGGGCCCTGCAACTTATAATTTACAAAAATAGAAATAAATATTACAATAAAAAACTGATTAAAAAGCTAAAAACAATAACTAAATAGGTCATTATTTACCAAGTTATGAGCTTTTAAGTTTGGCCTTAAAAAAGGACATCGATTCGCTACTTTTAATATTATTGTCTAAGTTGTTCCAGTCTTTAGAGGCTTGAAATATGAACGTTTGTCTGCCCCAGTTAGTACGCACGCGAGGGAGGTGTAAATCATTACTTCCGCGAGTTTAATTTGATAAGAATGAAAGCTACTATTGCGTCTGATATTAAGATTAAAATCAACTTCCCCCGACAGATATTTATGCATCATAACACAGCGATGGAAGTGTCGTCTCTTTGAGAGGGTCTTAAGGTTCAAACGATCTAGTGCCTCAGTAGATGAACTTCTTGGTGGTAAATTAAGCAGGACCTTGGCTGCCTTGTTTTGAAGAACTTGCAGCTGGCCCATAAGTGTGTCGTTATTTTTGTCACCCCACACTGTGTCTCCATAGTCAAAGAGTGGGATGATTAAGCAGTTGTATAATGTTAACTTAGCATGTAGAGGCAAAAGATGTCGTATTCTCTTTATCATTCCAATCCTTTGATTGATCCTTGTACTGATGGAATCAATGTGCTCGGACCAAGACAAAGTTTGGTTTATAACCACACCCAAGTACTTAAACGAATCGGACCTATCAATAGCAGTGGAATTCACTTTAAGAGAAACGTCATTAACCAGCTTAAGCCTCCGTGAGCTACCAAAAATAACGAAATTGCATTTAGAAATATTTAGGGTCAGCAGATTACTCGAAAACCAATTGGAAATAGTAGCCAAATCAGAATTTAACTTGCTTTCAAGGTCTAACATGTCAGTCGATGAGTAATGAATCACAGTGTCATCAGCATAAAGAATAATTTCACTAGCAAGCTGACATGATGGTAAATCATTGACATAGATAAGAAAAAGAAGCGGTCCTAATATACTTCCTTGTGGGACCCCAACAGTAAGTGATGCAGCAACAGAGAGTGTCTCCGACAGACGTCCTTTGTTTTCTGTTCGCGAGATATGACTGGAACCAATTAACAGTGACTTCAGAGAGTCCCACTGATTTGAGCTTATGGAGTAAAAGATTGTGGTCAACTGTATCGAACGCTTTCGAAAGATCCAAGAAAACAGCTCCTGTAAGACGACCAGAGTCCATGTTCAGAAGTACATTATCTGTAAAGTGTGTCAAGGCTGTATTAGTCGATAACTTGGGTCGAAAACCAAATTGCTTGGAAGTAATGATCTTGTTGTCATTGAGGAAAAAGTAGAGTTGGTTATGTACCGCCTTCTCCAGAATCTTGCTCAAGGTAGGTAGCACGGTTATTGGCCTGTAATTGTTTGGGTCACAACGATCGCCTTTTTTAAAGAGGGCAGATACCTTTCCAAACTTCCATAACGAAGGGAAGGTGCAAGTGACCAAAGATTGATTAAACAATTTTGTGAGACTTTTGCTAATTACACTAGCCCAGTCTTTCAGAAGACGAGCACTGATATTGTCTAGGCCGATTGCTTTGTTAGTTCTAAGTTGTTTAAGTTGACCGTGTACAAACTCTTCGGTGATTGGTTTAAAAGCAAACTTTGGCAAATCAGTTGACCTTACAGGAGGAGGTAGTAAGGTACTGAAGGATTTTAGTTTGTTCGCGAGCTTTGTGCCAATTGTCGAGAAGTGGATATTTAGGATCTTAGCGATAGATGGATTGTCACAGTGTGCTACACCATCGGTTACGATACAAGAGATTGGGGAGCTCTGTTTACGTGATGTGATATCATTCAAGGTTTTCCACAATGCACCTGGATTGCTCTTGTTTTCCGATATTAGGTTTGAGTAGTACTCCGCTTTACACTTTTGCATTTCTTTGTTTACATAGTTCTTAAGCTCCTTGTAACGTGACCAGTGGTAAGGTGAGTTAGATTTAATGGCTCTGCGATGGAGATAATTGCGTTGGCTCATAGCTTGTGATAACTGCGAGTTCATCCACGGACAGCGCACTCCACGTATCCTTGCTTTCCTCACAGGGGCGTGTCTATCAGCAATATTAGTAAACAATTTGTTCCAAGTGGAGACCGCAGAGTCGACATCTTCCTTGTTGGCAACAGATTCCCAGTCAACATCCTTCAAGTCATTCACAAAATCTGCTTTGGAATAATTTTTAAACGACTTAACGACACAGAATATCATGGAATGATCACTTATTGTTAAATGGATAACTCCGTGATCAGTCACTCGATCCGTTGTATTAGAAAACAATAGATCAATCAGTGTAGATGATCTTTCTGTAATCCGTGTCGGTTTGTTGATAAGCTGGTCAAGTTCATGGGAATTTGTCACCTGAATCAATTTACGTTTCATGGCTTTATCAATATTCAAGTTCAAGCCAGTGAAATTAACATTAAAGTCACCAAGTAAAATCAATTCAATGTTGTCAGGTAATGCGGATAATGATGTATCCAGATCTTGAATAAATGACTCCATATTCAGGTCAGGCGCGCGATAGATAGTCCAAATCAAGAGCTTTTTGCATTTAGGGCGAGATATTTCGACAACACAAGACTCGGTAGAGGAGGTACCGAGATCAGGCCTTGGGCGATAAGGAATCCCATCGCGAACATAAGCCAAACATCCACCGCCAACTTTTTCCAATCTATCAGATCGTACGCAAGAGTAGCCAGGAAGGTGTATTTCGTTGTCCAATATAGACGGTTTGAGCCAGGTCTCCGATACAGTGAACACGTCGAAAGGCTTGTTCTCGAATAGTATCTTCAAAGAATCCAATTTCGGCATTAGACTTCTCACATTTAAATGTGCTATCTTAACACCCAAAACTTGTAAAAATCTTTCAGCTCCTAAGAACAATTTAATTAAGAACAATTTATAAAATCTACAAGCATAATAAATAAAATCTATAAATTTCTAATGAGTAAAAATTAGAATAATAATACTTAATTAACAAACTTTTAAAATTAAAACACGGGGCACTTTTAAGATAAGCGGGTAAATAGTTAAAATGAATAGTTTCTGCATACTTAAAATTTATTTTTCCCATATTGCGCTAAGGCTTTGGAGGGTGCAGGTCGTTGCTTCTTCTAGTTGCATAGTCATGAAAAGCCCTGCCCTAGGCCTATCAACATAATCACTTGGTTATTTAAACTCCTTGTCTTCATCCCCAACGTAATGCAGAACCGAAAGAGAGTCTTTTTGTTTCATTTTCATAAAGCCAGCTATCTTAAGAATACAGAAAACTACCTTACTGCAGGAAAATAACGATGCACGTTGACAATGTGACAATTTACTTTACACAAAACTAACGCAAATTTTCCAGAAGTTAGGTTCGCATACATCAAATTAAGGCGAAATTTTCGAAAACAATGTGCGCCATAGAGGTGACCGTGCAATAGGAGGATGAACAGGCCATGAAAATTTTAAGAAGACTGAAGAAGTCAGCTATCCCCTCCGTCGGTGAATCGGATTAACACTAAGACCAGTGGAAAGACATTCTGAACTCAATTCTTAAAGAAGTACTGTCGAAAAGTAACTGCGAGACGTTGATAGAGGAGCTATGAGCAGACAATGATCTTTTTATTGAAATAACGGTGCTGTAAATGGTAATGTATTTATATACCGCTTACAGCACTTTCTCCCATGGCGGCTTACAACACTGGTCGGGAAACATTTGCCAGACTGCTTGCGGAGTTTACAATGATGTAAAATAGTGTGATTTAAATTAACATGGACCCAAATTGAGATGCATTAAATTAACGCGACCTTTTTTTTAAATCGCGTTAATAAAGTACGTCGTTGATTTCCTATAATAACTATTTATTTCATGTATCTTTTCTACAGATGAGGAACTTATCGCGAATTGCAGTGAGCCTAAATGACCTCATCTCAGACGCTGAACTGTTGACAAAGCTCTCAGGTGAACAGTACAGCGTGTTTGACACGATCCACAAAACTGTCGTCTTGGGAGTGCAAGACGTGGCTGATATGAGCAACTGGCAATTACAAGAGGACGGAACAAGTATCACTTTCCCTCATCTAAGCCAAGCGATGATACGTGGAATTTTCGGCAACATATCAAAAGTTTTCTTTCAGGTGAAAAAGAAAAAAATGGCTAAAGCATCCAAACGTACTTATAGTCTAGGAAAAAAATTAAAAAAATTAAAATTCTGCTTACGAACGTTGCTTACATCCTCATCCTCATCTAAGCCAAGCGATGATACGTGGAATTTTCGGCAACATATCAAAAGTTTTCTTCCAGGTGAAAAAGAAAAAAACGGCTGAAGCATCCAAACGTACTTATAGCCTATGGAAAACTTAAAAAATAAAATTTAGCTTACGAACGTTGCTTACATCCTCATCTTCATCCTCATCCTCATCCTCATCCTTACCCTTACCCTCACCCTCACCTTACGAACGTTCGTTTTATATAATAATAATGATGATGAAGATGATGATGATAATTTAATATCTTATATTGCGCAAGTTACACAGAAGATGCTCAATCGCATATTACGGGAATGCGCGAAGATGCGGGAAGATACTCACTGACGCGCATTATGGGAAGAATGGCATACATACATACATACATACATACTTTATTAGCATTCACCGGGGGCTTTTCAATACTAAGAAGCAAAGTACATTATGATAATAAATGAATGAAATTATAAAAAGCGATCATTAAAATAATTATCTATAAATAATTATCAAAACCTAATATGCATCAGTTAATGATGAATCATAGAATACCATCGTATCGTGATATGGTTATAAATGGGTACTACTTACTACAAGTGTCCTTCATAATTTGCTGGCTTCAAGACGGTATTGACCACGATGACACTTTTTTTCCAGATGATTAGCTACAAAGCCAACCCATATACAGTGCATCTGCCCAGGAATGAAACTAATTCCGAAGTAGTTAGCCTAATCCTAAAGGATGAAACTCTAAATGCCCTCAAAGTCAGCAACTTGCACTCTGACATATCCTTGACAATTCCATTAAAAAAGGCTGAAAACAGAACAGCACAGAAAGCTTTGAACTACTCGGTCCCAGAGGTCATGCATTATCGAGTGGTTACAAAGAAACGTGAGAGCACCTTTCTTCGGATCTCCTTGACGCTTGACTGGGGAGCGCCATTTGAAGTCTATGTAAAATTTCGCACCAGGCCAACCAAACGAGACTACGATTTCTTCAGCACCTTAGATGCAAGGCCATGCCTAGACAGCGCCAACCTTTGTAATGTCACTCATCATATTTGGTTTGACGCTAAACAACGCGGGAAATATTTTGTTGGACTGCTTCAAAAATATTCCAATTCGACGGTAAGAAGACAGAGGGCTACCTCTAAAAGTGATGCATTGGACAATAATGCTCCGAGGCACCGAGT
This sequence comes from Pachyseris speciosa, assembly GCA_016490735.1. NCBI lineage: Eukaryota > Metazoa > Cnidaria > Anthozoa > Scleractinia > Pachyseridae > Pachyseris > Pachyseris speciosa. The sequence continues at coordinate 317,461 of JAEMWC010000751.1, read as the reverse complement.
CTCAAGTCCGCTTCTCCAGGTAGATGATACTGACGAACATCTGTGCGTAAAGATTAAGGGTCCCCCGGCAAATCAAGAGATGACGTATAACGCTATAACAGCCCTGCCTCCGTATGACCCCGAAACGGCTGTAAATTTTACCTTGGAGTTACACTCGGCAGGCTGTCTGTACTGGTCTGAAAAGGACGAAGAATGGATGAGTGATGGATGCAAAGTATGTAAGACTTTAAACAATTAATAATTAATAAATCTTAAGCTCTAAGATTGCAAACTCTGTACCCTGATAAAAAGGGGGGGGGGGGGGTTGGCAATCCTTCCCCATTTTTTGTGGTCGTTTTATTGTTACCGAAATATATTGGAGATTTTCTCGGTCTCCTTCTGATAAGAAGGTGAACTACACATAGAATCTCATTCAAGCTGGAGGTCAATTATGATTAAACCAATATTGAAAAGTTGAAAACGTCTATGATAGTTTTGGTTGTCATCTTCACAGGTGGGCCCAACTTCTACTCCAGCCGCCTTGCAATGTCTCTGCAATCACCTTACATCATTTGGAGGCTATTTTCTAGCCAGTCCAAACACAATAGACTTCTCCAAAGTTCAGGTAGCATTCAACAGCATCAGTCATCCAACAGATGTCCTGGTTTTGGTTTCAGTATCGGTTGTATTTCTTGTTTACTTCATCGCATTGGTCTTTGCGCGGAGGGCTGACAAGAGGGACAGAGAAAAGGTGCGCACTTAAAAAAATGTCTGTTAGAAATTTATGGACCATTTCCGAGTTACCATTGGCCTATTTTTAAAAGCGAGTCCTGGTGCTCATAATCTCATATGAAATAGATTTTCATCGTATGCAAGTTAAGCTCTTTTTCATACGAATGGTTGAACACCAGGTCTCCTTTTGAAAGGGAGGTCAAAGGTAATTCGGAAATGACCTATTAACAACAATATATTAGAGGCTCTTAAACAACGAAACATGACATAGGCTGTCATGCATAGGTTCTCATGCTTAGTTTGCTCGAGCGCGTATAAATTGGCAACAACTTGTTGGGATAAAAAAACGCCTCAGGAGAAATATGAAAATTGACAGATATGTCATCGAATTTACTAACTTTGATTGGTGTTGGCAGTGGGATTGGCCGAGGTGGGACGTGATGTAGCGGCAGAAGATTTTGTTGCTCGACATCGAGAAGCGGTGTGTGTTGCCCCACGTTAAAAAAATTCACGTTTGAAGTTGCAGCCAAAAAAATTTTATCTTGATGAAATGTCCAGCAAAAACCGCGTGGAAAGGACTGGGGCATTTGCTTATTAGCAGTGTTGCCGTGAGAGGCTGGAAACGAACTCCTCGTCATGTAGTGCACCTGCAACTACAATTTCGAATGGATTTAATCGAAAGGAAAAAGCGTCAATGATCATATTTAGCCGGCAAATCACGCACTGTCGCACTATATTTCATAAAGGACGGAGCCCTCTCAGGAAAACCTACTTAATAATAATAATAATAATAATAATAATAATAATGATAATAATAACCTTTATTTACCCTCGGTAGTATTTATAGCACAAAGGCTAGTGGGGCCGAGCAAATACAGAAACAAATGAAGTCAAATGAAATCAACTCAACTCAACTCAAATCAAATGAAATCAAATCAAATGTTGTTTTTTTTGGGAGAGGGGAAAACCGGAGTACCCGGAGAAAAACCTCTTGGAGCAGAGCAGAGAACCAACAAACTCAGCTCACTTATGACACCGAGTCTGGGAATCGAACCCGGGCCACATTGGTGGAAGGCGAGCGCTCTCACCACTACGCTAACCCTGCTCCCCAACAAAAATTTGAAAGATGGAAGTCCATTAGTCGATTGTCGCTATGCTCTTGGTTTTTTGCACAGCCGCGAGACTGACAGTGGGTTTAGAGGACCCAGGTGAGGTTTTGATTGTGAAATTGCATTTAGTATCACCGGGTAAAGTTGCAAAAAGGCTACTTAAATCATCATATTCGCTTGTCCAGATGTTATTTTGGATTTTGTCAGAAACCTTGCTTGCTTAGAGGATTGACATCAACTTGTGGATAGTCTCTGGTCGACTGGTGGTCTGGAAGCTGTCCTGAATTACAGAATAAGTAATTGTTGAATTTGCATTGTGGCCCTCACCAGTTTTAAAATCCTGAACGGCAGCTGTCACTGACTCCTGCACAGCAGCAGCTGGGGTTTGGAATGTGGTCCTCAGACTGAGAGGTCGAACTGAAGAATGCACAATCATTTTAACTTCTCAGGAGAGCGTGAAAATCAGATTATGTAATTTTACTGAACGAGACAAGTAAATCTACTGAATGAGGCTAAGTAATTCTACTGAACATGTTCAAGGGATAAAAGGCGGTTGTATTCTATTGTCCTTGAGATCCTCGGACTATCTTGTGATCGTTGCTCGCCCGTTACAAAGGCCAACATGATTTCGTGGACTACGTCGGGAAAGATTTGCTGGTCAACAAATCAACCACCTCAACCCTAGTTCAACAATACTAACTAAGTACTACCAGGTGATTGTGTAGGCGACACGTTTTTTATTATTATTATTATTATTATTATTTTATTTGCGTGCAAATGAACTCATTCGTTTATTTCACACCGGCTTATTATTTTATTTTTTTAAGGTTCGTCCCTTGGTACCCCTGGAGTCAACCGGAAACACCGCCTATCAGTATAAAGCCACCATCACAACAGGAGCATGGCGAAACTCTGGAACGTCGGCTAAAGTTTCCATGAAACTTTTTGGCATTGATAATTGCAGCGACATTGTTGAGTTAACAGCAAACCAGAATGGTGGCATGGATGCTTTTAGTCGAGGAAATGTTGACAGCTTTGTGTTTGCCGTTACTGAACCCCTCGGGACTTTACGTAAGCTTCACGTTGGTCACGATAGCTCTGGAGAAGACCCTTCCTGGTTTCTTAATGAAATAACCATAATAGATATGCGGAACCAATCTCAATGGACCTTCCCTTGTTACCGTTGGCTGGCATTGGAGCACGAAGATGGCTGTACTTCAATCGAGCTTTTTGCCAGGAAAGGCACTAAACAACACGGATTCAAAGACGAATTTAACGTTGCACGAATGTGGGGTCTTGCGAACGACCATTTGTGGTTCTCAGTAGCTACAAAAGAGCCAAAAGATTCCTTTACTCGCGTACAGCGACTAACTTGCTGTTGTTTCTTTTTGTTTTTGGGTATGCTCATATCTGCGATGTTCTACAACATTGATGGTATTGATAATACGCCACCTATTCAAGTTGGGCCTTTGAAAATGACAACTCGTGAATTTGTGGTTTCTGTAAAAACCGCACTACTTGCCTTTCCGTCAAGCTTCCTCGTTTTATTCATGTTCAGTAAAAGCCGTCGTTCATCCATAGCCAACTACGGCGGAGAGGGTAGAAAATGGTTTAATCTTCCTCATTTCTGCATTTATATTGCTTGGCTCGTTTGCATTGTGGGTTCTCTGACTGCTGCAGTTCTCGTAGTTTTCTATTCCCTGCAATGGGGAGCGGAGATTTCAACGCGATGGTTGTCCCCCACAATTGTGACCACGACTGCGGATATATTTGTTTCTCAACCACTTAAAATTGTTGTTTTCTCGTTTCTTCTGGCTTTCTATTTCACTAGAAGAAACCAAAATCAGGACAATTCTTCGATCGTAACCGACTCTGAAGAATCGCAAGCACTATTTAAAATCAGCGAAGAGGAAATCGAGCGTCGGAGGAAGTACAGAGTTACTGAGAGAAAAACTAACACATTCATAAGAGACATTGGGTTTTACTGTGTTTTTATTGTTCTTCTTTTGGTGGTGTGCTATGGTGATAAGAGTGAACATCGATATCGCATGGTTAAAGCTACACAGAATGTGTTTACTAAACTTCATAAGGTAAGAGGCCAACACCACTTCAGCAGCACTGATACTCTAGGGGTCCGAATATTATAACTCCCGGGGGGGGGGGTACTACCTTATATGGGCTATGTAGGTGTGTGCGGCCCCAAAAGATATGTTTTTTAAGTAGTTTTGGTGTGAAATAGTGTAGGGTTTGTGCACTCTAGTCTTCAATTGAGTATGTTTTTTTAGAAGAAGCTATCTCTTCATCATTAGGCGATAAGACCATCAACAAAAGAGTCACAAAAGAAGCTCTCAAATTATGTTTAGGCCAACCGTGTACGTGAAATAGGTCTGAAATAGGGTGTTGAATTTTTGGTCAGATCTGAAATAGGGTGGGGAAAATCGCAGATTTTGATTGAACTAGGGTAAGGGTTTCAGGAAGCGGGCCACAAACCCCCATCTAATATTTTTGGGAACACAACCTGCCCCCACCCCCCACCCTACTCCCCCCCCCCCCCTCACTCACGTCACGGGATCGTCACGGGATATAACTCCCATTCCTAGTTACTATGCAGGGGAAATGGATCTGCTACCTGGCAATCATTGTTAATGTTACCATACCTGCATAACAATCTAGGAATGCGCGACATACCGGTAGCACTCGAGGTGTGGTCCAACCATATAAAATTGCTTAAAGGAGCACACAATCTTTTTTTTTTTTTGTCACATATTATATGTTGCTTGTCAGACCACCTGGCCGCATCACCCTGGACAAATAGCTTACATCCACCAGTCTACTTCAAAACCGTTTTCCTTAATACAAAGCTAATTGCACGCTTCCAAGGCGAAATTGTTTGTCATATGCCATGGAATCTTTCTTTCAGATTAAAAACAAAGCACAGGTGTGGGAGTGGTTTGAGGACGTTTTGATTCCAGCAGCCTTTGCAGGCAAGTGGTACAATGGGCAAGAGGAGAACGCAACGGAATACATTGGAAATAAAAGATCCATTTTAGTTAGCATGCCGCGTTTGAGACAACTTCGAGTTGTAAAAGGTATTGTGTGATTTGTTCTTCTACAAATGACCTTCCAGCTACCCATAAAATACTATATAGTCACTGATGAGGGGTGTAATCTTGCACTGGATTTTGCAGCGCAGCTGCTCAAGTAGTTCCATTTATATATTTATTTCTGATTTACCTTTTATCTCACTTTTTCTGTAGGTTTAGAACTCTTTTTCGCATATCTTCGAATATCTTCCTGTTTATCACTTCAGTTTGGGTTCATAGCCGTAACTGCCTGTAATTGTAGCTTGTTGCTACCTGTTGTTTATTCAGCTCGTATTTGTAGGTGTGGTAGTTTTTTTCCCGTCCCGATTAGCTTCTTAGCTGTTTTCGGGACAAAATATTGTTTTTATTATAAAGAAATGATTGTAAAAAAAAAAACACACACATATAAGGTGGGGGTTCTGGGTCAGCGTCATACAGCTTTGGTTGTCCAAACCAGTCAGGCAACTCGCCGGCTTCGTTGCCTGAGAGGTTTGGACAACCAAAGCTGTATTTCGCTGACCCAGAACGCCCCACCTTATATGTGTGTGGGTGTGTGTGTTGTTACCAAATTTTAAACCCGTTTTTAAACGATTTACGGTGAAACAGCTTTTGCCCCACAGAAGTGACTCAAAACATGTGTCCTATTAAAGAGAAGGGAGCACATGTTACACGCAGTAATGGCCGCAGCACGAGTGCAGGAAGAAGTCCTGAACGAGTTCTACGGCCCTGCCGCCCCGGCGGGGGGAAACAACGCCCCGCCCGCCCAAGCCAAGCCTGCCTTCGGAGAGCTGATTCTGGAGCCTCCATTAGAATTCAGGGATTTACTCCCCATCGGTGGGACGAATTTCACATTTCAGTTACCGATTTTAACGATTGGCTTCATGTTTGGAGGATGGACACGACCCTGAAAATATTAGAACATATATTAAATTTTACACAAAGAACAATGGGAAGAGAAGCCTTTGATGTTTTAAAAAGTGAAATTGATAACTTGGGGAGTGTTAAAGCAAGTTTCGGATTTATTTCAGACGTAAAAGACAAAATGAAGAGGTGCAAATGAAAGAAGAAAACAGAGACACTACTTTAAAGTAGAACCACATGTTTTTACAAAACAAAACTTTGTTGAAGAGTGAAAATTTTGATGAATTTGTTGACCAGATCAACGGCGAAATACAAAATTGGTCAGAGCGAGGATCCGGAGGGGTTGTTGATAGAATCTCAATTGCTTATGTCAATGTTGCCAGGTATCAACCTTTGAGAGGAGGCACTTGTATACCTACCCCCCCCCCCCCCAAAAAAAAAATAAATAAATAAATAAATAAATAAAACGGCAAACCAAAAAGCAATAATCAACGTGCTCAACAGAGATAATGAATGTTTGAAATGGGCTTTGAGATCTGCTTTGTTTCCAAAACGCAAAAAGACCAAGCAAATATCCAAGAAACGATGACATCAACTGGGATGGAATTGAATTTCCCACACCATTGAAACAGATTGACAAGCTTGAGAAGCAAAACCCCAACATTGCATTAACGTTTTCGGGTGGGAAAATGACCTTGTTATTGTTCACAGGATCAGTACAAAAGACAAAAGCATTGAAAGAATTAACTTGATGCTTTATAACGAGGGTGAAAATTCACATTATTGCTTCGTGAAGAGGCTGAAAGCTTTACTTTATGACCAAACAAACACAGAGATAAAAAAAAAACACTTCTGTACAAAGTGTTTGATTGGGTTTACAACAGAAGAAATTCTTGCAAAGAACAAAAAACACTGCAAAGGAATCAATGAAACCCCCACACGAGTTGAAATGCCGGAAAAGGGGAAAGACACTCTGAAATTTCAAAACTTTCACAAACAAATGAAGGTGCCATTTGTTATTTACGCCTATTTTGAGGCTCTGATTGAAAAGATTCCTGAAAGTCAACGCAATAAAACAAACTGCACAGAAAAAACAGACAAACACCGAGCCTGTAGGTTTGCGGCAACATTTGTTAGATGCGAAGGCCAAATTAGGCCAGTTATAAAATATAGACAGGGGTGTGATGGCGAGAAAAACGCGGTGGAAACGTTTCGTGAAAGAATTCTGAATTTAGAAAAAAAAAACTACGCGAAAGCTGGGAAAAAAAACAGCACTACTTGTAACGACAAAACAAGATTAGTAGGATTTTAAAACCACTAAATAATTGCCATATTTGCAATGAAAGCCTCATAAAACCAGAGTTTTGTGGGATTATGGCACAGGCAAGTATTGCGGGCAAAGCCATTGACAGCGTCTGCTTTTATAAAGCGTTCAAAGAAAACAAGTTCATTGGAACCAAAGAGCAAAGAAAAGAAATAGATGAAATCAACATCGATTGAGAAAAACCAAGAAGATTGTCCTTACTGTGCAACGCTACTGCTTCGCAAATATATCAGAGATGCGGTGAAAGATCATTGCCACATTTCAGGCCGTTTCCGTGGAGCCGCGCATGGCGAAGTGCAACAAAAAGCTGCTTATAAACCCAAAAACAATCCGATACCGGTTGTGTTTCACAACTTGAGGGGCTATGACGCACATCATTTGATGCAGGCAATGTGAAAAACAGACGGAGCAAGAGATTTGAATTGTGTCGCCAAAAACATGGAAAATACATTTCATTCTCTTTGGGAAACTTGCGTTTTATCGACAGCAATGCACTGCTTTCAAGCCTCGACGCACTTGTAAAAGCCACGCAAAAGAGGCGCTAAAAATAACGAAAAAGCTTGAAGAAAGCATGCAAGGAAACACAGACGAGCTCCCTCTCCAAAAAAGGCATTTACCCCTACGAGTACATGGACTCAAGGGGAAGGTTTGACGAAAAAAGCCTTCCTGCCAAAGAAAGTTTCTTCAGCAAGCTATCTGGCGAACACATAATCGGACGAAGACTACACGCACGCGCACAAAGTTTGGGATGGAGTAAATGGAGTAAAAGAGTAAAACACTTGGCGACTACCATGACCTTTACGTGAAAACAGACGTCGCGCTTCTGGCAAATGTTTTCGAAAACTTCCGAGATCTTTGTCAAAAGCAGTATTGCCTGGATCCTGCACATTATTACACGTCACCCGGGCTATCGTGGGATGCGCTCCTGAAAAAGACTGGCATCAAGCTGGAGCTATTGACTGACATCGACATGCATCTCTTTGTGGAGAGAGGGATGCGGGGTGGAATTTCTATGGTAACCAAGAGGCACGCCAAGGCAAACAACCCCTTAGTGCCAGGCTATGACAAAAGCAAACCAAACACGTTTATCATGGATCTTGACGCGAACAACCTGTACGGCTGGGCAATCAGCAAAGCCCTCCTCGTTGGAAATTTCAAGAGGAACAGCTGGGCCCCCACCGAGGAAGAAATTCTTGAGATAAAAGAAAACGGGAAAAAGTTTTTATTCTTGAGGTCGACCTTGAGTACCCGGATGAACTCCACGAAGAGCACAACAGCTACCCCCTCGCCCTGGAGGAAAAGGTTGTGCAAAAAGAATGGCTGACCCCTTACCAAAAGAAAATGATGGAAGACCTCAACCTCAACCCGCCAGACTGCAAAAAACTTTAGCTGACGCTGCAGGACAAAAAAACTACGTGGTGCACTACCGCAACCTGCAATTTTATCTTAAGTAGGGGATGAAAATACAAAATGTTCACAGATGCTGGAATTCGAACAAAAAGGCTGGATGGAGCCTTACATCCGAATGAACACCAACTTTCGAAAGAAAGCCAAAAGCGCCTTCGAAAAAGACTTTTACAAGTTGATGAACAACTCTGTCTTCGGGAAAACCACGGAAAACTTGCGCAACCGAACTGACGTGAAATTGGTGCGCAGCCACGAGACAACAAAACTCAGAAAACTGATTGAAGCCCCTTGTACTCAAGGCACGAGTTCTTTGCAAATGACCTTGCCGGGATTGGCATGCGCAAAGGCAAGCTGTGCCTCAACAAACCGGTTTACATCGGAATGACAATACTAGAAAATATTAAACTGCTCATGTATGAATTTTTCTACAACATCTTGAAAAAGTAGACATGGGTGCAGAAGGTTGCCTTGGTCAACATCTCCTTGACACAAGTGACTACCTGAAAGAGCATCCGCTGCATTCAGAAACCAACAAAAAGGTTTGGGGCAAATGAAAGACGAATGCGCTGGAACTCCAATCGCCGAGTGTGTTTTTGACGGCCAAAGATGTATTAAATCATCATGGTGGACGAAAAAAACATCCAAAATGCCAAAGATGTAAAAAAGGAACGTGGTTAGAAAGCACATCCTGCACGAGCAGTACAAAGAAATGCCCTTCGGTAAGAAGCAGCTGACCTCGTCAGAGTTTTTCGAGGTCAAAGGTTCGGCCTCTTTGTAACGGCTGGCCACGTCGGAAACTGTCAGCGCGTACTTGAAAACTTTACGCCCGAGGGGGAGTTTGTCGTGCAGCAAAAAAAAAAAAGGTCAGCTTTGTGCACCTTGTTGGGCGTGAAAACATCGAGCTTCGGATGAGGAATGCGCCGCGGCGCGGGAAGATAGATCTGCCAAAGCGCCTGCCTTATCAACCACGTTTTTGCGGCGTCTTTAGAGACCTTGTTGCTTCAGCCAGTTTTTTGATCGCGGCGAGGCCTTTCCAGTATCCTCCGGGGCTGTAATAAACCTTTGCTAGTTTGGTTTCTATATTACCCCAAAACATTTATTTAAAGGAAACGAAAAGCAGCATAGCCCAAAGCAAGAGTCCCGGCGCCCAAAAAAACGAGCTCGCCCTTTTTCTGCTGCTCGCTCTGCTGGTAGAAATCGGAGAACTCTGGCTCTTTCAGCGGAGCCATAACTTGGTAGGGATGTGCCTGGTTATAAAGTTTGAAAGCGTAGTCGGTGTTGGTGAAGTTCTGCTTGGCCTGATCTTCTGCGCGTTTGTTTGGATCCAGTCAAGGAGCCTGATAATCCTCGAGAGCCTTGTCGCGGAGAGCGGCGTCGTCCTCACCGCCAAGCGCCTTCGCGAGATAATCGCCCGCAATGAATGTCGATGCATTCAAGACCGCCCCACCGACCATGATCGCGATTGTTGCCATGTTGTATATGTCAGAGCCTATTTTTAAATCCCGTTCATCAAATGTTGGCGGGAAGGATATTTTGGGTCTCAAGGTAGTCCATTATCAGCGACCCCAAAAAGTCGACGCCGACTCACCGACCGTAACTCATTAGAATAGAGCTTGGATCAGTTATGAAGTTCTCGTTTACAACCTTTTTTGCGACCCAACCGACAAAGGTGTCAAGGCCGATCATTGTTGCTGAGCGCAAGCCCATTTTCACATGTCAGACGGCTAGCAGCAACTAATTTTCCGTATCCGCCTGGTCGTCTTCAGAAGGCTGCCCCCCATCTTCTTCATCATCTGACTAATTTTCTCCATCTTCTGGCTCACCATCCCACACAATTCTAGGGGTTGGACACCAAAAATATCTTAAGCTTTCAGAAAAATCCTGCGATTGAAGTCCAAACCCACAATAAAAAGACCAAAAACAGCCGCTCCATCAATAAAGCGTTGAAGTATTTTAATGAGGTCAAACCACATCCTTGCGTATTTGCTGGTCGCAAATCTTCAATAGAAAATTATTCCATGAATCTGACCCCCTTTTCTATCTGCGGCGTTTTAGTGGCGGGCTCACTGGGGGCAGGCGGGCTGGGAGCGCTTTCTTCCTTGCCTGGAGTCATTGCAGACTTAAGCCTCGCCATGATCGGTTCACGCTGATAATAAACTCCGGCAGCCGCGACAAGAATCCCAACCCCAATCAGAATTTGATTGACACTTAAAGATCTGGATTTTTTGTTTGTCGTTTGCAATTATGACAGCGGCCTCTACCGCAGCTTTTTTCTGCGCTTCGCGAGCTGCGCGCGTTATTTCGCAACCATTTTGCCTGCGGCTACTCGCTTGATTTTTTTTGTCGCCGCGTGGTTGGAGCTGGTGAAGTAAGTTGCCCCTGGGGCTGCTGCTCCTGTTCCGCCGCGTCTGGGTGAGAGGCTTCAATGCCTGTACTTTCAGATTGTTCAGCCGACATTGCGAAGATATGCCAAAAGAATGAACGTTCAATTCACTTGGTGGTATATTGTGCAAGCAAAAAAATAGTCAGCAAGTTACTTTTTAATTGTCAGTATTTATTCAGAAACTGCTGAAGGTTGTTCAGGGATTTCTTCAGCATCCTTTCTATGTGCATGCTCTCCCGCCTCTGAGTGCGTAAAATCAATGTGTTTTGTGGTTATCAGCCCGAAGTTGGCTAAAGAAAGAAACTTACCGTACTTCAAAGCAAGGTTGCCGGTCAGGTTGGAGAGCTCTTTAGTGATGATGTAGTCCTCTCTGAGCTGTTTTTGGTAAGATTCAACGTCTTTGATGTTGACAAACAACCCCACGGCTTTGGTCGCAAAATAAATGAAGGTGACGATCAAGCTGCCGGTTGTCTTTGAGCCCACGTAAGTTTCGTACCTTTTGAAATATTTCTCAACCTCTTTGTCGGTGAGGCGTTTCACCTGCTCGTGTGTGAACTACACGCCAATGGCCTCCTCCCCCTCCCCCCCCCCCCCTTGAAAACGCTAGTTTGGCAAGCTCCTCCCGGAGAGCAGGAATCTAAGGGCCATAGGATGGATTCCCAGAAACAAACCTACCTGCGGGTGAGCTCGATGCCTCAGCCTCCAGCATTTCCAAAACTTCTGCAATTGAAGGCTCTTCTGCCATCTATACTTTAACTTTCATTTTCCAATTTGGGGTTGCATGTTTGTGGTGAATCGCTATCCACCAATCTTCTTTCGTTATGTCAATATCCTCATTTGGCAAATTTATGTGGCTCTTGGAGCATTTGAAGAGTGTTTTCGTCCGACGCACCATCGCGAGAAAAAGTTTGCGCCAAATGGTCCCGATAGGCTTGCGCTAAATTTCCCACAACTGAGCCAGCTTTTTCACTGTTGTTCTCGATGTAGTGTTCGACCCACTCCATGGTTACCACTATATGATGTTTTCCGAAGGGATGGCGAAGCGAGAACATGAGATAAGAAAACTTTCGCTCTTTGAGCTTTGAAATCATACTTTTGTACTCCTCTTGGGACAGATCGCCTGCATAGTCATCAAAGATGGCCTTCGTGGTCTTGGCCAAGGGGTTGTAAAAAAGAACGACTGCCGCAATGTTCTCCCGAAAAGACGCTGTGATGCTGGTGTATTTTGGGTCAGCATTCAAACGCTGATGTCGATGTGCCTGGCTGAAAGGCGAGATTCACCAGCTCTTTTGAGGCTGCGCAGTCGTCGAGGATTATGAGTTTGTTGGTGCCATCAGAAACAAAAGTCACGATCTTCAACCAAAGTTCCACCTCGTGCTGCTCGCAAATTATCACATCCACCCGCGGATCGTTTTCCCCAAACCTGAAGAGGGTTTTGTTGTGCGCGAACGTCGGACAAATGAGCACGATGAAGTCGAACTATCCGCGGAAAGGGCCCGTGATCTGGTCCACAACGAACCTTGTTTAGCCTGAGTTTGTCGGCCCAAAAATGAAAGCATTGAACGAATGTTATCTGGGTTCATGTTGCCTCGTGCGGTATGTATACTAGTATTGCACAGACTGCAGTTGCCGGTCCAGAAGGTTGAACTGCGAATCGCTGATAACGAAGATATGGCAGTTCACAGTGCCCGAGCCGCCGGTATCTCGCTCCAGTTCAAACTGAACCTCGTCTGTGTTGTTCACGAGGCGCGGCCACTGCCATGCATGGCGTGATCCGACATGAAGCGCAAATCGATCAACAGCCCGAACCTGTGTCATAAAACTTCGATACACTCATGTGGCTCCCCCCTGTCGATTTTTTTGGGCCGCCAAAGAAGCGGCTGGCTTCCCCCCACATGTCCTTGCCTTCAACCCCATTGCTGAAAACCATGTTTGGCACGCCATTGACCGTGATGCTGACTTTTGTCAGGTCAGGGTTGAAATAATTTTCTGAATCTCTTGTGCCCGCAGTGTAAGGCTCAACGAATAGGATAAGAAGACCTTTCAGGGATCTTCGCTGTGGGGTGACTTTTATGTTGAGTCTGGCGTCTGAGGCTTTGTTGAAGGTCACCATTTTTTTCCCGCACAACGTGGTCATAAAAGAATTCCTTGCCGACAGAATAAGTGCTGTACGCCTCATCGGCCAAAGGTTTGCTTCGGACCATTTCATACTCGAGCTGGATGTTTTTCAACTTGTAGACAAGTTTCGTAGTGTCTGAACCCCTCACAATCTGTTTTGCTGCCGCAAGGGTCAGCTCGAACACAAGGTCGTTGTAGAGAGCTTGGGGATAGAAAAGTCCGTGGTCGGTCAGAATCTGGTGGTCCAGCCTGATTCGGTATTTTTTTTTCGAAAACCTTTTCCCAGCTTGTTTTCCACGGCGACGCCAGAGGTTTTCTTTCCACCCCGACCCCGAGCGGATCCTGTTAAGGTCATCGCTCTGGATGCCCTCGAGCAGCATGTTGTTCCGCTCCTCCTGTGAGAGGAAAAGGTCTTTCCATATCTTGAAAACGTCATATGCTACTGTTTCCTGCAGTATGGTGCCCGCGTATTTCACATCCAGCTTGTCGATCAGCGCTCGCGTGACGTTTTGCACGAGGAAGTTGTTGGCGTGCCCTCCGGCCAGGTCAATGTTAAAAACAAGCGCGAGCGATCCGGGAACGAGAACTTCGTGCTCATTCAGCTCGGGCACTGTAACATAAAGCGTTTCTCCTGGGCTGGCTTCGCTTGGATTAAATGTGATGCGCTTGACAGTGCGCTCGGCTTTCATTGCGAGGGCATTTTTATCTTGGTGTGTTGGCAAAACATTTGCCTGCACAACGGCCATGATTATAACCAGTAGAATCAAAAAGTTCAATTGAAAATAAATTTAAGGAAATAGTAACACGAACTGGCGGAAGGTGGCTATGACGCGGAAATGGAGAACCCCCTTTTGTCCCACAAAGATGAGGCCGACGCCGATGAAGAAGAAGAAGAAGTCGACAGAACCCAACCCTTTCAACCGAGCTCTGCATCCACACCATTTCATGGTGGTGAAGAAGTTGAGATGCAAACGCGGTTGCATGAAACTAGTGGGCTGCCCGACACATCTTAGGAAGAGACGTCTTTCGGCGCGCAAACACAGAGTAAAATATCTTGGGCAGCTTCAACGAAACTGTTTCCTGATGCAAGCCCAACTTCGCTTGAAACTTGTTACGACCCCATAACTAAAAGGCTCATTGTCAAAATGAAAGGGTCTGGCAAAAAAAAAATAATAATAAAAAAAAAGGTCTCAACAGCACAAAGGCTTTGGATGACGTGAAAGACCTAGAAGCTGAGATTCAGAATAAAATTGGCGAATATCAAGCAATAATCGATGATCCAGACGCCTCTCCTTCTGATAAAGAAGCCGCACAACAAGAGTGGTGGAAAGAAACGAAGAGCTCGCGCGTTTGCAAACGCAGATTGCGGAAAGAGAAAGGGCACTTCCGCCTCGTGAGAGATTTGCAAAAGTACGGCGTGACCCTGACAGCAATCGTTGTCGCGGCTGGGGTCACGATTGGTGCTGTGATTGGAGCCATCACCAACTTTTTGAAAGCCCTCGGGAAAGGATTGGGAAACGGGCTGAAAGAAATTGGCCAAAAAACGGCTTCGCTCTGCCAGGACTGCTCGGCTCGATCGTTCTTTCCTTTTGAAAACCGCCGGCCAGGCCATCGGTTTTCTGGCTGAGCACACCTAGCTGCTAATTTTGGTATTTGTGGCTTTCCGGATGGAGAGGTATATCAAGAAAAACCGTTAGCGGCGACGATCCCAAAGTGAAACAAAAACTATCCCCGCAATAAGAACAGCGCCAGCACCCACGATTACTTTGTTCACATCGTGAGCCTCGTTTCCTGAACCAGCAGGCGGGGTTAGTTCAGTTTCCAGATCTGTAGTTGGTTTTGTACCTTTCTGTTGTTGGGGCTGCGCAATTGTCAGTTTTGGTTTTGTTTTAACTGGAATATTGGCCTTGTGAATTGGGTTTGAATGTTGGCTGTTAGGGGGGTTGACTTTTGAAGGCCCGCTCTCCATCAAGTGAAGAGCCGCTTTATTTGTGCCCTGATTCACATCATTATTTACGCCAAGTTTCTTCCCCGGCCCGGCTTGCTTGAGCTTGTTGTTGTAGCCCACCACGCTTCCTGTGTTCAGAACCATCCGTGACGGCATCAGCCCCCGACGCCACTGCAAGGTCCAAACATATAATCAGGGAGCAAAATCCCCTGTAACCATTTTTTATCCTTTTAGTCTTCTCTGTACTACCTTATATATGTTTGTTTTTTCTCGCCATCTCATAATTGATACTAAAGAGTTAGCGAATGGAGAGAGATTGTAAACAAAACCGCGGTACCGAAAGCTCATCTTAGTTAGACCACTTTCAAAATTTTCCTTGCTGTTGCTGTTGCTGTTGTTGTTAGTGAGGTTATTAATTTTTTTCTGCCACTAACGCTATTCGTTTTGTCTGTATCCTATGTGTCCTGCCTTAGTTTTTTTTTTCTTTTTTCTCTTACGCAGTATTTTGTTAGTATTTATTTTCTGGAGCAATCATAATTTCTGCATGTTATTTGATTTTTTATATATGCTAATGTAAAACGATGGATCTTAAAATCGCCTCGCTAAACGTCAGAACACCAAAAGAAAAGAGGTGTTTAATTGGTTGAGATCTAAAAACTTTTCAATATACATGTTGCAAGAAGTCCATTGTTCCAAAAATACCACAGGCATATGGAAGTGTGAATGGGGCTACAAAGCGCTCTTCAGCTGCGGATCGAGCAACAAAGCAGGGGTCAGTATTCTCTTCAACAATAATGTTAATTTAAACATTATTAAATTTCTCCTAGACCCTAATGGTCGGTTTATCATTTGCGATATCGAAGCAGACGGCAAATTATTGATCTTGGTTAGTATCTACGCTCCTAATAAGGATGATCCCGATTTCTTTAGCGTCTTCTTCGATCACCTTTCTGCGTTCAAATGTGATGAAGTTATTATTGGCGGGGACTTCAATTTAGTAGTAGATATTGAAAAAGACAAAAAGAACGGAATTGCCAGAACTCACCATAACGTTCTGAGAGTGATACAAGATGCGGTGGAAGATCTGGAGTTATGCGATGTTTGGAGAATCTTTAATCCAGAAAACAAAAGGTTTACCTGGCGACAGAGACAGCCAGATGTTCAATGCAGACTCGATTTTTTCCTAGTAAGTCAGACTTCGTTGTGTAACTGTACTCAAACAGATATCATTCCAGGTTTCAAAAGTGATCACTCCATGATAACGCTTAACCTATCCTTACACTCTAACCCAAAGGGAAACGGTTTCTGGAAGTTAAATACATCTCTCCTTGCCGATACTATTTTTATTGAAAAAATAAAGGCAACGATACAAAAGACGGCTAGCGAATACAAAGAGGACAACCTCGTCAACCCCTTGCTACTATGGGACATGATAAAATTGAAAGTGCGTCAAGAATCAATCTCTTACTCAGCGTCCTTAAAAAGAGCGCAAATAAAGAAAGAAGACGAGTTGGAAAAAGAAATCGCAGCTTTAGAGAAACAGCTAGATAGCGCAGTCTGCTGTGATTCCTCGTACCAAATTGCAACTGAGAGAATTAAGGTCTTAAAAGAGGAACTCGAAAAAAATTTTGAATACCGAACCAAAGGAGCTATTCTTCGGTCAAAGTCAAAGTGGTATAATGAAGGTGAAAAGAACACTAAATACTTCCTTAGTCTTGAAAAGCGACATTATAAACAAGGCACAATAAGCCAATTAAAACTCAAAGACAATACACTTGTCACATCTGACAATGACATTTTAGCCGAATGCGAATCTTTCTATGAAGACCTCTATGCCTCGAAAATAGAAAACTCCCCCAATTTTAATTTTTTTCTCGCAAACAAATCAAACTTTTCTAAGCCCTGAGGATCAACAGGCGTGCGACAGTATCTTAACCGAGACAGAATGCGCAGAAGCCTATGGATTCGGGTAAAACGCCCGGCACAGACGGCCTTCCAGCTGAATTTTACAAATTGTTTTGGAATGATATCTCAACCTACCTTCTTTCTGCTCTTAACTTTGTGTACCAGTCGGATTGCTTATCTATCACCCAAAGACGTGGAATCATTAAACTTATTCCAAAAAAAGACACAAAGCCTTTTTATGTAAAAAAAAAAAAAAAAAAAAAATGGCGTCCTACAACCCTCCTCAACACGGATTATAAAATCGCAGCTAAAGCTTTTGCAAATCGTATTAAGTCCGTGCTTCCAAGGCTTATAAACAACGATCAGACAGTTTTTATTAAAGGACGGTTCATCGGCGAAAATATACGACTTATTGATGGCATCATCCAATATGCTGGACAGCATAATATCCCAGGTCTACTACTCTTCATAGATTTTGAAAAAGCTTTCGATTCACTTGAATGGCCTTTCATTTTCATACTCTACGCTTCTTTGGCCTTGGTCGATCAACTATTAATTGGGTAAGGACTTTTTATTGCAGAACTGAAAGCTGTATTCTCAACAATGGCTGGTCAAGCAAATGTTTTCAGCCTCAAAGAGGTTTTAGGCAAGGCTTCCCCTTTCACCATATTTATTTATTCTGGCAGGGGAGATACTGGCCAAGTCAATCCGAAACAATAGGAGTATATAAAGGGTTTCTCTCTAGACAACAAGGAAATTAAGATAAGTCAATATGCTGATGATACTACTCTTATCTTAAACGGGTCTAAGGACTCCATTGTTTCAGCCCTGCAATTATTAGATGATTTCGGTAAGATATCCGGCCTCAGGCTCAATGATAGCAAAACGGAAGCTCTTTGGATTGGCTCTAAGACTGGTGATGAGAAAATCCTCGTGCCAGGAAAGAACTTCAAATGGCCAAGATGCAAGGTCAAAACGCTAGGCTTATGGCTTTCAACTGATCCAGATCTGGCGATTACCTTGAACTATAAAGAAAAAATTGAAAGAATTAGGAAATTATTAAGCTGCTGAAAATACCGGAGGCTCACACTGTTAGGGAAAATTACCGTGATAAAATCGCTAGCCGCATCACTGATCGTTTACCTACTTGCCTCGTTGCGTTCAAACCATTGTGCTCTAAAAGAAATAAACGAAATGTTTTATCAGTTCTTATGGAATGGAAAAGGCGACAAAATAAAGAGGAAAGTCATGATTAAGAACCCCGAAATGGCGGTCTAAAAATGATTGATCTCTTTTCTTTCAACAAATCTCTCAAAACAACGTGGGTAAAAAAGTACTTGGACACAACTAACAACGGGAAATGGAAACTCCTGTTTGATGTGGAACTTAAGAACTATGGAGGCGAAAGTTTTTTCCACTGTAACCTAAATGTTAGGGATACAAAGGAAATGACCAGGGTCACCGACCCTTTCCTTAAGGAAATATTAGAATATTGGGCCGAAATAAACTTTGAGCGCCAAATATCTTCTGAATTCAATTTTTGAGAACAGGTATTATGGTTCAATTTACTACTGAGAATATAAAATAAGCCAGTTTTCTTTAAGGATTGGTTTGAAGATGGGATAACTAAAGTAAAACACCTTCAAACAACAGGAAAAAATGGATTTCTGACTCTGAATGCTTTTGTCGCAAAACATGACCTAAAAGTACGCCCTCTTGGTTTTTACGGTCTCTTGTAGCTATAAAATCCCTTCGTAAAACGGTCCCCGGAGCTACCGTACTTAGGGAACACAACTCGGAAACTTTTGGTGATAAGATTATGAAAAGCAAAAGTCAAGTCGGTTAATTTACAAACAGCTAGTCAATGCCAAAGGTATAATCCCAAGCAATAGCCAAAATAAATGGCTTCATGACAACTATTTTGATGAAGGTAACAATTTTAACTGGGAACTTGCTTACCTCCTGACATCAAGATGCACCAAAAGCACTAAACTGATCGAGTTCCAGTTTAAACTTTTGCATAGGCGTATACCAACCAATGACTTTTTATTTAAAATAGGAAGAAAAGAAAACGAGGAATGCACGTTTTGCCATGATTCCGCAGAGACTTTAATCCACCTATTTTGGTCATGTCATGTTACTTCCACCTTTTGGAAAAGAGTGACCGACTGGCTTCACGAAAACCTCCCGTTAATTGGCGAATACATTCTATTGAATATTACAGCACTGGGCCTGAGGCCGGAATCTCATGCAAAATATGGGCTTCAATTAAACTATTGTTTCCTGTTAGCTCGTTATCATATATGGCAAGCCAAATTGGACGAAACGTCACCAAATTTTGCCTCCTTTTTACGTCTTGTCAAATCTAGACTTACAATAGAGACAAAAGCGGGAGACACCTCAAAATGGACTCCTTTTGTTGACTGCCTTTAATTTGTCTTTGTTTCCTATTCCCCTGACGGACAATCTATTGGAAAATATGCGACAATTTCGTCATTATCTAAAAATAAATTATATAAGGATATTACTAAATTGCTCCACTCTTCAATTTTTTTTTCGTGTAACGTGTTCTTGTAATTGGTTTGTACATGTAATTTGTTTCTGTTACATGGCTGTTACATTAAAAGTTCTCAAAAAAAAAAAGTTTGTTCCCCGGCCCGGCTTGCTTGAGCTTGTTGTTGTAGCCTACCACGCTTCCTGTCTTCAGAACCATCCGTGACGGCATCAGCCCCCGACGCCACTGCAAGGTCCAAATGAACCTTTGCCTCGTTGACAGCGAGCTGATAGCGCTGTACGCCTTTTCAAATGTCCGGCGTTTGGATCGCGTCCTTCAGAAGAACAAGGAATTCTCTGTGCGCTTCCTTGGCTCGCCCGCCGTTTCCAAGAATGCTGCTTCTGACGTTTACATGCGGCTAAGAATACAATAAACAAAGGCCTCGATTGAATGGTTCAGACACGCTAGGCCGGCCTGGTTGAGCCTGTGCGCGGCGTCCGGCACAAAATACTCAAACTGTTTGTCTGAGCACTGGTCGTTTCTACTTAAGTCAAGCTTGTTGCCAGCATCATCTGTGCCGCCCTCGTTCGCAAATCTTTGGTTGGATGGGTTGGAAAGGGAGGTTGGGTACTGCCATTGCTTTTGCGCGAAATTACCGTCGTCATAAATAATGAACACGTAGACAAGGCCGTGTGTTTGGCCGTGGTTGAAACGAAATTCTGAGCTCGGATCGACGCCGAAATCTGCGCAAATACTTCAGAAAGAGGGCTCGTCGTATTTGTCGTCTTTTGGTTGAAATTGGGGCCGTCGGGGAGAGAGCTCACGCTCTGAATTTCACCCATCTCAAAAAGAATTCGCCTTGTTGTGAAATAAACATGAAAGGGATAAAAGGAGCGGAGCTGGTCGGCTCCTGGAGCATTACCCAAAACATCGCCGGTCAAAATCTCCCTCGAAATACCGCAACCTGTTGTTGCACACCAAAACGCAAAATTCAGCTGTTGAGGCCAAAACCCATTTGTGTCCGCCGAGCCATTTTCTGGCAACTTGGCGATGTTCTGAATGAAATCTTTGTGTTTTTAAAAATCTGTCGGTACAGTGTTGTGAAAAAGTCTGTGGGTGTGGGTGTGAGATTGAATGTTTTCCGAAAAATTGACACCTAGGAATGTCTGTGGTGGGCGCCCGGAAACGGTGGAAAGCTGGACTAGAAACTCACCTTTGTAATTAGTTCCAGTGGCAGCGGTTGGGTGTGGAGTATTTAATCCCAAAGCCTGTTTCATCGCTTGAGGCCAATATTTGCTGTCTGAACCGAAAACACTTTTCAGAGAACCTGCCTGCCTTGTGGTCCGCTGTAAAATCAACATTGGCGACAAATTTACTCTTTTCGGCATTTGGGTATTTTGCTAGAAAAGGTCCCCAAGCCTTGTCTTGCGCAGTTTTTGCAATTTGGTCGGCCTCCGGTAAAATATTTTCAATTGAATGTTTGTATGCGGGTTAAAAGACAATGGTTGTGCTCACGATTGACACAACTGAAAACCCGTGCACTATTTATTAGACCATCAGGCCCCAAAAGCCAATTATGTCCGGCTTATTTCCTGCTCGTTTTGCGATTGGTGGCTCGATTTGAAAGACGCTGAGACAATTTGGTTGTTAAAAAACCAGGGTGCTCCTTCCGAAAAAGGGTTTCCTCCAAGGCATTACACCCCCAAGGTCTGGCAAAAACCCTTAATTCTGTTTTTAAACAACTGAACGATAAAGTAACCGCAGAAGCGAATAGTCCCATTGGCGTTTTGGTATTCATAGCCCCTGAAAACTAAACGCTTCAGTTTGCCACAAATTTAGTAGATTTGTTGATGTCCCCTGGCTCTTAATACAGACAAATTTATTTCAAAGCTCAACGTTCCAAGTGTATTCTTTGTGTACTGCAATTTGGTCGCCGGGACCAAAATTTGTTGAATGCGGAGAAACCAAACCTGCTTGCCAAGTTTGACATCAGGGGAGAGGCTTTCCAAAACATAAACGATCGAGCGCCTGAACAGGAAGCCTTTCGCGCCGCTTCGACGGGCGAACATGTGCACAGTGTGACGCTTTCAGTCAAAGAAGAAAATGTTTGATTTTCGCGGACAAAAGCTTTACTTTGAGTTGATGATAATTTAAAGAAAAAAATATCGACTACTTATATCATGCCGGATGAGGATGTGTTGCCATTCTGTGGCATCTGGTCCACCCGAGAAGTATTGCAGAACAGCAGTATACCCCGCTCTATCCCAATCTTAACAATACCGAAACTTTTCGGCTGACTGAACTGAGCAAAATTGAGAAACAGATTTCCGATGAGGCGGAGCACTACAGAGTTGGGTTGAAAATGAATGAATGAAGCTTTATTTAATCTCGAGATTGATGAGGTTGGTTAGACCTCTAGCAAAAGTATGCTAATAAGCCGAGAAAAAAAAAAGAAACGGTAATCCAAAAACTTATTTACAATATAAAGCCTAAAAATTACTTGACATAACTATATGCAATAAAAAGCCCAATTACTCAATAGAACATAATTATATATTAAATTAGGTAAAACCTTAGCTGTCGAACCGCCTTTTAAAAAACTGACAATGAGCTTAGGGATCTTAGGGTATCAGAGATCTTGTTCCAAGTAATAGCCGCCAAGTACTTTACCGAGTTCTTGCCATAACGAGTCGTATTAGGTTTCGGTACTTTCCGTTTTTTTTTTTACCCCTCTCAGATTTTTTATGTTGTCTCTTAAGCTAAATAGGTCTCTCAGATATTCAGTCGGATAATTGTTCATTAACAAATTCTGGATACGTCGATCCACAGGGCTGTAACCAATATGATCACAAAGAGTACTAGTTAAAAAAAATACAAATAGGCTCAAAAAGTCTGCAGCTATTTTGTTGCTGGTCTTGGAGTTGCAACAACGTCCTTGTCTTCTGGAGCAGTCGCCTCTGCACTAACGGGCTTTGGAGTCGTTGTCAGTGTTTCTCTCGGTGTTGTGGGGGGGGGGGGGGGGCGGTTTCCACCGGTTTGACTGAAAAACAAAAAGCTTGAAAAGAAAGTTAAAACGCACAGCAGACTGAGGGCTCTGGCTGTCTCAAAGCATGACACGATCAACGCCTTTGTTTCCAAGGCTCTTGATGATAATCGGGTTTCCGACACAGAGTTTAAGCACGCAACACATGAAATGAAGAGCTATGCACAAATCAAAGCGGCTTTGTGTGCGAGCTTCATAAAAAACAGCCGCTTCCACCCCTCCAGATCTTAAAATATAAGGGAAGAAGTTCGAGAAGAATTAAAAAAAAAAAACTCACAGCGACCAGCGCAGCTTTGAACTAAAATTTGAGGGGGAAAAATAAGATTTCATCTAAGCCTCCTGAAGAAATGCAGCATCTAGACGGGAATGCGTTACTTTCACGCGGACATTACGTTACAAGGCGGTGTTAGTGTCACACGTGACTTTGCGTGACGTGTCACGAAAATGGACAAAACCCTTGTCGGGGGATGCTCGGTAGCTGTTCTTGGCTAGCCCAAGTTAGGTCTTTTCCCCCGCCGCTGGCAAGGCGGCTGCCCTTTCCATTTTACCTCTGGGAGCGAGGTTGAGAACTCCGAGGAGATCTCTGAGAACCCCCTGTTACCAGTATGGCCGGAGCGGGCTCACCCAAGGGGTATTGTCCACTGGAAGGCGTCACCCTATACTCCGTAATTCACTGTCTGCACAAGTCGTCAAACAAGGTTCAGATGGTGGCCAACCATCACACCTAGACTTCACCAGAGCTTGTGAACTAACCAAAAATTATTTAATCTTCCTATATATTATAAAAATGTTTTGAATTTTTTCGCTTGTTTCAAGTTTTTTCAAGTTTATTTAAACTCTTTTACAAGTCGATCATTCTTGGTGGACTGGGCCGCAAATAGGTTTACAGCTACTCGAGGCGGACCAGTCCTTAAATGTTAGAGTTATTCTATCTTTTTTGTTTGTTTGTTTTGTTGTTGTTGTTGTTTTTGCTTTTGCTTTTTGCATTCATTACATTTATTAAGTTGAAAAGCGCTGTAAAGGGGTTTTGTTCAAATGATATCAGAAGTAGAAAGATATTGATTATTGGTTGGTCATATAATCCAATATCGTTTTTAGATATGGGAGAATTATAAAGTCTCTCTCTATAATTTAGTGAGCTATTTCCTTTAATCAGTTAAAATGTGAGCTTCTTAAGCAATTTCACATTTTGCATAAAACGTAACTATAGTACATTACCGATATCTCGAACACGCATGAGAAACCAAAAAGTGTTCGAATTAACAGGAGTCGGAGATGGCCTGAGCTAAATAAACGGGAAATTTATCCAAAGTAGTCAACTTTCAGGGGATTGAAATAGCAGGAGTCAATTGTATTAATCTAGGTTAACGAGTACAATTGTCATTTTAAAGCTAGTATCAAATTTGTAGTACGTTCATTAAGATGTGCAATCAAGATAAACTTGTTTTAATTTAAACTCACGAGCGTGAAACTTGTACGTCTTTGTTTGGAAGCGCAGGGAAGGGGGGGGGGGGGCAAGGGGAGGGGAGGGGAAGCGAGTGTGGGAGTACTACTCGGCGGTAGCTCTTCGAAGCGAACAGCTAATGAGGAACAACTCACGGGGTAATTGGGTTAGACTCGTCTTCTGTTTCCATGTGACGGTTGGTCTCAACAGGCTAGTACCGGTAGAGACGTTTAAGGCCTCAAGCAAAATCTAGCCATCAAATCTAAACAAACGTGGGTTTTTGGAACTTGATCTCACTGATAACTTTGTGTATAACATTTGTTTGTTGGTTGGTTAGCTTGTTTGCTTGGAGTTATTCCTTTAGCTGCTAACATTCAAATCCGCATTGGAAGAGCTATAAATTTTCAATTGTTCTGTGACTCCCCAAGTTTAAATTACCAGAGACATAAGTTACAAATAATTCAGACTACCTCAGCTCGAATGATAATAGGCGCCCGCAGTTCTGATCACATAATACCTATATTAAAGAGCCTGCACTGGCTACCTGTGGAAGCAAGGAGTAACTTTAAGATTCTTCTTATCACATATAAAATCATGAATGGAAAATCTGCTGGATATCTAGAACCTCTGATTAAGGAAGATCATCCATCAAGAGCACTACGATCATCATCCCTTTCGCTATTGTGCACCCCAGCCATAAAATCCAAAACATATGGAGGGCGTGCGTTTTCTACTGCAGCAGCTCAGTTATGGAATGCTATCCAGAATAATTAAAAAATGCAAAAAGTGTTGCTGCATTTAAGAGAAAACTTAAAACATTTTTATTTTGGAAATGTTTTAATTGATTTTGAAGCTTAAGTTTGCAATGTTTGGTGTATAGTGTGTTACATAGGCTAGTGGTTTTTCCTTTTTTTTTTTTGGCTTTTTCTTATCATGATGTAAAGTGCATTGAGATGCAGAAATGCGCCAAATAAGAACCTATATTATTGTTATTATTATTATTATTATTATTATTATTATTATTACAAGTGAAATCGGAAATAACAATATATAATTATATATCCCATAAAGAGGTAGGTATAAGGCAAAGAAACAAAATGATGGTCGAAAAGGGTAACTTTTAATGCCATATATTACGGCGAGACATGACTAATCTTCTTCAGGGGCAACACTGAAGCAAAGTAAACATGGAGAAAACGGAAAAATAATAGACGTGTACTGTAGCGGCTACCAAAAAAGTGGCATTCCCAAGGTGGTAAGAACAATGATAAGTTATGATGAATTTGCAATTTTGTTAGACTCTGCAACAAAGTTAAGACATAAGTAGATACTGCTATGTAAGGGGTAGAACAAGAAGAAAAAAGTACAATCAGTTGAAGGTTCAGAACCCCTGCCCCACCCATTCATGCACTACTGACTTATTATTTAGACCTTGTAGACATTGTTTCTCTTACTTAACTTCTCATGGTTTTGAAAGTTATTTGTTGCTGAGCCAGCAAGTCAGAGCTTACTAATAAATGTAAAAAAAAAAAAAAGAAAAATGGTTGTATTGAAATTTGGGGGTTAAATGTTGTAGAGACGGAAGATTGTATTCACATTTTTGTGGATATTTATTATGAGTGGGCTTGGATCGAGGCAAGTGTATTTGTACTTCTTTGGGAAAATAGTTGACAATTTTTCTTTATTATTTTTACCTTTTTTAGTTTTTGCATATTAATTCATTCATACCAGAAATCACAAGTGTTAGTTGTGGTGAAAGTGGTATTTGCGGTCAAGTTTAGTGAAGTAATGGGAAATTTCTAGTCTGAAGCTTAACTCCATTCAAAACGGTGAAATGATTTTGAAATTTGGTTCATCCTGTCTCATAAAACCTTAGACCAAGTCAGTGGATTAACGAGCACATGAACGCTGTGCGATACCTCGTTCGACTCTCTCGTTCCGCCACTTCGACTAGGTCACCAGAAGATGTGTTAGACTGTGCAAATATTTTTAACTGGCCACTCTGGGAAGAATTATATCAAGGCTTGATGGACGGCTTTTTGGATGTATCTAAAGCGTTGTGAAAGGGATTGTATTCGCGCCGCGACTGCATTCGACAACACATAAATTTTCCCGCTGTGCTTTGAGCATGACTAAAGACGAAGGATGTGCGATTTACGCAGTGGCCCGATGTAGACTTTTCGACGATTGAAGAAGGTATTTACCGTTGCCCTTTTATTTAGTCGTTTTCTTCAAAAAACTTACGGTCAACCAATAAGCCAGATAAGCGTTGTCTTTGTTTATGTGCCCAACTTTTGTATGGCTTGGCAAGAAGTTAAGCCTACTCTCAAATTTGGTTTTCAAGTTTATCGTCAGTTTGTTTGTGAAGAAGGTTTTCAGGATATCTGTGTTGGACCCATTCTTATAGCAAATTACATTTTAATTTCCCCTCAATTTAAAAAATAGATTCAACTGAAATTTACCGTAAGCGTAAGCTTATAATTATTGTTGTAAAAAGGTTTTTCTTCAGACTACCATTGTAAATAGGTGCCACAAACCAGAAGCGTAACACTTTGTAAAACTGCCAAATCTATTAAAACAATTATTTGCTAATCTTTCTTTGTTTTTTTTTCGACTGGTTCTTGGTCGGTTTTGACATAAACTTAAGTACTTGACGTCTTCAGAGTTATTAAGCTTAGGTACTTTTCGCGTTTAGCGCGCACGTACACGAACTCGCACAAACAGCCGTGATTTTAAAACTTTTCTCTGTTTCTGCTGAATCCTTGACATACAATTTTTAGCTTTATAAAATTGAATTAAATTATGTGAACCCCCATGCATTACAACCTCTGTGAAAACGTTTTTTGTAGGACAGTAATTTTTCAGATACAAAAAAATGTTTTCGCCACTCAAATTAGACTTATGTGTCGAAATCGTGTAATTCATTAGGGTAATCCATTTGAAAGCACGAACTGTTCCAGTATTTGTTGATGCGCAACTATTTTTCTTAGGCCAATACTTTGAATAATGGCTTTATTGTACACTTTGTTATAATTGTAATAGGGAATTTAGTTCATGGACAGTATAAAATAAAGTTTTGATGTCTGTGCGAATGAAGGTAACGTTTTAAGTTCCGGTTGAAAATAAAGTAATCATTTATTCCGTCACTGTTTAAGATACGTTTTTAACCTTCAAATATCGTATTTAGTAAAATTACTGAGCTTGCATCGGTTGCCTTAAGCAACTTAAATTGTTTCATTTAATGTTAGCATTAATTTGATTTCATTCGCATTGCTGCAACTTCTAGTTTAAGTTTTATAATTTAAAGAATTAAACAATACTTTTTAGGTGAGAAGTGCATTTAAGTGTACCACAAACGCGCTTTTTTTTTGTTTTGTTTTTTAACAAACAGCAACAACTATCTGTATCAACTTACCTTCTCAAGTATACATTGTCCCTGAGCAGACAGCAGCCATAAAAAAAATAATTAAAAAAGTCGTCAAAAGTTCCGTTTAAAGAAAATGCAAGTCCAGTCCGTTGTACGTCCAGTCCTTGGAATTTTTTTTTCTAGCTAACCTTTTGTGGCGCGGCGTCGCAGTGAACAAAAAGCGCGCGAAAGTATAGCCTCGTTTTCTTTCTTTCCTCCAGGGCCTCTCCTCTAAAAAAATCTTAAACATCGATCCTCGCCAAAAGCAACTGAAATTAGAAGAAACTGACAACGCCATCATAAAGAGCATACTCTCAAGCCTTAGGCAAAATTTTCTTTTATTCCTACCTCAAATGGTCGTTGAGCAGGAAGCCGACAAACTTTTCAGTTAGATTTTCTACTGCCGCACTTTTTTAAGAAAAAGTAATCATGGCCATTTTTTAAAGCACTATTTATTAAACTACAACTTCGCTTAAAAATATTCTTGGAGAAAGGTTCTAGTAAACTTTTAGAGCGAATATTAAACTTCGGTCCGTTCTGGTCAGGTGACCGATGACGTCACAGCATTAAAAATGACAAAAATGTATATTTCATAAAAATATCTACCAATATCCAAATTTTTGTTTCCTCGCGTTTAATGCAACGCGAGATAGCACTTGTACCCAGACTCCCACTTTTTGAAAATTGTATATACCTCTCTTAATATTTATATTTTGTTATGTACCCTGGCAGTCCGAAATGGCTCACAACATTGTGCTTCAAGCCACGTTGACTGCTTTTTCAATAACAAAATAACTTCGTCACAGTGAGCAAAGTCACGTGACCAATGACGTCATCGCCCTTAGTCTTGTACAATAATTAGTTTATGGTAAGACTTATTTCTAGACAACGTGGGGGTCTTGCTGCCCTCAAACTGACCAAGTTATTTGGGATTGACGATTTTCCAGCTGCAAAGGATTCTGGGAAGGTTCTTATTATAATTATATATTGTTATTTAATTATTATTATTATTTATTTCTATTTGTATTAGATTCCCTGTTTTGCTTCAGAAGCCAAATGCCAACTTGATTTTTTTTCCGATTTGCCCCCAAAATGTCGGTCACCAGTTTAAATCTACTCAGTCAATCTTCCCATTAAGGTAATTCCCTTGAAAATAATGAACTATCCAGATTGTTTTCAAACTCGACAAAATTGATATTCATGCATAGGACATTGAAAAAATGCACTAAAAAGATGGGGCTAATTTTCTTGTTTTCGCACTGCATGCCCGTCGATTCTAAGTCTTTTTATTGAGTTGCGCGAGAAACTTGAGACTTGAAAAACCAAACAAACAGTTATTATGTAGCAAACTAAACTATCAATAGTAGCGAATTCTATAGACTATTATTTCTCTGGGCTATAATCTTTCAGTTTCGTGGTTTCAAACTACCCGATCTGGCGAATAATGTGAGGAAACTGGATCACTACGTCATCATCTCGTAATCCTTCTTGGCTACAAATACAGAGGTCCATGTCATTTATATGTAAATAATCCAACTTCTATTAAACTTTTTTTCTCCTTAAAATATGTCTTTTTGTGTGACCCTTGCGAGAACATAAAACTAATAAAAAAGGATGATCACCATGTTCGTGTCTTTGCAACACGTCGACAAAGGGAAAATTTCGCCTGACAAAGCTCTGTGTCAAGGCAAATATGCCATGTTTGTAATGTGCGCGCGCACGAGCGCACGCTAAATGACGCCATAATCTATGCGCAGTGAGGAAGCGCCATGTAAGCAATTACCTCAAGGGACACGATAGTGTTTAAAGGACAAGGTCTCTGTACGAACCTCTAATCCTTATTCTGTAATCTGTAAATACATTACTCAGTTGGTTTCTTTTTAAGCTAAATATATCGGCTATATCTCTTAATTCCTTAGCAATATGCAAATGTCGAAATGGTTAATTTATTTCTCCATTATTAATCATGGACAGACATTTAGTGTTAAAACGCTGAATGTGTATTGAAGGCTCAGACAAACAGGAAGTTTTCACTACCTTCTTTTCTTCCGTTTTATTTCAAGAGCGTTTATGCTCCTTAAGGACTTATGCTGACAAGCGGAAGAAGTTTGTAATAATCTACGTGGAAATGAACTCAAATTAAGGTTGAATAAATACGGAGGAGACATTAATGCGACAAATATTTTCAAGATAAAGACATTTCTCTATAATTGGATCCTGCCATCCCGTCTCATTTTTGTAATAATGTTAAGCCGTTCTCTAGTCGTTTTCTGGATTTTAATCCTGGAATCACTGGACAGGTTGCTTGAAACCTGATCTAAAACGTTTCGTTTCCCATCCATATATACAAAAGAAAAATATTTCGCGGGGACGTTAACTGCTGCAGTGCATAGATTTCAAGACGCCTCTATACCCTTTTTTTTCTTTTCGATTGATGGTACGCAAGCTCAGAAAGATATTGTGATTCCCCACATTGTCGTGACAAAGGAGGTTTTGGACTGCGGTCGCCAAAATACTGAAGTGATATTTCTTTCTTTTAACAAAAGACTGTCGCCTTTACAGGCAGAAGGGTATGTTCCTTATACAGTTCTGCTTGGAAAGTTTCAGAAGGGAGCATAAAAGTTTTAGTAGAACTGTAATTTTTCCTGTCTGGCTGCCTATTTAATAACTTGTGAGAAACCGTCTTTCAACGTTTTACCACCTCAATTAATTTGGGTTATCCGTTGGGAGACGAAAAGCTTGCGCTGCGTATTACTTTTAAAGCAGGACAAAGATGTAGTAGATAACAATGCACCATTTGGCAATTTAATTTTATTCACCATGTCAGTACATCGATATCGTTATGTCAAGTCTATCACACTGGCCGGAGTCCTAAAACATTGCTGAGCTGACATTATGATATGTGTCATAGCCAGGATAGCCACGAATCCCTCTTAACTTCAGAGCGAAAACAATATCAGACGTTTCGGTTTTCATATTCGTTATTTGCCCTGGTGTGCATTATCTTTAAAAACTCCAGAAAACATTTCGGTCCTAGTGAACTCATAATTTCACGAGGACAATGTTCATTAACATACATTTGAAAATTATAAAATAAATAAACACATTGGGCTACTCTGCCCAAATAGCCACCACCACAGTAGATGAGAAATGAATCTGAAGGATAATTTCTAAAATGGACCACCGCTCTCGTGACATGTTGAACACCATATACTTTTTTGATTTTTCACCACGCGCTTTTCCAATGATTAACTAGCAAAGGACCAAACTATAGTTTTCTATCTAAACGACGTTCAACCAGTATTGGTAAAAAAAAAGACGCCAGAGTCTGATCTGATTCATGTCGACAAAAGAAAATGCTTTATTTTCTGTCAGATGCAAAGTGAATGTTCAAACACGTAACAGTAGAAGTCGCTTAAGACGAAAGGACGCTTATGCTAATTCAGTTCGTTTTCAATACGCAAACAACGGGGAAAAATGAAATGTCGTTTCTACTGTGTTTTTTTTTTTTAATCTTGATATGTTCGCTGGGTCTGATAAACTGATTTGTTTTCCAGCCTTCAGCTAAGAACAGACAAAATGCATGTAAATTTACAATCATCCGCAAGAACTTATTATGCTTCAGTGAGCCAAACAAAGGTAATTTATAGCCTCAAAGATACTTCAGCTATCAAATCACTTGCTCATTTACGTTCATTTCAGCTTTAAGTTTTCACAGTGAATCCTTAAAATGAAAATAGGAGTTATAACCACATAATATTTAACATTCTAATTCTAAACACAACAAAAAGTTTGGTTTCAAAACGAAGCTAAGGCAGATCTAGAGGAAGAGGTCTTTAATGCTTTAATAAAATGGCTTGAGAGATGAAAGGAAGCTAATGACGCACATCAGTAGAAACTAATTTGTCAAAAGTGAACGTCTTGCCGACATAACTGACGACACTTTTGTGTCCTAATTTACCTTTTCGGGTTTCAATATTTTGTTATTTCAGACTTAAATATAACATACGCACCATGATTACTTTGTAGGTAGTGGTGCGTCAAATTTAATGCTTCAACACTCAATTGAAATGACGGTTAGGCAAGATCAACTTTCCAGCGTCATTTAAATTTTTCAACTCAATCGTAACTTAAAAACATTGTATAATTTAAACTATTCGGGAAAATGCAAAAAAAGCTGTATAGGCTCCTCGTTGATGTTACGCTGATCTAAGTCTATGGTACATTGAGTAAGTATCCACCTTTCAAGGCCAAATGATATGAAAACGATTTTTTTAATAAACAAATGCAAATACAACATTCACGACAGAAAACGAAAGAAAGTGACAGACGAAGGGGCACCATTTGATACGTCATTCCTTTCAATATTTCGAATTAACCTAAATCGGGGAAGCAACGCGATGGTTTATTATTCTTGTTATTATTGTTTTGCCAGGGGAGTACTTTGCTAACAAAATATTGAGACTAATAATTGATATTGCCCAGTCTTAATAAACTGATAACAAAATATTGGAGCTTAGTTCTCCCTTCAATGAAAAGGTGAAGTGTATTGTCCATTTATAGTATTGTTATTTCTACGACTACAGCTAGTGTTTTCAACGGTCTTTCAATAACACACTCTCATTTGTTATTTGTTTTTTTTTTAGCTGTGTTACCTAGGTGATTTGTATGAAGAGCATTTTCATTATCAAAAAATATATTTAAGCAGGAATAGACAGCCTGGTACAGTTATATATTTCATTGAATAACTGCAATTTCACTTTGAAATTTGGTTTTTCGCTAGAAGTTAACCTGGATAGCTTGTGTAAACCTGAAAACCTTTTAAGAAAGCGATATAATATTATTTGCTAATTAAAACTGACAACTGCTACTCTTACCCAGTTAAATAGCGTTGCGCAAATGTTACCAAGTGGATGCATTTGTAAACATGTCCTTGAACGAAAACATCTGCCTTTGGCAAAAAAAAATTCATGCGATTTCGATACTTTGGGGTTTGAGTAATAGCGAAACACCCGTCAAACAGTAGTTTTTCATTTGCAATTGTGAGAGATATTTCTTAGGTCTCCAACGAGCCACCTTTTTTGTTTGATATTCGAAACAGCTGCTATACTCACCGATGAGTTCGCCATGACTGCGAACTTGCGACTGACTTAGAAGCATGAAGATTGTCCGCCAGAAGCAGTGGCCGAGTATCAACTTCCTCCTCTTATTTGCCACCTTCACTGTTGGGGAGTGATAATTTAATTCTAAATCATTTCTCCGCTTCAGCTCAACATCACAATGCTTTATTAATGTAGGCTCCGTTTCACCTGATGAGGGTTCTCATCATATCGTGTTACAGGTTTCAGTAAGTCGTTCGTCACTGTCTCAAGCTCGTCGAAGTTATTTATACCTGATAGAGCGAATATCTACCGATAATGTTGCATTATATTTCTTTGATTGAGCGTGATGCTCAATCAAACGTATAGAGACCATAGTTTTTATCTCGCAAAACTGACAATTTGACATTTGCTAGTTATAGACGTGAGGCGGGTTACACTCCCTCGCTTCCTGTTGAAACACTTTGTGAATCTAGATAGATAGATAGACAAGAATTTTATTTTATCACGCTAGCCTATTCAACAATAAAAAAAAAAAAAAAGAATACCTGGTTTCCAATCTGCCAGAGGCGGTGGATCATTCTTTATTTGATGTCACTTTTGGATTCATATATGTTTTATTTCATATCAAGCATTAACACTCGTCTCTTTCACGAGAACATATGAACCCACAATTGACCTGCTCCCACAGGAAGCACGCAGGGAGAGGTGCCCTAGCCTTCCCCCACCTCCCCCCCCCCCTCAAAAAAAGCAAGTAATACTTAAATAATCGAAGTTACTTTTCTATTTAACGTTTTTTTTCTTCTATTCAACCGAAAAGGCAATTAATTTCTTGTTGTAGAACACCTCTTTTTTGTTTCTGAAAGTGTATAAGTTCCACTGCATCACGTTTCCACCAATTTCAGAATACTTTGATTTAATTTATTTTTTTTCCGGGAGAGCATGTCCCCAACCCCACTTGTTGAGCCTCCCTAATTGCAAACTTGCTGCGCCGGCCCTAGCCCAACATGAGTGGCTTCATATCTCAGTTGGTTAAAACATCGCACTGGTATCGTGAGGTCAGGGGGTCCAAACCCCGTTGATACCAGTTTTGCACAATCTGAAGTCAAAGCTTGCGGTTTTCTCCTGTCAAATTTACATGCATGCACACTTTTGGCATTTTAAGGCGACAAAATTTCAATTAGCCGTTAAGAAGCTGACTGATTCATTTATATGGTGGAAAAATTGTTCGTTTGTATAGTCGAATTTGTGAGCTTTTTAGTCGAGTCTATATTTTTTAAACAACCCTCTTGACAAATATCAATATGCTAACGTATTGATTATTTATTTACTTTTTGCTTTTCCTTTCGTTTTCCTTTGTTTGTTTTTTGCAGTGTGAAATCCAAATTTGTAGCCTGTTCTTGAGCTAGCGTCGCAACTGCTGGGTGTCCACATTAAATTCTCGCTCCTCACTTTGCGCAATGGTTCTCAGGCTATCATAGGCAACACTATTCCTCTATTAAAAGATGTAGCGTTTTGGAAAAGCTGAATTTGCCCTACAAAAGCGCTTCGTAAAATAGCCATTTTCGTCTGTGTTTTTCCTTCAAAGTTATCTGAAACAAAGTCACATCATTTATATGTTAAATGCAACTGAAAATGTCAATATTAATCAGTTAAATAATGCTGCTCGAAAATTACTGGATGCGCATTAAAATATATGCAGCCGAAAGAAAACATTTCGGTTTGAAAACAAAATCAAGTGGATAGTCTACACATTAAACGACACGCCCCTGTAAGATCTGGCGGATCGGAAGACCCTGACCAAACTGCCCGTCCCAACCATAGTAGTGGTTTGATAATCGAAACAGCTGCTCGACTAAACTTTGAGAAAGAAATGACTTTTAAATTGCCACCGAATTAGAACCACGAGGGTTTTTTTTTTTTCACAACAGACGATTAACAAGCTTTAATTTAAATGTTACTGCTAATTGAAAATCTTCTCTCTTATAACCTGATTGTCTACCAATCTATTCTCGGTTTCAATCGAAAAGGTTCTATTTATTTATTTATTTATTTATTTATTTATTTTTTTTTTTGGCGATTAAAGACAACCCAAAGGTCAATTTCATAGAATTTCGTGTTATTACTTAAATCTCCTTAAGACGACGTTTAGTTTACCTTTAATTGTACTAAAAGGCCTCACCGTTGCTGTTGCGACCTTTACTGCATTTACGGAAATGATAAAAAAAAAAACTTTGAAAGAACTCAGTTGGCACTTACGCCCTGGCGCGCGCGCAGTTACAGACTTTGTTTCATTTCTATTGTTTCAATTTCAGGCGCGCGCGCTCATTGGTTAATTCAAATGATTTAAATTTTAATGGCGCAATTATGCTTTCTCGCGCGTACAAAAATAAAGTGGATTTGGGATTTTTGCTGAGTCGAACTGGCGTTGTATTTTTTCTTCGGCATTTAGAGGGGGTTTTCTAATCGATTTTACGGACTTTGAGGGCTGTCGGGAAAACCGTCAGAGCAGATGCCTTTTTTTTTCAAGTCTTTTTTTTTTCTCATTAACACTTTATTGACAAAGACAACAAACAAAACAGGATTACATAGAACATTTAGGTGTACAGTTGTCTAAAAAAAAGAAAAAGAAAAGAAGCTAATACATTTTTTTTATTACATACTTACAATATAAGAGCATTTACACACACGCGCGTGCACAATAACAACAATAATAATAATAGCTGAGTTAATCTTTTTTCTCACGACTGAGTCACAAAGATGCGGATCGCGACCTTATCGATCGCTATACTGCTGGTCTTCATCAGGCGATAGTGTCGACTGGCTGCGTGTGAGTATAAGATGCACCGTGGCTGGTGGTGATTGGTGCGTTTCGATCCTCGCTTAGGCTGTTGATGATTGGAGGATTTCGATCCTTGTCGTTCAGACTAGAAATTGTTCACTCAGCGGTCCGCTTTGGTACTGATCGACTGTTGTGTTGTTTGATCGTGGGCATCTACGCTTCAGGAATTTCAATTCCACTGTCCCTGTTTATGTTGTTAGGGTGAAGTCTTATATGATTAGCCTTTTTAACCCTACGGGTGTACCAATGTGGGTCTCGGTCAATAAATTTAATTTAACTTCGTCTCAGAGAGGATAATGTCCGGTCGCGTTGCTATGTTCTAACACTATTGCAGTAAAGATGCTAAATTAGCTAGTCAAAGAAAGAGGAGAACTGTGTGCTATAAAACACAAATGACGAGGAGAACGTTTGAGGCTGAATCACCATGACGGAGACCAACAATTTCAATAGCATTCAACCGTATCCAGGGCCAACTACAGGGAATTTCCCGTCTTTTAAAGGTATCCATGGCTGCTATCTATAGTGGTAAAGCCTTTGAAACATTTACTTATAATATTCTAATAAATACCCTATGTCAAACTGATGAAGAAAATCTGCCATCGTTATCTCTACAGCCCTATCCACGAGGACGACTACGGCTTCAGGAGGTACGCACAGCTGTTTTATAGTTTTAAAGTCTTTAAGGAATTATTAATAACTTACGATATTATGTAGATGTTCATACTCTAAAACAGCTATATTACTCATTCATTTATCCATATCTAACTTATGGTATTACAAGTTGGAATAGTACGTCTAAAACAGGGTTACAAATGGTCAAAATAAAACAGAATAAATGTGTACGTAGCATATGCTTTGCTCATAGCAGGGATAGTGCTATGTCCTATTTCAATCTTTTTCAAATCCTCACACTCGAGAACATTTACAAATTTAAATTAGCTCTTTTTATACACAAAATTAAGAGTGACCCCACTAGTATCCCAGCAATATTTTCTGGAACTTTGACACTAGCTTCTGAGTTCCATAGCTATAGTACCAGATTTGCGACAAATTTTAATATTTATAGACCAAGTATAAGTAACAATTATAGTACAACTACGTTTTCTTTTGTAGCATCAAATATCTGGGAATCTATCTCCTTAGAATTAAAAAAGCTATCTTATAACCATTTTTATAAAAAATACAAACTATATCTTCTAAATACTCAATCTGTTACTTAAGTGTAGTCTGCCCATTATTAATTAATGTATTTTTTATTGTTATGTAATATATGTATCATTTATATAGCCTATTGCACTTTTACCGTCTTCGTTCTTTAAATAGTTATGTACATGTTCATGCTAATGAATTGTCCGTGGCAGTGACCAACTCGAAAGCCTAAGCTAATTTGGTCACTGTGCACATTTGCTCTTTATCACTTGTGTAATTTAGTTGCTGACCTATCTCTCTACCCTTGTAATGTACTTTAATGTAGAAATGTTTGTAAATAGTGCAAAAGACAATAAACTGAACTAAA
Organism: Pachyseris speciosa; assembly: GCA_016490735.1. Taxonomy (NCBI): domain Eukaryota; kingdom Metazoa; phylum Cnidaria; class Anthozoa; order Scleractinia; family Pachyseridae; genus Pachyseris; species Pachyseris speciosa. Next base: position 280,768 of record JAEMWC010000751.1, on the reverse strand, counting down.
CTGAACTGAACTGAAGGACGATGCCTCCTCTTACTGCACTTACGCGCATCACGGGAAAACCTAAAATTATTTCTAAAGGACTGTATCTCTTAAAGGGAAAGTAATTTTTTGGCGTGATTTTAGCCATGCAGGAAAAGCACGATGATGATGGCAGTGTTGGTACATCACTATCCAAGTGAAGCTCAGCAAGAATCTCTTGCGAACTACAAACAATGGTACATCGGCACATCATCGCCGTCTCCACGATGACAACACTGTGGGGCCCCAAACTAGAGAAAATGGTCGCAGAGAAGAACCAGAGAGCCAGCTGTAGTCTTTAGCGTTACGCAGTGACATGATGCGTTATGTAGCTACGCATGCTGGGAATAAAATATTGTCAGATGTGATTCCAACATGGCCGGTGTGCTTACTTAGTGTTGTCTTGTGTGATACACACCCTCGGTTAAAACATTACATTGGCGACGAGGATTGGATGCGTCTGTGCGATTGGTGAATAGGTCTCACATTCTCATCAATATGCATTCTTCATCTTTCCAATGCCACTGAAAAGACTTGGTTATCTTTGGAATACAGTCCTTTCCACAGACACAGTATTTGCAATTTGCAGTATTCCCAGGTTTGTAGCCGTTGTATATCCAAAAAGAGATGTTTTACCATCTACCACGAGAAATTCAGAGTCAACTGAGCAACACTTGGATTCCACTAAGGCCTTGAATTTACCCAGCACGGGAAGGGGTTCAGATGAGTTAAAAGTATGCACTTTAGTATCACAAGGTTCTAGTCTACGGTCAAACATCCTTGGCACATCAGAACTCACAATGTCCACACTGGCTCCAAAGACCACTAACAATTTCGCATGTGACACCATTCACCTTTAATGACACGAATGGAGCACTAACATTGATATGAGAACTTAACGTGAACTTGTATTCATCGTCTGAACTCGACGGCGATGAGCGTGGCCTTGACTCTTCGTTCACTTGATTGACGGTTCGCGGAGGCTTGGGACGTCTACGTCCTTGCTTCTTGTTGCCTTTTCGGTGTGTTCCGCCTCTTCCACCAGACTGATCGTTTTTAGAACTTCGGCAGTACTGCGCATATTGGCCATATTTTTGGCAGGAATTGCTCTTTCGTTTACGAGCAGGACTGCCAGTGACCCAGTGACTTCCGATGAGGTGTGGCGTATTTTGATCCTGGCAAGAGATCCATCCTGATCGTGGATGCTAGTCCTGTTGGATTAGGTGCCGTGCTAACTCAAGGTGGCAAAGTGAATACCTACACCAGCAAAGCCCTCTCGAGTGTGGAAAGGCGTTACTCTCAAATAGAGCGCAAGGCATTGCGGCTGCCATGGGGTTGTCATCACTTCCGAATGTACCTCTTGGGAAAATACTTAAAGGACGTGACGGGTCACAAACCATTGCTATCCATTTTTAACAGCCCTACTTTCCAAGCCTCAGCTAGGATTGAGAACTGGCGCCTCAAACTGCAGTCCTCCAACTTCGAAGTGTTTTATTCAAGAGGTAACCTGAATCCAGCAGACTATATCTCAAGGCATCTCCAGGGTGATACCAAGTGTGATCTCATCGCTGAGTCTGCAGACCAGTATGTCAACTTCGTGATGTCTCAAGCCACACCTATGGCTTTAAGCATAGAAGAGATCAGTAAAGCAACCAGAACGTATGCCACTCTTCAAGAAGTAATGTGCCTCATCTCAACTGGCCAGTGGGATAGCCTAAATCCTGTGGAGGGAGTCAACCCAAAAACTCTCAAGATATTTGCTAACATCCGTAGTGAGCTGACTTCAGTGGATGGTAACCTTGTGCTTCGTGGAAGCCGCATAGTAGTGCCCGATGTACTTCAGGAACGAGTGGTCGAATTGGCTCATGAAGGCCATGAAGAGCTAGTAATGACTCGTAGCCTGTTGTGCTCATAGGTCTGGTCTCCAAGAATGGACATCCTGGTTGATTCTATTGAGAAACGTTGTGTTCCCTGTCAATTTGCCACGCACAAACCTTCACGTGAACCTCTGCAGATGATTACTTTTCCCAGTGGTCCATGGGAACAATTAAGCGTTGACTTTTCCGAAGTTGCTGGACACTATGTCTTTGTTGTAATTGATGACTACTCAAGATTTCCTGAGACTGAGGTCGTCCACTCTACTTCTGCCAAAGCGGTGATTCCTAAGCTCGACCGTCTATTTGCTGCCTATGGCGTACCCCAGGTGGTAAAGTCCGACAATGGCCCTCCCTTTAATGGTGGCGAGTTCGCACAATTTGCTAAATATCTTGGCTTCAAGTACCGAAAGGTGTCTCCTCTGTGGCCCGAGGCCAATGGAGAAGTAGAACGCTTTATTAAAACCTTTGGAAAGGTACTACGCACCACTACTAACTGGAAGCAAGATATGTATTAGTTTCTACGCAACTATAGTGCTACTCCCCATTGTACTACGGGTGTTGCCCCTGCTACAGCCCTGTTTGGTCGGCCAATTAGAGTTAAGTTACCCAAACCTGTTGTTGTGTTAAGTGGTGAAAATCATGACCCTGTAACAATGCGCTGAATCTGTCATTGCGAGCTTCACAGTGGTTTGATGAGCTGGCAGTCCTGCCTTCCCTTCACATTCAACGATGCCCGAGAAACCCGTATGCAGTTAAGGATGTAACACCGCACACTTTTGTTGTTGCATCCCAAGAGGCGTATGGTACAGTTTGTTACACCAGACTCTCTATGAGGACGCGTCAGCTGCTGTCTAGTGGCTTCAAATTCACGAGTCGCACCATTCCAAATTGTAAGTATACCTCGGCTGGAACTGATGGCCGCTGTAGTAGGACTCAGGCTTGGTGAGACAGTGAGAAGAGTGCTTAGAATTGAGGATCATAGCTGGACTTTCTGGCCAGACTTTATGCATGTGCTTTACTGGATTCGTGGACGAAGTAGAAAGTTCAAGCCATTTGTAGCCAATCGCGTTGGAGACATCTAAGCCTTGACAAATCCTGATCAGTGGAGGCACGTGTTAAGCAGACAGAACCCAGCTGACCTACTGACCAGAGGATAAAGTGTTGCTAAGCTGATCGATGAAGCGAAGTGGTTGTTTGGACCTCGTTCCTGACGCAAAATCCAACTGAGTGGCCTGAGAACAGAATTGAAGTCAAGAGAGGTCCAGATATCGAAGTTCGTAAACCATACCAGCAACCAGAACTAGTTGAGGAGCAGACATTCCTTGCTTCAGCAAGTGAAGACCGCCTTAAACCACAAAATTACTCGAGTTAGAGTAAACTTTCAAGAGTCACCGCAAGGATAGACCGCTTCATAGAGAAATGTCGTTTACCAGCAGATCTTCGGAGAGAAGGTGCCTTAAAACCTAACGAAGTTGCAACTTTAGAAAGGAGATACACCAGACAGGCACAGCAAGAAGGCTTCCAAGGTGAGATCCGGGCAGTAAAATCTGGAAAGGAACTTCCAGGTGGGAGTAAGCTGCTGCCACTGAGACCTGTGTTGGACGACGAAGGCATCCTTAGATGTGATGGAAGGCTTCGCTACGCAGGGTGTTTGCCATATGAGGCCCGTTATCCCATCATCCTACCTCGCAGCCATTGGATTACAACAATCAAGCACGCACATGAGCAGAACCAACATGCTGGGGCGAACCAAGTACTAGCACAGATTTCAGTCTAGTATTGGATAATCTCAGCAAGAGAGGTTATAAGGGAGTGGGAAGGAGAATGTATGCAGTCTAGAAGAAGAAGGCATTCCCAGCCAAGCTAATTATGGCCCCTTTGCCAGAGTTGCGCACACGGACGTCCTTACGAGCATTTAGTCACATATCTGCTGATTTTAGGGGACCTTTCCTAAACAAACAAGGAAGAGGCAAGACCAGACAGAAAAGGTAGCTTTGTCTCTTAACATGCTTGGAGACTAGGGTTGTTCACCTCGAAGTAGCATACGGCCTTCACACTCATTCATGTCTAAATGCATTCTATCGGATGACGTCAAGACGGGGTCTTCCCGGGGTCTTCGGTGGAAGTAATGAATTAAAAAAAATGAAGCCTTGGACCAGAACAAAATTCAGAACACTACATTAAGCCATAGGATCAAATGGAACATTCACCCTCCTCTCACGCCACATTTCAGTGGTATTAATGAAATCGTGATCAAAGCAGCGAAGAAAGCCATCGATGTCGTTTTCCACAGGAAAGTTTCCTACTCGTTGGAAAACCGCTAATGTGACACCACTGTTCAAACAAGGTGCGGCCAGTGATCCTTCTAATTATCGCCCAATTTCTGTACTACCGGTGGTGTCAAAAGGAATCGAACGTCATATGCGCAACTAACTATATGCTTTCCTCATGGATAATAACTTGTATTCTAGACCGAGTAGTACCGAGACTGCTCTAATCAAGTTACTTGACGAGCTTTTGTTCAGCTTAGATATTAATCATGTATGCGGCATGGTCCTGGTTGACTATCGAAAGGCGTTTGACATGGTGAACTATAAGCTAATGTTGCGCAAGTTGGAACTGTACGGTATAGTCAACCGGGAGCTTGCCTGCTGTCACTCTTTTTTTGTTGGATAGGAAGCAAGTGGTCCGTGTAAATGGGAGTGAGTCAAGCGAAGATTTGATGTTTAATGGAGTCCCTCAGGGCAGTATTTTAGGTCCTTTATTTTTCATTTTGTTTATCAACGATCTGCCCTTGTGTGCTCAGTTGGACCTTTACGCAGACGATACGACTGTCACCGCTTCTGCGGATGTGAAAAACTTAGCCACCATAAATTCATCACTAAATAAGTCTGTCTCTGAAATTCAATTATGGGCTTCAGCAAATAAGCTCCCATTAAATGAAGACAAGACTAAAGTACTTACGATCACTGGGAAAAGATGCGTGGCTAACATAAATGGAAGTGACATAGATGTTAACGTAAACGGAAAACAGCTCAGTAATGTGGATTGTGCTACCGTATTAGGCGTAGAAATTGACAGCAAAATTGTCATTTAATGAACATATTGAGAAAGTATGTAAAAAGTTGGCCTTTAGAATCGCAATACTGCGTAATATCCGAGCCTGTCTACCTCTTAAACAGCGACTTCAGTTTTATAATAACATTATTCGCCCTGTTATGTCTTACGCTAACGTTGTTTGGGCAAATTGCGATAAAGAGTCGGTTTATAGGGTCTTAAGATTGCAAAAACGTGCGGCACGCGTTATTTCTTATGCCGATCGCTTGACACCATCAGTTGCTTTGTTTAACAAGCTAGGTTGAATTCCGTTTTATGAGCAACATAAGATAGATAAATGCATAATAATGTACAAGCGAATTAATGGATCTTTGTCGAATTATCTAAATGAACACTTGATTTTGAATAATAAGCGGCACTCCCGCAACACTAGATATTCAAGCACTATTGCTGTTTGTCCTAAATATAGAAGAGAAACAGAGGGAGGACGCTCTTTCGCAGTTTCGGCAATAAGACTGTGGAACAGTATACCAATTGAAATTAGGAAATTAGATTCTGTAGCATGTTTTAAAAAGAACATGTTTGCTAAGATTTTTAAGGAACAACAATGTTTGCATCATTTTATCATTTAATAATTTTTTTTTCTTAATATCGAATCTTGTTATATTTTAAATGTATATATATATTTTTGTTTTCTATATTTATTAGATTGTAAATAGTTGTGTATTTTATGAGGGCCACAAGTTTATTAGCCTTTGGCTATTAAGTGCTACCCTCTTTAAGGCTTTACTTACTTACTTACTATGCTATTTTGGGAGCAGTGGATATCACAGATGAGGAGCTGCTGAGTTCAGTAGTTGGCGCAGAAGGATTAATTAACTCTCGACCACTGACTTATAAGTCAGCAGACCCAACGGACTTAATCCCTCACACCCCAATCATTTCTCCACGGCCAGATGGAAGGGCGTTTTGCACCAGATTGTGTTGATAGCATAGCGTTTAACCCAAGAAGGAGATGGCGTCGGGCACAGGAACTTGTGCGCCACTTTTGGCACTGGTGGTTGCGAGTGTGGGTTACAAGTCTGAGCGCAAGAAAGAAGTGGCGCAGTGACCAGCCTAACCTGAAAGTAGGTGATGTCGTGATCATTGTGTCCACGGAAACTCCGAGAGGAAGATGGCCCCAGGGCCGCGTAGTCAAGATATTTCCTGGAAGGATTACAGAGTTCGTATTGTTGATGTGCAAGTCAGAAAGACTGTGTACAGGAGACCAATTATGAAGCCTTACTTATTGGAACATTGTTGAAATCTCAGTAACTTGAACTTGCGAAATGTCAAAACAAGTGCAGGATATTGAACGTCAATTAACTTCGCGTTTAGCGGATATTTTGATTTCATCGTTTATTTTTGCACCCCTTGCTATCCAAAGACATTTTACGCTGGATTTGCTAATAAATTACGGAACCAGTTTTGTGGCAATCTCTTTTCCAGGAAATCTCGAAGGTGGTTTTGTGGCAGAGGCCAAAGCCAAGCTGGCCTTCTTCGTGGGGCATAATGTTTAGCGACTTGGCTCAAACACCATCAAGATCATCAGCTGTTGGTGTCTTCGTCGTATCTCAGTCTCGACAAAGAGAAAGTGATAGGCTTCGTGAAACGGAAAAGTCCGCTGTAGTCGTTAGAGTAAAAAAAGGGATCAGTCAAGCTAGAAAGGCGATTTTGACGTTTCTAGGTCGCATATTTCGATAAAATCAAGTTTATGCGAGGCTATTTCATTTGACTGACAGATTTGGACTTAAGTATACTTGGAATTTTAAATATTTAATTTAACCTATGTTGAGTTATTGAGCTCTTCGCGTACTAAAGTCTACTTACTTAGCTAATGTGAACTTATCTTGTATTACGTTCAATCCTTTTAATTCATTCGTTCAGTCAATTTTTGACTGATTGATTGATTGACTGATTTCTTGATTATTTAGAACCCCAAGTCACTGATAATGTAATCTACCATATAATTAACAACAGTGGCACTGGGGACCGATTACAGGCGAGCTGTAACCATTCCGGATTTCGCGGGGCAAGAATCGATAACTTTCTTACTCTTTCTGATGCAAAAAAGTCAATTAACGCCAACAGAAAATACTGGACAGAACTTAGGTAAGCTGATACGACCTAATCATTTAAACCCTATCCAGACGAGGCTTTCTCTTTTGTTTGTCTTTGTGTTTTTCTTGATCTTTCATGGCCTTAGGGAAGGGATAGGGATTTTGAGCTCAATCCCAACCCCTTCTAAAATTTCAAGAGGGATGGTCTATCGTGGAAAAGGAATGGCACTGTCCTCTTTAAGGCAGCCGACTACGAGTGACTACGTCATATAAGTCGGTAATGACATCACTGCTTCCATTGGGCAGGCATCTCTTAGCTGCTCTTCGGGTAAAAGTCAAGTCTAATGCAATAGCATACAGTAATTCTTCTGTCTGGACCAGTTCGGAATTCGCCCATTTTTTTTTCTTCTTTGCGATATACTCTATGAAAACGGAAGGAAGAGTTGTAATAATATGGCGTAATGCCGTAAGGATAAGAATAGTTGAGTTCTCCTTAGACCACCAATTAAATAACTTAATGACACTGAATATTCACTGAAATTTTGAAAATATTGGATTTTAGTTGGCACCTTCAGCGTAACAAGCCTGTTTCGTATCAGAACAAAACTCTTCCCGCCACTGTGAAACAGGGTCTCCTACGCAAGCGGTGGTTTTGCTTTCTGGTTAGCAAGGATCAATCGAAATTGCAGATAGATTATTGTAATGCAAGGCACCCTTACGTCTGCGAATATGGTGAGTGTAAACAAGTTCACGTTGATACTAAAATAAACAAGCTGTATACGTATAGCCATAACAAAACAAGTCAGTAATGGCTGTCATTAGTGCAATTAGGAATAGCTAGCAGGGCTGAGTTGCTCGAAGCATGGTTAGCGCTAACCCTTGGTTAAGATGTATTAAGACCTGAAGGTTGTCATGGTATTGAAACCTGGTTAACGCTAACCATGCTTTGAGCAACTGGGCCCAGAAGAACAACAAACACCCGAGTCAAGATTGCTGTCAAAATGATTTTTATATAGTACTGCCTCATAACTTTTAAGACTAATTAAAAACTTAAAATAAAAGGCCCATGCATGGTTGTGCTTTTTCAGCAAAACTCTGAAAGGCCGATTTAGAAGGTGGGACTTTTTGCTTATGACTATCGCATGCGCTGCCTATGATGATGATGATGATGATGATGATGATGATGATGATGTTAACTTTATTTAAGTCTCAAGTCATTATAGCCGAGCACAAGTGCTCTGCTAATTGGGGAGACTATAATATAAGGTAAAATCCATTCAACTAAGATCTAGTAGAAAAATAAATTTAATTATAAGAACAAATTCGTTAATTAATGCTATCACAATAATTTCATCTACTATTTGATTAATAACTACATAGTTGAACAGTAAGAACAACATGTGTATCCGTCTTCCAACAGAGAGCTTACATCAAATGTTCGTATCATGCTTTTAGAGTTGTTGACCGATTTGACTGATGTAATATTTGTAGGCAGTTTCCCCCGTAATTTTGGTCCAAGCTAACGCAGAGAATGTTTACCAAATGTAACTGTATTCCATCTAGGAACAATAAAATCAGTTTGTAAAATCAGTTTTTACTAATATAAGCTGGCCATAATTTATGTTTGACTTTGTACATAAGGGTGCATACATCTTGCAGGCGTCTGTTCTTTAGTGTTGGTAGTTCGGCCCTCTTGAATAGTTCTGAGTAGGTTGTGTGATGGTCTTTGTACACATTCCTTAAGCCTCTCTCTTGGAGTCTTTCTATCTTGCGTGAATCGCTGGCTTTACAGATGTGCCAAACTAATTGACAATAGGTTAAGTAGGGTAGAATCGCTGTTTTGAACAGCACTAGTTTAGCATTGATAGGTATTAGATTTCTTAGTCGCATAAGCACTCCTGTCCTTTGACTGCCTTCTTACAGATTGAGCTAATATGATCAGTGAAGTTGAGTTTTGAATCTAAGATAACACCTAAGAGTTCAAGTTTTCCTACTGTTTTTATATCCTGATTGTTCAGACAAATTGTGAATGTGGCATCATTTTTGTCTTCACTATAACCAATGCTCATAGCCTTAAACTTCTTGAGGTTCCCAGCAAGAAGAATGCAGTCGGACCAGATGGTGGCGGAGCGCGCGGTTTCTCTAAGCTCTGAGGTGACACTAGCTTGATTATTTCCGATGTGAAACATTTGATGGTCGTCTGCGTACATCGACAAGCTCGACTTTACAAAAAGGACAAGTCATTTTGAAATATACTCCACAGCAGTGGACCCAGAGCAGAGCCCTGGGGGCAACCACAGCTGACCGTCCTGGGTGAGCTTGCATGAATGCCAATTTTAACCCGATATGTCCATAGGTAGCTATTTAAGAGCTGTATCGTGCCTTCCTGGAACCCATATGCTTTCAGCTTACTGAGTAGCAGTGGGGGATGGAGAGAATCGAATGCCTTGGACATGTCGGTCGATAAAATGGCTACAGCGACTCTGTTGTCTATTGCTCGTTTTCATTCTTCCACTAAGTTTATTAGTGTCGTACTGAGACTATCGACTGACGTCCTTTGTGGCGGACGATAAGAGTGTACAGTGATCAAAACTTCTTAAAGAAGCATCGTGTGTCCTAGCGTATATTAATCTTTTCCTACCCGTTACCCCGGATCAATCTTCTGAAATACTTATCTAATTTTTAATTTAAGCTCTGAGATTGTCTTTTCGAGAAATCGCCCGAAATTAATTAAATTCGTTTTGCTCTCCCCGGTTATATTTATTTTGATATCTTCTGGCTTAGTTTTTTGGCCCGGCTAATGGCATTTAATCCCACGATCTTCGGGTGCCCGGTAACGAACTGAGCTCATTAGTTATCATTACCAGGGAGCGGTAAAAGCCTTCGCTGGAACATAAGTCTTACAAATACTGCTTCATGCTCTTTTTATTTTTTAAGGAGGCTCTCGTCTAGCTGAGTTCATTAAAATCTTGTGTGTGCTTTGAGCTTATCTCTTTCAGAATGAGGAAAAACTTAAATGAAAAAAAATCCTTATTCAATTTACTGTTCTTAGACAAGTCAACAAATGGGGAAGCTCAGAGCTACGAACCTTTCGATAACTCTATATGGGGAGGTGAAGTTGAACGCCAATGTATACGCAAGGGAAAACACGGGGCCAGAATTAATGGATCGAACAGCGTAAACAAGGTGATAAGACAAATTAATGACAACCAAGCCTACTGGACTGCATTAAGGTGAGATGAGTATGTTTAAAGTTTGTTTAGTCACGTTTCGTTTTCCTTTCGAGATAATGTAGAATATCAAGCAAAGTATTTGAAATCATTAAAATACCTTACGTACAAAAGTAAAACATCATTGATTCTAAAAGATCTTGGAAACGTACGTGCTTACATTGCCGTTGCAAGGAAAATAGCTGACTTGTGAAAGAGCACTCTTATTGGCTACTTTCTGGACGGGATATTCACACATTGCTTATGGTAAATGTTAATCAAATACAGATCGTTTTTGTTTGCGCGTGGGTCTGCAAGGGTGTGTCCTGCCACCTAGTCCACATCCCTACTAAAGCTATGACGACCGACCTTGAAGGGTAATAAGAACTTCTACTTTTTTTTGGAAGATCAAACCAGTAATTGATTACCTCATGTAAGGCAGTCATTGCGTTATGATTTCCAGTTGGAGGCTATCCTCGATAAAGATTTTCTTATAACCTCAGAATGATACCAAGACTACCAAAATGAAATAAGACCTACAGAATGACTTTAAGGGCCCATTGAAGTATCTCGTTGCTAAGATACACGGTTGCTACCCAAGTGCAATTTCACTTCCGGTCAGCCAAAAGATTTTCGCGAGCTTTTTTCGGCGCCGGCCCGTCGCTGATTCAAGTCGCCGGTGACTTTTTTTTACTTTGTTGCAACAAACACAAGAAAAACTTTTTTGTTTACATTTTTATTAATTAATTTTCTGCTTTACGTTTACAACATGTGAGTTGTGCCTTTATTTTTGAAACTTGAATGTTCTGTCTGAAAATGTCATCCAGGTACGGACGTAAACAGAAAGCCGCATCGATGGCTGCATGTGGATGGAAAAATCTCGAAAAGGTGGCAGTTAAAGATTTCCAGTGTCAGGTTGGGAATAGAAATCTCAAAGATGCAGAGACACAAACTGAAATTAGTATTGGGCTGTCATCACCTGCAAACTTCATGGGAAACTCTGTGTTCTTCATGGCAAGAGGAAAGTGCAAGAGAATTACAGAGGGAATGATTACCAACTGCAAGAATCGTCTTAGCAATATAATGCAATGTGAGGACATATATACCTCTGACGATCCAATTGCCAATTTTGCAAAAGCCCTACTCAATTACCACGACCACTACCAGGACACCCACTCTTCAACTTGGTGTCGCTTTCACCCAAAGGTAGAAATACTAATTTTTATTAAAATTATCAATATTCTATTAATGGGCTGTTATTACATGCGACACGAAACTTTCCTGGAGAGAGAACAAAAATCAACAGGCAACAAATAGGACAAACCCTACCAACATTACTCACTATCATTTACTCATAGACTTTATTCACTGATAAAGTATACAAGGCTTCCAAGAGGGATGGTCAGCTACGTAAGTGTATGGAAGGTGAATATGAATATAAACTTTTCAATTGCTTCTCAGTAACTGAGAAGTCGATTTATGAGGGGTGTGTGTATTAAATGTGGATTGGGGAGTTCACGTCCTCCCTAAATCTTAATAAAATCAAAATTGATATATTAGTAGCAGTTACTTTGAGAAAAATTACAAACACCCTTGGAAAGTGTAAAAAAAAATTCCCTTTTCCCTAGGCAAAGTACACTCCTACATGTAATTCTAACTCATTTCCAGAAATATTATATTAATGCATACAATTATCCTCTAAAGCAAACGGAAGATGGGAAGCCGTACACCACAAAACATGCCTTTTCCTGCCCCGATCAGCTGAATGCCTTCAAGACACTTCTTGAAAACATGGCAACAAAGGCCGACGAATACATTTCCGCAGATGGTAGGCAAACAAACAACACCCCAGAAGGCTGTCATGGTATTGCTCTTTCATACAGAAACAAGAGAATTGATTTGGGGTCAGCACATTATCAGTGTAAGACAAACATGTCAATTCCTCACAAGGTACATGTAAGTTTTCTTCTCATGACTGACAGTTATAGTAATGCATATTTTAGATGTTAAACCAGTATATAGCTACAAATTGAAAATGGATCATAATGTTTAATCATTGATTACAGCCCCTGTAAGTCTCAGTTTTACAATAAGTAGAAATAAAAAAAAATTGATATAAATTACAAATTAAAAATAAATGCATATTTACTGTACCACTTTGAGTACAGAAACATATTGAAGGCCTGCAAGGGACTCCAAGCGAACACAAAAAGATATATGTATCCCTTAAGGATGTAGTATGTTTGTTAATTATTATGATAAAAGCAAGAAATTTGCATCCAAGTGAATAATGGGCAGATACTATATTGCCAAGGGACAACGCCTATGTTATTGTTAGATATTTGGCTCATTTTCCATTGCTCTCTTGGGTCATTTCCTGAACAACAACTGGCAATCCAAGATGAATGTAATTATTAGAAACTGCAACCAACAGTATAGGAACATTTTAGGCTGGCTTGAGCAAATGAAATGTGTTACTTTGCACTTAATACTGAAAACTGTATGTGTCTAACTTGATACAATGTACAATGTTACACTAATAATTGTGTTGTTACTGTCAGAATATTGGACCCATTTGGATTGTGTTACTGTTCAAACTTCTTAAAGTGCCAGTCCCACTTGATACACTTGAGTACATCATTGACAGACAGGATGAATATGAAAAGGCAAAACTCCAGAGAGCAAATCCAGAGCACCAGAAGGAGAGGTAACAAAACATCTTCTTACTTCTGTGGCAATTTTTTCATTCAAATTGTAAATCAATTTAATAAAAAATATGGGTTGTTAGCCCTTAGGGGAGGGAAGGGTCAGTTAGGCATATAACCAAGGGGAGGTGTGAGTGAGACCAAATTTGTAGATCAAGACACACTATGGGGCCAGAAATAGACCCAGATAAGTGGAAGGGCTCTGATCTGATCTTATCAAAAAAAGACCACGTAGATGATGCTATGCAAGACCAAGAATCTATCATGGATAAACTGCTGTAACAGGATGTATCCAGGTCAGTTGCATGTAGCCATTTGTCACTGAACAAAATGACATGAACATTTTGTGGTACCAAATTCAGGGGGGGGGGGGAACCATTTTAAAATATTTTGTTTTCTTTTCTTATTCTTCCTTCAACCCATTTAAAGCTTAATAATTTTTGTAACTACTCAGTTCGTTTAGTTTTTACTATTCTGAGTAGATTTTTTTGCTTATTTAAGTTTATCTTTCTTTTGCTCTAAGGTATCTTTTATATCTAGCAAAATGAAATGGTTGTTGTTGTTGTTGTTACATGTTACAAGTTATATTTCTGGGCTAACAGGAATGCTAGTAAGAAGAGAAAACACAAAAGTCATGAACAGGAAAAACAGTTCATGAAATCACTAAAATCTGTTAAGGCAATAGCAGTGTACACTGGCGATAAGAGGTCACTGTAGAAGAAACAAGTGGTGAGGATGATGACAGTGGTGATGTTCTTTCAGATGATGGAAAAGAGCCTGAATTTGCTTCCATGGAACATTTCACTGGAACATCAACTAGTGACTCAGAAGAAGAGCTTGATAGCCTGACCCCATTATTTTTCCTGTACGACAGTGAAGGAACAGGTGGATCTGTCTACACAGACCACATCATTGAGCTTGCAGCAGCAGTTCAGTCACTACCTGAAAATATACAAATCGCCAGTCTACTACAGTTTCAGTCCTTGGTGTATACAGCAAAGAGTATTGCACCAGTTGGTAAGTTGGTTGGTGGCATCTTCATTCTGTTGAGGAAAGCAGTGATACAGTAAATTGTAATGTTGGACTCACCTTAATATCACAACAAGTTACATGTAGTAAGGCAAATGTGCATGCGCAGTAATGAGTAGCGGGCGTTTCCAAACTGGCAATCCCAGTCAGTAAACCTAATGTATAAATGTGTTTTCCAAAGATTACATGAAACTTCATACTTTGCATAAAAAAGTTTGGCTTTTAAGACTCCTCCCCCTTCCTCTCCCACGTGAGATGGAAATAATGTTTGTTGGAACTACGTTGTACACATTGTCATGTGAGCCTTTTTATATTGCAGTTACAAGAAAGTGTGGCATTTCAAAGAGAGATATTCTCAATAAGCCTAAGCTTTCGCAACTCATTCCAGACTTTATGAACTGGATAAACTGTCTAATTAAGGAGGTGTCTCTGGCTACAAGGACGCAACATTTTCCAGGTATGGATACAGGGATGAAAAAAAGGGAAAACAAATTGATAGGTGATTTTTTCCAAGGACAAATTGAAATGACCCCCATCCCCCCCGCCGCCCTCCGTTCACCCAATACACCAATCCCCCCAACCAGCATTATATTGTTACATTTGAGGAACTGAATTTGCATCATTGATTGTGTATTTTTCCATGTTCGTCGGTCCTTTTAAGAGCCACAACACACATAAAACCCTTGGCCATTAATGTTTTAGATTCCTCTTGTGAAAGTATATTATTTCATTGTAGTTTTGGATGACAAATTTGACCAGTAATTACAGATCACCGGCCATTATTTCCATCTCTGTGAATAATATTACTATTTACATACATGTACACAACTTTACAATTTTATTTTCATACCCTTGACAACATTGCTAAAACACTCATTTTAAACAGTCCTCCTGGCACATAATGGCTTTGTCTATGACTACCCACTGCTATAACAGCTGGTAAATGCTTCTTTGTTATCAAAAGTATCATTTGGTGACACTCTTCAATTTGTTAGACAGGTAAGAAACAGTGACCTTCAGCTGTTCATATAAACTTCCAAAACTCATTAGTAATTCCCCAAGGGAAAAACACAGGAAATCAACATGGTGACAGAGGTCTGGATATCTGGACTTAAATAGCTTAAAATTTTGCAAACTTTTACTTTGAATTTCCCAAGAATCATTCATGAATAATTTGAGAAGCCATATCAAAAACTCAGGTACCAAACATCTCCAAATCTGTTAGAAAAAAAAACAAAAACAAAAAAAAAAAACAGATGTTGCTTGTTTTTTCAACCCATGTCTCAGTGTTTGGATATCCTGGTGAAACACTTTTTTTACATTACAGTGTACATGTAATATTCTTGCAAATATGAAAATTTCACGACAACATAATAAATAATAATAGATAAGAAATTTTTCTCAACACCTTATTACTAATTCTGTGATCGTTTCAGAAATAATTATTTGTAAATAGCATGATTTCCTTTGCGTGGGTTATAATTTTCTTACATTGCATGTTCAGATTTTTTAACTCCCAGCTCAGAAAAACTGGAAAATTGCAGTGAGACATACAATGGTAAATATTGTAATGAATACATTTTGCAAGACACTGTCTTCGTTTATAATTAAAGTCAGATTCCTATAGCCAAGACCACTTGGACAAAGTTTTTAATATTGGTTACATAACTATGTTCTGAAATCAACTGATTGAGTTTGTTGCAAAATTATTTGTCTATACCTAGAAACTCGCTCAAAGTTAACTTAACTCAAGAGTCTAGTGAGACCAATAATGAAGCCACGCAAGTATGTATGGTATATGGTACAGGTTACATGGCATGTATGGCTACATGTAAATATTGTCGAAGTTACATTGCAACATGGGGAGTAATCATGAAATAGTTTGTTGTATACATGTACACTGTACAATGAAATTTGATATTTCCTGAAAGATATACATCATTCCAGGCTTATGTGAATCTTATCTTCTGCCTAAATTATTTTTTCAGCGCACAGAGCACTTGATGATTCAATTGCCCTGAAGAGGCTTATTTTTGAATGCGAACTGAAGCACCACCTGCACCTCTTAGAGTTTAGATCTACCAAACAACAAAGAGGCAAATTTGAATCAATGCTATTTGTGCGAGTACAATCAGGGCAGCTGATTTACAAGTTGCGGAAACATATCTCATCCTCAATGGCGAAGAAAATCGTGAATGCTGGGTTTACTTATGAACTGCTCAGAAGGAGAAGTGCTCTACTTTCAAAGGAAGGATTTGTCCAAATGTTGAAAGAGAAGCATCTGTCAAAGCAGTGTTGTGACAAGCTTGTGGCTTATTTTTGCATCCACTGATTTTCATAAACTATTCATTCATCTGGAGCGAAACCCTATTCAAAATATTTAAACTACGTGACATATTTGTGGAATAACGAAGTAGTGGAATAGAGTTGTGAGTTGTGTAAGTGTGCATGAGGCATTATGTAACGAAACACAAAAGCAAGTGACAAAAAGTTTATTCCAATGTTTTAATGTAATCCACATTCATGAAATCCTTGCAAAGGTGAAAGAAACAGCATAGGTATTACAACATGCTGTGTAAATTTTACCTGTCCGATCGCGAAGAAGGTTTGAGAGGAGCAGAGGCGTAGAACGTTTATACCCTGTAATTTATTTAATTGAGACACGTTGTTGTAAATATTTTACATACAAATAGCTTCGTCGTGGTTCATCGAGGCATATTCTTGACCAGTGTCATCTCTGAGGAATTGAAAACTGTGCTTTGACAATTCACGCTGTCCTTCGCGTCCGCGATGGCACCAGTACAAGGTAATGTGCAGCCAAACATTTCTCAGTAGGCCCCAAGGGTTGTCTCCCCGGATTGCTTGAGATGCTTTTAATATTTGAAGGTCAGCAGTAGGAATTGCAGGTTTGTGCTTCGTGTTTTCCTTGTTCTCACGCTTGTTAACTCTGATTTGGCTCTGCAGAAGCTTGTTTGATGCTTGAAAATCTGGACCCTTCGTAATGGAAATTCCCCTGTTCAACGGTGGGTTGTTCAGATATCGTTCTATGGCATTTCGCAATCCAAGGAGAGATGACTTGGAATACGGGGCACCGTTCTTGGTTCTTGCTTCGGCATAAAACTGACGAAGATGGCCGTCAAGTGATTTGTTGTCCATCTCGTGGAGGCTTGTCATCAAGTTTCTTTCTTTGCACCAGTCTAAAAAACGATAAAGCTGTTTTATATTTGCTTTTGACGCTTAACGATAAGGGAATTAAAATACAAATGATGGCTGAACTGTTTGTTTCATTGTTTTGTTTTCAATAAAACTATTAGCAAAACAAACTCATTTGTTACAGTGTAGGATTAAGTGCGTGCGTTGTATAGATTCTTAATTGATCAGCTTCCCTTTCACTACATTTTTATAATATAGTTAAACTACATTTTTATAATATAGTTAAACAATAATGACTTACCTTCAAAAACTCGGACTGCCCATTTTGTCATTTCTTTTGTGTTTTTGGTCTCTGCTCTCGTAATAATATTATCAATGGAGGCATTTGATAGCTTCACAAATCTCTGCTTCTCCGTTTCACTCGTTCGCTCGTTGTTTGTTGGCTTTTTCTTAGCTTCTTTAACCGGAACAATGACAGTGTTACTGTTGGTGACAGAATCGATATCTATCTCAGCTAACAGCTGGTTTTCTTCGAGGTTGCCTAAATCATAGATATCATTTTCCTCAAAGTCTTCGAAAAGCTCGAGGGAAAAATTAGGGAATTCATCCGCCATTGTTTTCCCCATGCGTCCTCACATCACGTAAGCACAGTGCTTTGAACTCCTATAAGGTACGTTGTTTAGGCCAATCCCAGCACTTCTTATAAAATCATTATATTATAAAAGACAACAAAACACTTCTTGGCTCAGTATTTCTGGCTTTGGCTAGAGTTCCACAGAAATAGCGTTCTCAATGCCATATATGATATTAAAATTACTAATTCGGTTGGGCTCTAAAGTTTTCGATTTTGAAATCTAAATCAACAAAGTCTAGCTGTCGTCTTCTGGATCTTGAGCCTCTCTAGCATAGTATCGCAGAGCGCACGGTGGCGAAAACGCCTTTAGCTCTTATCCAGGAAATTGCGCTTGAGTAACTTTCCCCCTTCTTCTCTGTGATCAGCTCCGCAAGCCTGCTGTGGTACCTAACACATTCATTGGCCATTCCGCCTGTGGTCGTGAAAACTAGGGGAGTGAACGTTCCCTGTTCGATCTCCATTACTCTTTCCATGTACTGCCTCTTCTTCTCGTTCTCATGTTTCTTGTAGATCTGTTTAGGAGTCAAGTCTCTGTAAGAGTCTACATTGGGGTGACACACCCGAACATCGAAGAATGCAGATCTCTGTCTCTCCCAAAATCCTCGAGCATGGATATCTGAACGGGCATCAGGGGCTTTGCATCTCCCCAGTGACCTCCTGAAGAACCGGCTGTGTTTCCACATCATTACAGACCATCCTTAACATCTCTGCTTCCAAGTCGCGCAGTTATTATAATTATTATTAATATTATTATTATTATTATTATTATTATTATTACAAGTGAAACCGGAAATAACAATATATAATTATATATCCCATAAAAAGGTAGATATAAGGCAAAGAAACAAAATGATGGTCGAAAAGAGTAACTTTTAATGCCATATATTACGGCGAGACATGATTAACCTTCTTCAGGGGAACACTGAAGCAAAGTAAAAATGGAGAAAACGGTTACAATACAGAAATAGAAATAATAGACGTGTACTGAAGCGGCTACCAAAAAAGTGGCATTCCCAAGGTGGTATTCCCAAGGTGGTAAGAACAATGATAAGTTGAGATGAATTTGCAATTTTGTTAGACTCTGCAACAAAGTTAAGACGTAAGTAGATACTGCTACGTAAGGGGTAGAACCAGAAGAAAAAAGTACAATCAGTTGAAGGTTCAGAACCCCTGCCCCACCCATTCATGCACTACTGACTTATTATTTAGACCTTGTAGACATTGTTTCTCTCACTTAACTTCTCATGGTTTTGAAAGTTATTTGTTGCTGAGCCAGCAAGCCAGAGCTTACTAATAAATGTAAAAAAATGGTTGTATTGAAATTTTTGGGGGTTAAATGTTGTACAGACGGAAGATTGTATTCATATTTTTGTGGATATTTATTATGAGTGGGCTTGGATCCAGGAAAGTGTATTTGTACTTCTTTGGGAAAATAGTTGACAATTTTTCTTTATTATTTTTACCTTTTTTAGTTTTTGCATATTAATTCATTCATACCAGAAATCACAAGTGTAAGTTGAGAGAGAGAGAGAGAGAGAGAGAGAGAGAGAGAGAGAGAGAGAGAGAGAGAGAGAGAGAGAGAGAGAGAGAGAGAGAGATGCTCTGAAAACACGCCTATGCGCTCTTGTTCTGACAGTTTTTTTCGTTCGCGATAAACCAAAAATTAAATGTTTTGCAATTTTTTTCTTTGGTTAAAATTACGAAGGAAGACATTGCCCGCAATGTTTGTCATCGAACCGTAGATTCTCCACACCTCGCGATTCACACGTCAGTTTGTTTAACCAATCACAGAAAGTGAATCGACCTTCTGAAACGGAGCGACGGTTTGCTTGCGACAGCTGTGGTGAAAGTGGTATTTGCGGTCAAGTTTAACAAAGTAATGGGAAATTTCTAGTCCGAAGCTTAACTACATTCAAAACGGTGAAATGATTTTGAAATTTGGTTCATCCTGTGTCATAAAAACTTAGACCAAGTCAGTAGATTAACGAGCACATGAACGCTGTGCGATACCTCGTTCGACTCTCTCGTTCCGCCACTTCGACTAGGTCACCTGAAAATGCGTTATACTGTGAAAGATTTGTGTGGTGAAAGAGCTGTGGTGAAAAGCTGAAAACGTCGCCAAAATGGGAGATTTGCCTTCAAATTCAACTAAGTAATGGAAAATTTCTAGTCCGAAGCAAAAAACTTTAGATCAAGTCAGTGGATTAACGACGTCCACGTCAACCCTGTGCGATACCTCGTTCGACTCCACTCTCCTTCCGCCACTTCGACTAGGTCATCTGAAGATGTGTTAGACTGTGAAAATATTTTTAACTGGCCACTCTGGGGAGAATTATATCAAGGCTTGATGAACGGCTTTTTGGATGTATCTAAAGCGTTGTGAAAGGGATTGTATTCGCGCCGCGACTGCATTCGACAACACATAAATTTTCCCGCCGTGCTTTGAGCATGACTAAAGACGAGGGATGTGCGATTTACGAAGTGGTCCGATGTAGCCTTTTCGACGATTGGAGAAGGTATTTACCGTTGACCTTTTATTTAGTCGTTTTCTTCAAAAAACTTACGGTCAACCGATAAGCCAGATAAGCGTTGTCTTTGTTTATGTGCCCAACTTTTGTATGGCTCGGCAAGAAGTTAAGCCTACTCTCAAATTTGGTTTTCAAGTTTATCGTCAGTTTGTTTGTGAAGAAGGTTTTCAGGATTTCTGTGTTGGACCCATTCTTATAGCAAATTACATTTTAATTTTCCCTCAATTAAAAAAATAGATTCAAATGAAATTTACCGTAAGCTTAAGCTTATAAGTTAAACATTGTTGTAAAAAGGTTGTTCCTCAGACTACCATTGTAAATAGGTGCCACAAACCAGAAGCGTAACACTTTGTAAAACTGCCAAATCTATTAAAACAATTATTTGCTAATCTTTCTTTGTTTTTTTCGACTGGTTCTTGGTCGGTTTTGACATAAACTTAAGTACTTGACGTCTTCAGAGTTATTAAGCTTAGGTACTTTCCGCGTTTAGCGCGCACGTACACGAACTCGCACAAACAGCCGTGATTTTAAAACTTTCCTCTGTTTCTGCTGAATCTTTGACATACAATTTTTAGCTTTATAAAATTGAATTAAATTATGTGAACCCCCATGCATTACAACCTCTGTGAAAACGTTTTTTGTAGTACAGTAATTTTTCAGATGCAACAAAATGTTTCGCCACTCAAATTAAACTTATGTGTCGGAATCGTGTAATTCATTAGGGTAATCCATTTGAAAGCACGAACTGTTCCAGTATTTGTTTATGCGCAACTATTTTTCTTAGGCCAATACTTTGAATTATGGCTTTATTGTACACTTTGTTATAATTGTAATAGGGAATTTAGTTCATGGACAGTATAAAATAAAGTTTTGATTTCTGTGCGAATGAAGGTAACGTTTTAAGTTCCGGTTGAAAATAAAGTAATCATTTATTCCGTCACTGTTTAAGATACGTTTTTAACCTTCAAATATCGTATTTAGTAAAATTACTGAGCTTGCATCGGTTGCCTTAAGCAACTTAAATTGTTTCATTTAATGTTAGCATTAATTTGATTTCATTCGCATTGCGAAGTTAAGTTTTATAATTTCAAGAATTAAACAACACTTTTTAGGTGGGAAGTGCATTTAAGTGTACCACAAACGCGCTTTTTAACAAACAGCAACAACTATCTGTATCAACTTACCTTCTCAAGTATACATTGTCCCTGAGCAGACAGCAGCCATAAAAAAAAATAATTAAAAAAGTCGTCAAAAGTTCCGTTTAAAGAAAATGCAAGTCCAGTCCGTTGTCCAGTCCTTGGAATTTTTTTTTCTAGCTAACCTTTTGTGGCGCGGCGTCGCAGTGAACAAAAAGCGCGCGAAAATATAGCCTCGTTTTCGTTCTTTCCTCCAGGCCCTCTCCTCTGAAAAAAATCTTAAACATCGATCCTCGCCAAAAGCAATTGAAATTAAAAGAAACTGACAACGCCATCATAAAGAGCATACTCTCAAGCCTTAGGCAAAATTTTCTTTTATTCCTACCTCAAATGGTCGTTGAGCAGGAAGCTGACAAACTTTTCAGTTAGATTTTCTACTGCCGCACTTTTTTAGGAAAAAGTAATCATGGCCATTTTTTAAAACGCTATTTATCAATCTACAACTTCGCTTAAAAATATTTTTGGAGAAAGGTTCTAGTAAACTTTTAGAGCGAATATTAAACTTCGGTCCGTTCTGGTCACGTGACCGATGACGTCACAGCATTAAAAATGATAACAATGTATATTTCATAAAAAATATCTACCAATATCCAAATTTTTGTTTCCTCGCGTTTAATGCAACGCGAGATAGCACTTGTACCCAGACTCCCACTTTTTGAAAATTGTATATACCTCCCTTAATATTTATATTTTGTTCGGTACCCGGGCAGTCCGAAATGGCTCACACCATTGTGCTTCAAACCACGTTGACTGCTTTTTCAATAACAAAATAATTTCGTCACAGTGAGAGAAAACGCACTAGTGAGCAAAGTCACGTGACCAATGACTTCATCGCCCTTAGTCTTGTACAATAATTAGTTTATGGTAAGACTTATTTCTTGACAACGTGGGGGTCTTGCTGCCCTCAAACTGACCAAGTTATTTGGGATTGACGATTTTCCAGCTGCAAAGGATTCTGGGAAGGTTCTTATTATAATTATATATTGTTATTTAATTATTATTATTATTATTATTATTATTATTATTTCATTCTTAACTCATGTCTTTTTCACCTACTTTTTTTCCCCTTTTAGACTCTGTTGTTGTTTGTATTATTTATAACAACGTTATTCAATGGATCCCGGAGAATGAGCAAATCCGACTGCACAAGTGTGTGTGCTTCAACTTTGATGTTATTTTGCAGCTAACATCAATGGACGTGATTCGGACGAACTCAGTTATAGGGTTGGACGAGGGGGCGAGGGGTTATTGGATTTTCTGATCTCCTTCAGTCGATCCATAATCTTCATCCTTTTTGCTTTCAAACTTGCAATTTGGCATATGGCCTATGATGTTATGCACATTGACCACAAACAAGTTATCTTTCACTATCATGGCTTTGTTTTGAAAGAATATAAAACTTCATAAAATTGTAGCTTTTATTGTGGCGTGCGAAGAATCTATTACCAGAACTTAAGAGTACGCACAAATAATTATCCATGTCGTTATTTCCAAACTTGTAATATTTATTATGTACTATGATTAACTATTAATAGGTTGGTTTCTTATTTTTCAGTAATAACGAGACCCTTAAGAACCTCAAGTTGGGAAGCCGGATAATTGCCGCAAGCCTATACCCTGAGCCATCTGGAACTCCTCGAGAAAATGTCACCATCTCTTTGATATACAACAACGTATGTTAAGCATTAACAACTTCTCCGTAGCGTTGAGAGCGCAAGGCGAGAGTAAAATCACTAGTGAGAATAAAATTATAGGTTCTAACTCAATTTCTTAAAAATTCCAGGAATTTAAGAAGGAAGACAGACCGCATTGTCGTTTTTGGGACTTTAATATCAAGTAAGACAAGTCGCAAAGAATACAAATTACACCTTGCAACGTCCTTCAGCTGTTTGCATGATCCACTATTGCTGTCATATTATCGTCGTCAGTAAGCCTCGTTTAACTTACTTCTTAAAGGCTATATATATATTTTTAAAAAATACATCTTGATTGTCTTAAAACGCGTTTAGCTTGAAAACAAAGCGTTTGCAGCAAAGCAGCATGAACCGACAACCATTAATTAATGAAAAGCTATAGTTAAATCACCCTTTGCCAGTCACCAAGCCCGTATGAGAACTGTGCCTGAAATAAGAAACAATGCCAGATTTTCTATCATAATTTTGCAGATCTACATTAAACGGCTCATGGTCCAGCAGAGGGTGCTCGCTGGCACGATCAGTCAACAATGAAATCACCTGCTCTTGCAATCATCTGACCAATTTTGCCGTTTTGATGTAAGTTAAGCAAAAAACAAGGTCAGTAGAACAAACCTTTATCTTGTTTTGTTTATTTGTTTGTTTGTTTGTTTTTTTTCTGTTTGTTTGTTTATATTAACTTATTATAACATTAAGGCATTTGAACATATAAGTCTAAAATGATCATGATCATAGTTAGGCACCGCTTCTGTTCCGTTCTTTCACGCGTAAAACATCAGTGTTCCTTTTTTCCTTTACAGGACCTTCCTTTGGAGCACAAGTTGGCGTTGGAAGTTATCACTTACATTGGTTGTGCCCTGTCACTTGCTGGAGCAGTGATTACTATCATAGCATATTGTGTCCTTATGTAAGTTCATAATTGACTTCTACGCTCCAGTCAACAGTTGAGCGAGATTAGCTGTTTCACTTAGTCTTTGGAAAGCCTAGTAATAGCAATACTGAAGCGTGAAACTAGTTCTCCATTTGCAAAAAAAGTCGACTCGAAATTTTGTTCATTTCGTTTCTTTCTCGTCAAAAATCCTATGAAAGTCAAGTTGACGGCATAAAATCACAATATCTACGAACACCTGGTAATACCATGCAAATTTAAACCAGATTCCGGAAACGAATTTCAAACAATAGATTGCCTTCAGTAAACTA
The DNA here is from genome assembly GCA_016490735.1 of Pachyseris speciosa. Classification (NCBI taxonomy): domain Eukaryota; kingdom Metazoa; phylum Cnidaria; class Anthozoa; order Scleractinia; family Pachyseridae; genus Pachyseris; species Pachyseris speciosa. The sequence continues at coordinate 256,369 of JAEMWC010000751.1, read as the reverse complement.
TCAGTATCAATCTCGACAGATGTGTTTGCAACATCGAAACAATTCTTTCATGGGCAGACATCAAAGATAGCCCGCTATTAATATTGTCTAACTTGATATTTTTGAAATTTCAGGAATTTGAAACAAGAACAAATTCAAATACGCCTTAACCTTGTGGTTGCCATAGCGATAGCACAAATTGTTTTTCTTTCCGGAATTAGAGCCTCGGAATCAAAGGTTAGTATTTTATCTGTTATGTCTTTGGCCTCGTTATTCGTTCAAGAGCTGCTGCTCATAGTTACAAGAAGGAGAGGTTTCCTCTTTCAGGGTTGAGGCTACAGCAAGCTTCTTGGATAATTAGAATCGCATTGAAAACTTTGAGTTTGCTTAGTTTTTCTTTTAACTGATATCCGGCGTTGCTCGACTGCTGTCTGCAGTCCCTTAAGCACCCGCCTTCTGATCGCTTAGTTTCACCTATGTATTGTAAATGGCAGCGGTTACGTTGTATCATGTATATTATTTTCTTGGTGTTACAGGTTATGTGTGAAGTAATATTACGGGTTACGCCTGTGGAATAAAATGTATAGTGATTAAAACCATTAGTAATGTAACGCCGTACAAAATGTGGAAAACTTGCGTGAATAGTGTCTTTATATTAAAAATAACATTTCTTATCATTTGTCTACAGTTGCTGGGTTTCCTTTAATAACAACCTTATCTGGACTTTTGTTGCACCTGTTTTTCTGGTATGCGTGGTAAGATTTCATCTTCTTTCCTTCCTCACCAAGCAACGTTACCATGGAAACCGATGCTGATCGGCAGGCTTTGCGGATTTGGAATGTTAGGGAAATTATTTTTTTTTTGCTGCAATAACTATACGGCTACTATATCGTTTTAAATCATTCAGTTCCCTTTTTAACACATTTTGGTAAATTTTTGTATCTCAATCGAATCGTGAAATCCAAGAGGGCCACGAACCATTATTCGCAACTTAATTGGAGTATCATATGACGTCATTACAAATACATGCGGACCTAAAAGGGAACATCCCTTGATTTACTTTTTAGCCATTAAGTCGCTTGAAAAAATTCATAAACAAGGGGCATTTTAATATCTTGAAAACAAGTTTCATCGACTTTCCGTTATGAAAACTTCAGTTAAATAGCTTTGGTTACCGTTCTCAGGTAAACTCGGTTCTCCTCGGTCCAGTGGTTCCTGAAATCCTGAAGATGCAGAGCCATAGAACGTCTGAGTTGGGAAAACTGAGACAAGGCGCAAAGGCATCTGTGGTTCTTTTTCCTCTTCTTGGAATGACGTGGGTGTTTGGTGTTCTTAGCGTCACTGATGCTGGTCTCGCATTTCAGTACATCTTCACCATTCTCAATTCTCTACAGGTAATGTTACTAACACATATAAAGCGATGTGCGCAGATCTCTGTTTGTGTGTTTCTATCTGGAAAATTTGATTGCAGTTAAAATAGAATGTACAAGAGATGCAGAAATAAAAATTAGAAATGTCGAGCTTTAAGACCTAAATTGGATTGAATCTGAACGAAAATCTTTAAATAGTTCGATTTCTTAACCTTCTCTTATGAAACACCAAAGAAGCAGTCACATGCGGCATAACGTGCCATATGCGATACTTACTTTCCAAAAACCCAAGGAATTTTTTATTATTTTGTTTGTTTTCCCAGGGTTTCTTCATCTTCATACTCCATGTTGTGAGAAATGGAGATGTGCGTGCAGAGTTCAAGCGTAAGAAACAAAAGTGGAAAGACGCGAGGAGTATCGGAGCTCCTCTGTCATCGCCTAAAGACATAAGCGGCACGTGGACGAACAAAGTGATGAAAAGGGACGCACATGAGTTGAAAAGCAGGGGCAACGAAGCCGCCTCTCGGTCATCAACTGGATATAACGATGCCTTTGTTTTTTATGAAGTAAAATGTATGGCTCCCGTAGACACGTGACTATCACATGACTAAATCTTGATCAGATGTGATTTATTGTAATGATGCTGCACATCGAGAGGATGATAATTCTCTTAGCTTAGCCTTCTCAAGTAGTTTAAGGCCTGGGTCAGGGGCGTTTATTAGAGAAAACGGTTTTTTGTGATATAACAGCCCAGGGGAATGACACTGAAACGAAATTCGGCACATGGGTAGTTCTCATCATCCTAACATTTTCACGTGCAATAAACGTTATCTTAGATCACGTGACGTGTCACGTGACCATTTCTTTGAAATCATCACTTATTTGAGGAGTAGGTGACTTTTGTGGGATATAATATGGAATAAAAACGCTTTTTCTTATGGGTATCAATTATTTCCAGCGTCTCACGTTTGGAGCGACCGTCCATCGTTCTCAACAAAAAAGTTGTGAGGGCAAAGGTCATTTTTCGTCCCAGAATTCAACCTTTAGCTGTCGATAATTTAAAAACTAATACTCGTGAACAATCACTCCAAGCGTAGAAAGTTAGATATGTTGAATTTATATTAAAAACGCTGATTTATTTATCTGTAAACTTAAAATCCGCCACCGCATCGCCGATTTAAGAATTTTTCAAATTTTGATCACGTGACTGATCACGTGAACAAACTTATATGTTAAGGCAAACAAGGACAACAAGATTTATCTTCAGGGAAAGTTTCATTCAGTTCTAGGCAATCTGGAGGAAGATATTGGCGATCAACCATATTTATGAACATATTTCTAAACCCAGGCCTTAAACTGCTTGAGTTTTATAGTTCATACATCCCAGTTTTAATTCCTTCATTTAGTGTGATGATACATTAATTCATTACATTATGTTCCATTTGTTCTTCGCACCATTTACCTGTTAAAAATTGATTAAGCTTACGGCCATTTATTTAGTTTTGATTCTTGGTCATTTTTATCAAACAACTTTAGCGTAAATAATGACCAAAATTCTGAAAACATGGTTCAGTTTCAGAACTTTAAAAATACAATATTCTCTTGTGTTATGGTCCACCTAAGACTACGGAAATTGGAGCCTGCAATTCTGTTCCTGAGGACCTTGATGCGCTCATCTTTTTATACTTTTCAAAAAAGAAGGATCAAACACAAGGTAACGGAGACCTGTATATAGAATCTATATAGCTAATTACTTTGAAACAGTGATAAGTTATGAAGATGTTTTCTTTGCTGCCGAACATAAATCTGAAATTAATTGCCAAAAATGAAGGAAATAGAATTGAAAAATGTGCATAATGTAGGAGGCCGTTTATATATCTGTACCACAAATTATAGCTGGGAGCTAAACTATAGTCAACTAGCTTTTTTTCTACAAAGAGCGATATGAAGGGTATAGTTTAGATATATCTTGGAGAAAACACAAATATGGCGACCGGCGTCAGTTACCAGCCAGGCACAAGGAAACTCAATTTGCGTTACCACTGATCTTTTAATGGTTAAGAAAGTATTTCTTCTAATTCAGCAAACTTCTTTATTGGTGACTGGAAAATGAAACTTTACGAAGGATGTCTCCTTCAGTTCCAAACAGATGGTCGGAATTGGCGTGGCTTGGCTCGGTAACAACAGTTCCACAAAGCCTTTCTCACATATACTCTCTTTACCTTGGTTATCCATTTTTTAGTAAATGAAATAGAAGGTCATATAATAACCTTTAGATGTCGTTTCCACTTATTACATTTTTCTAAAAGAGAAGTCGAGGGTGTGTCCTTTATTACGTATTTATAAAAGAGTAGCTGAGGAAGGAGTTTTTTCTCGAAGTTGTAGATTTAATTGCAGTTGTGGATTAAATGGAAGAAATCCCGCTACAAATTCATGGTTGCACGTCCTCTTAAATTAAAGACACAGATCGTAGCCTGAAGTTTGTTTCCTTTGTCTTTGTTTATTTGTTTGTTCATTTGTTTGCTTGTGTTTTTTATATTTTAACTCAGTAGATAACACAACGTATCCATCGGATTAGTTTACGCTAACACACTATAATTAATTATGAAAGGTGTTCATCATCGTGGTTTCAAATGATAGCTGAGTTAATATTTTGTCTCACGATGAGTCACAAAGATGTGGATTGCGGCGTCACACGCAGCCATTCGACACCATCGCCTGATGAAGACCAGCAATATAGCGGTCGAAACGTCGCGACCCACATCTTTGTGACTCAATCGTGAGACAAAAGATGAACTCAGCCATCACACTATAATTTGTTTACATTTTGGAACGATTTAGTTCTTTCTTTTTTCCAAGAAATCAATTAGTTGGCGATTCACTAGAATCCTTTTAATTCTTAAGAATATTCCTAAACAGAATAGCAATGCTTTTTGTCACATGTGGCGACCGAACAATTGAGAAGGATTGGAAACAGCACCTCACAACAGAAAAATGTTAGTAGCAATAAAGTTGCCACAATTAGTTTGGCGAGTGATTGATACTTTTGGTGGCTATGCTTTTTTTTTGCGTATATCATGCAGCATTAATTATGTGTTCACTCGAGAAATAGAGCTGCATAAATAATACAAGTGTTTGGATGACAAATGTATCGCCACAGACTCAACTGATGAACACAATTTTCAACTTCCGTCTGGAAGAAGATGTTCTTTATTATAATAGTTAGTTGTTGATAACGAAGGAAATATCATTAGCAAGTAGTAAATGATACTGCATGAAAGGCTCTCACGAGTGAAGTTGCTGAAATTATTTGTCAGTTTAATTTAGAAACACACGACTAACAACAACGTGTGATATTAATACTTCCGTCTTTTACCCTTTATTTTTGCACGGAAAATTTATCCACCTGCCTTAACCTCTTCTTTTAAACCTTAACCTTCACCGAGTTTATCATAACATCGAAATCGCCCCCAACTTTAGCTAATTAATCATTTTACCCTTTTAACAAATGGATGCATTAACGCTTCCTAAAATATTAATAATTCAACATTTTGCTGAGTCACATACAACACACATAATCTGCCTCTGGGTGGCATTGTTTTTATATAATCGTATTTCGTATTTGGGCTATGAAAATAGCTGTGCAGTAATTTGAAGTTATTCAGAAAAAGACAGTTGGCAGCTATTTCGGAAGTGAACGGAATATTGTCGTTCTGTGAGCTGGACTTAAGTTGTTTCGATCGAGCGTCTTAAGTGCATGACGATCTCAGGTACTAGAGAAAGAAGGATCGTTAGAATGGGATATATTAACACCCACAGATCTAGACTCTAGCAAAACGGATCGTTCTCTCGTTGCATGCATCAAATCTTATCCATTCCTTGAACGAAAGCAACCTTTGCTGAAACTACTAAAATACATGACGGGTGTCTCACATGATTATATACAAAAGAATAACCACAATATCTTGGTATTTTAAGGACAGTCAACCGGAGTAGGAAGCAAGAGTCCGGACTGATTCATGTCGACAAATCAAAACGCCGTATTTTGTGTCCCAGGCAAAGCGGATTTTCAAACGCATGTACAAAGCAGAGGAAGTTGCTAAAATGGAAAAAGATGCCCAAGTTATTATTAGGGTCCAAATTAAGTGGGATCCAGTTAGCTTCATTTTCGCCAAAAATGCAGGTGGAAGATCTTTCATTTGTACTCATGATTGGGTGTTTCCTCAGTTAGTACGTCCTCTGGGTCCATCAAACTAATTTGTTTTCCAGTCTTCAACTAATAACTAGGCAAAATCAATATTTCAATATTTACTTTCATCCGTAAGAACTCGTTGTCCTCTAGTTTATAGCCTCAAAAGAAAGTTGTTTAAGATATCTCTTAAAGCACCTGGTTTATATTTATCTTCGTTTGTGCCGCTTTCACAACAAATACTCAAAAATGAAAACAGGAGTTATAATATTTGACAATATTACGAGGTTTTCTAAACACTAAACAGAGTGCTTTCAAAATACAGGGAGCAGAGGAAGAAGAAACTTTTGCGTTAATGAAATGGAGGGTAATGATGTACGTCAGTAGAAACTAACCTGCAATGATGAAGCGTCTTGCCGACATCACTTGCGACACTGTCATGTCTTAATTCACCTCTCTCGGGGTGACAGTGTTTATTTTCTTTTCACCCTTAAATATGTCATACGCACCAGAATTAATTTGTAGGTAGTGGGGCGTCAGATATAATACCACAAAACTCATTTCGTAAATACAAATTGCGAATTCAAGTCACGCTTAGGCAAGAAAAACTTTGCACTTTATATTTTCCCCTTATTCGTTCAAAATAACATAAATAATCCAGAAAATGCAAAACACACTGTGTAAGTTCCTCGTGGATGTTGAGCTGATCAAAGTCTATAGTAGATTGAGTGAATATCCCACTTTCAACAAGACTAAATGAAAATGAAAAAGAGACTGACGAAAGAACAACATTAGGCATTTCATTCCGATCAATATTTGCAATTAAACTCAAACAGTGAAGCAATTCGACAGTGCCTCCGTAAACGCGATGTTTCATCTCTTTTATCACGATGATATTTAGTGTATTTCCGTCTATTTCAGTCACATTAAAATATAGTGAGCTGTAAAACACTGAAGTCTTTCAATTTACTTAATATATATTGAAAAAGCTGATTTTATTGATACCAGTGTCGAACTGTGTTTAACTAAAGTGTGACTGGCTTTAAATTTAACTGTTCCTTGACAACTTTCAACTTTAAATTAACAAGTTCAACTAAATTTCAATGTAAAATTTATTTCTTTTACAGAATCTCGGTTATATTATTTTCACTGACAAGAAAATTGAGGCAAAAAAACCTAGTCTGGTTTGAGTTATAATTCGTTGACTATAGCTGCAAATTTCAATTTGACTTGTGGTTTTGTTTTTGACGTTAACCTGGTTTAGCTCGCGTGTTCGCGTAAACGTTAATTAGCTGAAACTTACTAAAGGATATCATTATTTGTCAGTTGCAACTGAAAACTGTCATCGTTGCTTAGTTAAATAATGCTGTTCAAATGTTACCAGATGCATGTGTTTTCGTGTTATGAAAGGAAAACATCACCATTTGAAAAACTAGTGAGATTTGAAGGCTGTGAAATTTTAGCGATCGGGAAACCCTGGTATCAACGTCGATCGTAGTTAAAATTATTAAAGAGATCTCTTAGGTCTCCGTTAAGCCTCCCTTGTCGTTTGACATTCGAAACATCTGCTAAATTCACCTTTGAGTTGGGCATGACTGCGAACTTGCGACTGACTTAGAAGCATGGACTTTACCTGCCAGTTGCCGGTTGGCAAATGTACACTTCCTACTGTTATTTGCCATCTTCACTGTTGGTGAGTGATGATGTAATTTTGTATTATTTCTCTGCTTTACTTTGTTATCCTGATCCGACATTTTAAAATGTGTTCTTGGTTGGATCTGGTGAGGTACTTCATCATGATCATATCGTGTTACCGGTTTCGCTATCGTTCGTCACTGTCTTAAGCCAGTCGAGCTTATTTAACCCGGAGGCAGTGACTCTACAGACAAATGTTGCTTCGTTTTTCTTTGTTTGAGTCTGGAATTAAAATCTCTTACCTGTGGTAAGACAAGCGACAATATTTAAGGATTACGCGGGGGGGGGGGGGGGGATTTTCTTGTCCTAAAGCTGTGATGTTTTAATAACAGCTAGACTGCCCATGAAAATTTTGGGTTTGTTGTTACAGTGTAAAAAGCTTAGCTAAATTTTGTGGTCAACGCTTTTCTGGCGAGGATGTTCAGTTAAGCTTTTTATTTTATTATTATTATTATTATTATTATTATTATTTGGGAAATTGTTCAAATTTCAGAGTACAGCTACAGCTATCTATTCGTAATCTGCAAGCATCCAACGAAAAAACACTCTATCGCGAAGTATTTGCTACTCAATGCTGGCTACAATTACAATTTTAAGAGTAACAATTACCCGGCAACAGTTTTCCCATAGGGCATCCAGCACCAGAACGTTCAATATTAAATGTAGCAGCCCTCGTAGGCTATAGAGCATCATTTGACTAAAAGGGAAAATAAACTGTTTGCAGTATGAAAAGCGAACTATGTGCACCTTACAGCTGTGTTTTGTTGAAAATTTTGTCTTCAACATTTGGTTTCTGTTTTAAAGTTGTTTAAAGTTATAAATCGTGTTATGTGGTGTGGTTATTATTATAATGGCCGGAAAAACAGCAATTGCTAATCTAGGCGGCCCAGCGGAAAAAAAAAGAAATGAAAATGAAAAGAAAAGAAAAGAAAGGAAGGAATAATATTTTAAGTTACAATAATTCATCTTTTTACCATTGTTTTACTTTAAATTACCATTGCATCTAAGAAAGAAAACGAAAAGGAAATTTACGGAGAGCGGAAAGCATATAATTTATTATTATTAAGAATGACCCAAAGTTCTTTTGGGTCATTTCTTCTTGTTTAGTTTTCTAGGACCTTTTTCAGAATCATTGCGTTCCTAGAGAGGCTGTTTTCTGCAAGAGTCCTTTCTTGATAGCAATCCCTAGCTTTGCAAGCCATCCATCTAACCTTTTGCTTAATAATCCAAGTGAGCCAACAACTATCGGTACCACTTCTACGTGTCTCATCCCCCATAAATTCTTAATTTCTCTCTTAGCTCCTGAAATTTCTCAAATTTTTCTCCCTCCTTCTCATGCACCCTATGGTCCTACGGTGACGCAAAATCCCCAATGATTGCCTTGTTATTTTCCTTTTCTACAACAACAATGTCTGGTTTTCTGGCTGCGATGATATGGTCACACTGAATGGTCATGTCCCACAAGATCTTATAACTTTAGTTTTCCACAACCCTTTCTGGTTGGTGTTCATACCATTTCCCGCTTCTGTTTATATCATACTTACAACAGAGTTCCCAGTGCACAAATCTGGCAATATTGTCATGCCTTCTCTTGTAACTCTTTCTGCGCCAGTTGCTACATTCACTAATAATGTGGTTTCACCGTTGTCGCCACACAATCTACAAAATGGGGAATCCACTGAATTGTCGATGTTAAACTTGAAATAATTCGTTGTCCGTGCCTGTTCTTGGGCTGCAAAAAGGACTTATGCTGACAAGCAGAACAAATTTGTAACAATCTACATGGAAATAAACTCAAATTAAGGTTGAATAAATACGGTGGAGACATTCATGCCCCAAAATATTTTCAAGATTGGATCGCGCTGTCCCGTCTACTTTTTGTAGTAATAGTAAGCCATTCTCTAGTCGTTCCAAAAGAAGGCTTTTCTTTTTGCTGGATTTTAATGCTGGAATCACTGGACAAGTTTGCTTGACAACCTGATGTAAAACATTTTGTTTTCGGTCCATATACGCAAGGAAAATATTTCGCGGCCACGTTTAACAGCTGCAACGCAAAGATTTTAAGACGCCTTGATACACCTTTTTTTTTCGATTTGTGGTACGCAGACTCAGAAAGATATTGTGATTCCCCAAATGTCGTGAAAAAGGAGGTTTTGGACTGCGCTCGCCAAAATACTAAAGTGATTTTATATTTAAACGTAAGACTGGCGTATATACACGCAGAAGAGTATGCTCCTTACAGTTCTGTTTGTAAAGTTGCTATTATTACAATCCAGTTCGTTTTCAATTCGCAAACAACGGGAAAAAATAAAAGGTTTCTACTCTTTCTTTTTTACCTTGATATGTTCGCTGGGTCTGATAAACTGCTTTTTTTTCCAGCCTTCAGTTAAGAACAGACAAAATGCATGTATATTTATAATCATCCCCAAGAACTCATTATGCTTCAGTGAGCCAAACAAAGGTAATTTATAGCCTCAAATATTCTTCAGCTATCAAATCAGCCGCTCATTTATTTTCATTTCAGCCACTTCCACAGTGAGCCCTTAAAATGAAAATAGGAGTTATAACCACATAATATTTTACATTCTAATTCTAAACACAACAAAGAGTTTGGTTTCAAAACGCAGGCAGATCTAAAGGAAGAGGTTTTTAATGCTTTAATGAAATGGCTTAAGAGCTGAAAGGAACCTAATGACGCACATCAGTAGAAACTAATTTGTCAAAATTATAAGTCTTGCCGACATAACTGACGACACTCTTAATTGTGTCCTAATTTAACTTTTCGGGTTTCAATATTTAATTTGTTATTTCAGACTTGAAGATATCATACGCACCATGATTACTTTCTAGGTAGTGGTTCTTCAAATTAAGCCTCAACACTCATTTCTATATAGCAATTGTCAGTGAATTCAAGTGACCCTTAGGCAACATCAACTTTCAAGCTTCATTTGAATTTTTCAACTCAGTCGTAAAAAAAAACATTGTAAAATTTAAACAATTGAGAAAATGTAAAATAGCTGTATGAGCTCCTCGTTGATGTTGAGCTGATCGGATCTGAACGATTCGACATGTCATTCCTATCATTATTTCGAATTAACCTAAGACTGCGAAGCAACGTGATGGTTTAGTATCTTGAACCAATATAATCAAGTCAGTTAGCCACCCGGTATTCGCATTGTAATTTCTTTGTTCTCGTGTACACACCCATATATATATATATACATTGATCACGTGCTTCTAAATCAATCCGATAACGTAATCACAGATCTTATATTACATCAATTCACACAAACACTAACTATACACTAACTATACACAGTAATGCTATTTTATGGAAAATAGACGAAACCAACGAAACTCATTTGTGTACTAAGACTTGCAAACGTTCAGTAAAAGTTCATTGAGAAACTTTAGCTCATAGCTGATAGTCCTTTAGATGTGTCGCTGCACGTCTGACAGATCTCTTTACATCCTGTTCCACTGCTCGTGGAGGGTTCACTGCCTGTGGCAAATCAACATCCACCACATAATCATCTTCCTCCCATACAATAGTGTTCTCGTGCAACTTGTGGACAAGCGACACACTGCGCATGGACACACGTCCATTGCCTCGCTGCAGAATAAGACTCGGTCCCTTACGTTCTATTACTGTGTATGGTTGAGGGTCATATCGCGTTGATAACTTGTTCTGCCGCGCTGCTGTAGCAAAACTTTGTATCCTGTTTTGATGTCTGAAGGACTTGCTCTGTTCCTCTTGTCTACATAAGCCTTTGTACATTGCTTGGCTCGTTGGTCTTTAACCTTCGCAGACTATAGGGCTGCTGACAGAACATCAGACATCTGTGTCTCGATTTGTGGTACTTTAGTCTTGATCTCACGTCCTAGATCCAGAAGTGCCTGCGATGCGCTTGTAGTCGCATGAGGTGTCGCACGGTAGTTAAGTAAGAAGGTAAACATAGCTGTGCGCAGGTTTTTGCCTTCCGCATGTGCAGTGCGGATTGCCTTCTCAATTTTCCTGTTAAATCGCTCAACTTCCGCATTAGCCTGTGGCCAGTAGGGCGTGACTTTCCGATGCTGGATGCCATGTGCTCCTGAGAAATCCTCAAATTCCTTGGACACAAGGTTTGCGCCATTATGCGTCACAACTCTCTCTGAAAGCCCATGTAGAGCAAAGATCTTCCGAAGATGTCCAATAATGACCGCAGACGTAGTCGAGCGCAAAATCACTTCTTCCGGCCAACGCGTACATGCATCTTCACAAACCAGTAGGCTCTCCCCTGTAGGAAAGGGTCCACAGAGGTCAATGTGCACCTCCTGCCATGGCTTATCAGGCATCACGGTCGGTTGTAGTGGCTCTGTGGTAGACTTGCCCGAAACAGACTGACAGGGTAGGCAAGCCTTGACCATTGTCTCCACATGATGTGCGATACCTGGCCACCACACTTTCTCTCTGAGCAGCTGCTTGGTCCGCACAATTCCTTGATGTCCCTCGTGTGCAGTAGATAGGGTTGCTTGCCATAGAGTACATGGCATAACAATACGAGACCCTCGCAGGACAATTCCGTTGCTTGTGCAAAGTTCATCCTTGACCCGCTTGTAAGGCTTGAACTCTGGCGTGTCTGGCCACTCAGATCCACTCAAACAGCATAGCACTTGTTGTAGTATGGGGTCGGCCTCAGTAGCACGGGCAATCTGCTCAAGTGTGAGTGCTTTAGGAACCGCGTTCATTGTGACGTAATTGATGTACTCTTCCGCAATGTCCCTTTCACGGAACGGCTGGTTTTCCAGTGGCAAACGTGGGAGTACATCGGTTGGGTTTGTCTTTCCAGCCATGTGTACAACACTAAACGTGTATGGCAGCAGTCGAAGTGCCCATCGTTCAATCCGAGGCGGTGACTTGGACTTGGTGCTGTATATGATCTCCAGCGGCTTGTGGTCTGTGCACAGAGTGAATGATTTTCCATATAAGTAAATGTGGAATCGCTCACAGGCCCACACAACCACCAATGCCTCCCTTTCGGTCTAAGGGTATCGCCTCTCAACATCTGTTAATGTACGACTCGCGTATGCCACAGGACGAACAGTGTCTCCACTTCGCTGCAGGAGAATGGCACCAAGTCCCGCTGGACTTGCATCCACTTTCAGTTTTGTGTCTGCCGCTTGATCATAATGTGCAACAACACAGTCACTGGTTAATATGACTCGAAGGCGGTGGAATGCATCTTGTTGTGCCTTACCCCAGACCCACTCTGTGTCACTCCTTATGAGCTGACGTAATTGCTCTGCAAGTGTTGCAAAACTTGGGATAAAAAGTGCACAGTAGTTCACCAAGCCAAGAAAACTCCTCACTTCTGCTTGATTCTGTGGTGTTCGCGCATTTCTCACCGCATCAATTTTCTTGTCATCTGGTGCGATGACATGAGCAGAAATCTTGAATCCGAAAAATACTAATTCTGGAACACCGATAATACACTTCTCACGGTTCAGTGTAAGGCCATTATCCTCAAGGCGTGCAAGTGTAAGTTCCAAATGCTTGTCGTGACTGTCCTGGTCAGAACCAAACACAATAATATCATCAGAAATGTTCCTTACTCCGGGAATTCCTTGCAGAGTTTGCTGAATCACGTACTCATTCATTTCTGGTGCAGATGACAAACCAAATATTAAGCGTTTGTAACGCTTAAGTTCTTTGTGTGTGGAGAATGTAGTTAGCACTCTAGATTCTGGGTGCAGTTCAACCTGATGATGGCCCCATCGTAAATCGAGTTTGGAGAACATAGCTGCTCCACTGAGTGCTTGCAATGTTTCCTCCAGTGTGGGTATTGGATGACGCTCCCTTCGTTTGCACGACGCATATCCACACTAACTCGTGCATCACCGTTGGGCTTTGGAACTGCGACTAAAGGCGAAACCCAAGGTGTTGGGCCTTCAACATCTTCAATTATGTCGAGATCTTGCAATTCTTTGAGCTTTGCCTCCACATCTGTTCGACCACGGAATGGCAGGCGGCGCTGTGGTACATGTATGTATGTATTCCGCATTTGAATTTTCAACAACCACAAGATCGGCCTGCGTGTGACGCCGAGGTGACGACACAGTTGCGCTGAATGTTCCTTTGACCGGAAGTGGCATGGTCGAGCCAAATACGTGTAAATTTTGACAAGAGAAGCTCTGAGTTCAACTACTGCATCCGAGAGTCGGTTGAATGTAGCGCTGTCCAGTACATTGACTCTAGCACCCGAATTTATAATAACGGGAATCAGTGTACCTTCAACAGTTATTGGCACAGTGTTGTCGCCCATGTTGCCCCAAATCGTAAACAAATACTCGTCGTCCGAGCCGGTGTCATGTTCGGTTGTCACATACCGAGGGCCATTTCGTTGTTGTGCAATGTTCTGAGAACTCGAAGCTTGTTTCGGAGCACCTTTGCATACTCCACCAAAATGGCCCTGCTTTCCACAGTTACTGCAAGTTTTTCCAATTGCTGGACAAGCAGGATGTTTTGCGCGGTGACCCGTGCGTCCCCAACAAAAACTGACAAATTGCGTCGTGTCATGGTTAAGTACTCGTGAATTCCTCGCATTCTTTGGTGGACGCGACCGTGAATTTCCTCTGTTTTTTTTTTTTTTTCTCGTTGTCTTTGAAATTCTCCCGAGGCTTTGTTAATCTGCCTTGGAGAGCCGGAAGAGACCTCCATTGTAGTAGCGTGCAGGTCAGACGCTTCGATTGATCGGGCGATCTGCAGAAGCCCGTCTAGTGTAAGGTCAGTTTCGCGTAGTAGTCGACGGCGAAGGCTGCTCGAGGAGCATTTGTCAACCACTTGGTCTCGAATCATTTCGTCCACATGATCATACTCACAAGACTTCGCAAGACTGCGTAAACGCGTCACGTGCGAAAAAATGTTTTCAATCGGCCTTTGTGTTGCCTGAGGAAACACATGTCTGTCAAAGGGAATGTTCTTCTTTGGCTCAAAATACTCGGTTAACTTCGCAAGCGCCGTATCATAACCGTCTCCAGTCCCGGTGAGAGTTACAAAAACCGTTTGGACTTCGGGGCCCGATAAGTGCAACAGTACAGCACGGCGTTGTTTCTTGTAGGTAATGTTTGACGCCACTAGAAAGTATTCCAAACCTTTAACCCATTTCGACCAGCGCTGCCCGAGCGTCGTTTGGTCACTTGTAACGGAAAAAGGCGGAATAGCAGGTAATTGTAACGTTGTGGCCATCACTTCTTCAGAATAGGACAGGACTCATCCTCGTCGCCAAATTTAGTATCTTGAACCAGTATTATCAAGTCAGTTAGCCACCCGGTATTCGCATTGTAATTTCTTTATCCTTCTCGTGTACACACCCATATGTATACATTGATCACGGTGCTTTTAAATCAATCCGATGACGTAATCACATATCTTATATTACATCAATTCACACAAACACTAAATCAGATGGCTTATTATTATTCTTTTCCTTATTATTATTTTGCCAGGGGAGTATTTGCTAACAAAATATCGAGGCTAATAATTAATATTGTCCAGTCTTAATAAACTGATAACAAAAATATTGGAAGCTTAGTCCTCCCTTCAAAGAAAAGGTGTAGTGTATTGTCTTTTTATAGTATTGTTACTTCTACGACGATATGCGAGAAGGAAACAACATTCTAAGAGCTTTATAGCGGGTTTTCTTCCCCTACAGGTCGTGTTTTCAACGGCCTTTGAATAACACACTCTCGTTAGTTATTAGTTTTTAAGCTGTCTTACCAAGATGATTTGTATGAAGAGCATTTTCATTATCAAAAAAATATTCAAGCAAGCCTGGTCCCGTTATATCTTTCACTGAATAGCTGCAATTTCACTTTTAAATGTGGTTTTGCGTTTGACATTAACCTGGATAGCTTGTATAAACCTGAAAACCTTATAAGGAGGCGATATAATTATTTGCTAATCGAAACTGAAAACTGTCACTATTGCTCAGTGAAATAGCGTTGCGCAAATGTTAACAGGTGGAAAGAAAACATCTGCCTTTGCAAAAAAAAAAGAAACAGTGCGATTTAGAGGCTTTGGGATTTGAGTGATAGCGAAACACCGGTCAAAGAGTAGTTTGGCATTTGAAATTGTGAAAGAAATTTCTTAGGTCTCCACCTTTGTTGTTTGGTATTCGAGACGGCTGCTGTAGTCACCAGTGAATTCGGCATAACTGCCGTCTTGCAACTGACTTAGAAGCATGAAGATTGTCTACCAGAAGCGGTGGCCGAGTATCAACTTCCTGTTGTCTTATTTTCCATCGTCACTGTTGGTGAGTGATATTTAATTCTGTATAATTTCTCGGCTTCAGCTTGGCATCACAATGATATATTAATCAGTATAGTCTCCGTTTCATCTGGTGAGGAGTTTCTCACCATATTGCGTTACCGATCTCACTAAGTCGTTCGTCACTGGCTTAAGCCCATCGAACTTATTTATCCCGTAGTGAGCGAATATCTACCGATAATGTTGCTTTATATTTCTTTGATTGAGAATGATGCTTAAAAATATAGCTTTTAACGAGAAACGTATGGAATCTATAGTTTTTATCTCGAAAAATTGACAAGTTGACATTTGCGAGTTGTAGGCGTGAGGCTGGTTACACTCTTTCGCTTCCTCTTAAACACTTTAATTTGTGAATCTGCCAGAAGCGGTAGATTATTCTGCTAGGATCATATATGATTTATTTTACATATACCACTCACACTCTTCTCTTTCACGAGAACGTATGAACCCACGATTGACCTGCTCCCAACGTCAGTGGCTTCAAAGCTCAGTTGGTTAGAGCATCGTACCGGTAGCTAGGTCATGGGTTTAAACTTCGTTGAAGTCCTGAATTTTTTCAGGCTTCTTTTCGCAATTGCATAAATTGCGTTTATAATTGTGAGGATCATTCCTCGTTTGATTTCATTTCCGCAGTTCATATATGATTTATTTTATATACATCATTCACACTCTTCTCTTTCACGGGAACATATGAACCCACAATTGACCTGCTCCCAACATCGGTGGCTTTATAGCTCAGTTGGTTAAACCAAAATTGCGTTCATAACTGCGAGGATCATTCTTCATTTGATTTCATTTCCGCAGTTCGTATATGATTTTTTTCATATACACCATTCACACTCTTCCCTTTCACGGGAACAGATGAACCCACAATTGCCCTGCTTCCAACGTCAGTGGCTTCATAGCTCAGTTGGTTGGAAAGTTGGTTAGAGCCTCAGTTGGTTAGAGCATCTTACCCGTATCGCGGGGTCACGGTTTCAAACCCCGTTATAAAGTCCTGAAATTTTTTCAGGCTTCTTTTCGCAATTTTCAGGGCACTTTATGTCATGAAGATGTGCCTCCTTTTGTCAGCCGCATTATCCAGCAAATGACCAGCATGAATAAAAAGGGCGACGACAATAATCCCTGGCTCACTTCTTTAACATCTCAATCAGCTTAGAAAGAACTCTATTGTGGATGATTCTATAGGTGCACTTCTCTTATAAGGATGATGTATTTCTCTGGAATGCCATAGACACAAAACATTTCCCTGTTAATGCTCAATGTTTTCCATATCTACTGTGGTAAGTTAATAAATAAATATATGGGTTATTAACGAAACTGAAAATATTACTTTTTTAATGGGTTCAGAAGTACATGTTTGTTATTGTGTCAATAAACATTGCTGTTTCTTACTTGTATTGATAATGCTTTAGAAATACACAGGCAAGTAACAACTAGCGATATGATGTTCCGACGATTCGGCGACCTCATGACGCCATCCTAATGAATAATAAGAGCGAATTCAAAGGAGTAAGATCTTAGATTTACATAAATGGGGTTAATTTAAATAAATATTTTGTTTGGGTCGAATTTGTTTATACATTCAAGCGTCGCCTTGATGGTTTGATGTACAGCATTTGGTTAATTAAACAATCAAATTTGATTGTTTGATTGATTGATTGATTGAATTCTTTGATTTAGAATCTCAAACCACTGATATTGTAACCTACAAAATAATTGACGGCAGTGGCACTGAGGACCGACTACAAGCGAGATGTAACCATTCCCGACTTCGCGGGGCTAGAATCCATGACTCTCTTACTCTTGCTGACGCGAAAAAGTCAATCAACGACAACAGAAAATAATGGACAGGACTAAGGTTAGCTGATACGACCTAATCATTTAAACCCTATCCAGACGAGGCTTTTTCTTTTGTTTTGTTCTGTTTTTTGTTTTTTTTTGTTTTTGTTTTTGCTTTGTCTATGTGTTGTTCTTGATCTTCCATGGCCGTAGGGAAGGGGATAGAGATTTTGAGCTCAATTCAAGCCCCTCCTAAAATTTCAAGGGGGACCGTCTATCGTGGAAAAGGAATGGCACTGTTCCCTTTAAGGCAGACTACTGCAAGTGATGACGTCATATAAGTCGGTAATGACATCACGGTTTCCATTGGGCAGGCATCACTTAACTGCTCAAGCGTAAGCCAAGGCTAATACATTAGAACACAGTAATGGTGTTCTGTATGGACCAGTTCGGAATTTACGCCTGTTATTGTTGTTGTTGTTGTTGTTGCTTTTCCTCTTCTTCTTCTTCTTCTTCTTCTTCTTCTTCTTCTTCTTCTTCTTCTTCTTCTTCTTCTTCTTCTTCTTCGTCATCTTCTTCTTTGCGGTTTTGACGCCCTAAAACTTCTATACAAAGGGAAGGAAGAGGAGTAATAATATGGCGTAATGCTAAGTATCAGAATAGTTGAGTCCTCCTTAGCCCACCCATTAACGAGCTTAACGACACTGAATATTCACTGATACTTTGAAAATATTGAATTTTAGTTGGCACCGTCAGCATGAGCGTGTATGGTATCAGAACGAAAGTCTTCCCGCCACTGTGAAACAAGGTCTCTTAGGGAAGAGTTGGTGGTTTTGCTTTCTAGTTAGCAAGAATCAATCGAAATTGCAGATAGATTATTGTAATGCAAGGCACCCTTACTTCTGCGAATACAGTGAGTGTAAACAAGTTCACGTTGATACTAAAATAAACAAACTGTATACGTATAGTCATAACAAAACAAGTCAGTAATGGCTGTTGCAAGTAGGAGTAGCAAGCAGAAGAACAACAAACAACCGATTCTAGACTGCTGTTAAAATGATTTTTATATAGTACTGCCTCATAACTTTTAAGACTAATTAAAAACAAAAAATAAAAGGCCCCTGCATGGTTGTGCTTTTTCAGCAACACTTTAAAAGCCGATTTAGAAGGTGGAATTTTTGGCTTATGACTATCGCATGCACGCTGCTCGCCGCGCCATGCAGAAAAAACGTCTCTTTCATCAACTCCTCGATCGATATTGCCTACACCTACGACAGCCGTACGTTTTTGAATGTTTCAAAATCCTACATCAAAATTTAGGCCGAATCACACGGCAAGACCTACTGTGCTACGGTGTGTCGTATACGTCAAGACGCACGTTACAATCGTACCTTGTAAATCGGCCTTAACTAGGTAAATATATATGTTCCAAGGTCAATGAAAAACTAAAATGTTGGTGTAGCTAAGTAACTGTTTTGAAAGAAATAAGACTATCTACTGGCTTCCTTTCTCATGGATAATAAAGGCGAACATATGCCAATACGGTTAAAGGAGCACCGTGTGTTCAGAACTACAACATTTTCCTACCCGTTGCTCACGAGCAATTTTCTGAAAGACTTGAAAAATTACCTAATCTTTAAATCATGAAATTGTTTTTTGTTTTTACACGGAAGCACCCGAGCTTGATTGAGATGGCCCTGTTTCTCTCAATGTAAAATTAGCTGATATCTCCTTGCGTTGCGTTACGCCAGTTACAAAGCGGCGATAAGATCCGTCGTTATGCGGTTTAAAATCTTGACCGCGAGCGGTCGTGACCTTTGTTCCTCAGAGCCACGCGGGGCGCGCGAAATGTTAAAATTATGCAAATTATTCGCCGCTAGCTCCTCGTGACGTAAAAGAAAATAAGAGACTGCTCTCAGTCTATTTAAAATCCATAGTATTAAAGAAAGGTAGGAGTAAAATCGAAGTTTTGCGCGTTTTGAATAATTTGCGGAAAAAAAATATGCTCTCGTCGTTATAAACAGCCAAGGGATTCGTGAAGAGTATTTAGAGAAGTGTTGAATATAGATTGGTCCTCTTGGTGTTCTCTCTGGAGGCGCTCACTCTTACTTTTGGGGCCGTGCGGGCTCCAGTTGGCACACGATAACAAAGTCTGTGTCATGTGTTCTGTTTATTGTTTCGCACGGGTTAGGTGGTGTTAGGGAATTTAGACGAGAGCGTAAGTTTTACAAAGACTGCTTCGTATTATTTTTGTTTTCTTTTACGAGGTTCTCGTCTAGCTGAGCTGATAAAAACTGGTGTGTGCTTTGGACTTATCTTGTTCAAAACCTCAGAAAACGGGGAACGCGAACCTTACAATACATATGAAAAGGGAGGTGCAGTAGAAAGCCGATGCCAGGAACACAACGGAGGATGAGGGGCGAGAATTAATGACTCCGATAGCCTGAATAAAGTGGCAAACCAAATTCATTACAGCCAAGCATACTGGACTGCATTAAGGTGTGATGAGTATAGTCAAGGTTTTGTAGTCAGACTGACTTCAAATACGGTAAGAACTTGATAAGCCTGAACCCCGAAGTCATAGGTTATACTTACATGTGGGTGTTTACTATACCTAACCACCATGTAGGTAATTGAACCAACAATTTCTTATAATTCTAACTTAAGTTCTTTTCTTAATGGAAGATGGCATCAATTTCATATTACAAAGTTCATTAATTATCGTAATCATGTTTCAGGAAGATCATCCAAAAGGACATTTCATGTTCCCAAAAGCGAATTATTTGTCAGTCCCAAATAAAAATTATCAATGTCCAATAGGACACTTGTTCTCACAAGATAATTATTTGCAACCAAAGGAACATTATTCCCTTCCCAAAAAGAATAATTAAGAGAACCATTCACCGGCAAGCACAGTGCATGAAGCCTGCATTGACGTTGTTTGGTTGCACAACACATTTGATGATCATGCCTGCATAAAGAAACTGTTAATTCAGAAATTATTCTTCAGCTGGATTAGTCAAATAGCCTAGACAAAGTTACAATTAAAAACACTTGACACGTTGCAGAAGAGCTGTGACTGGGTTGTGGAGCAAAATGGTTTAAAACCCAACGCCTTGAAGCAAGCACATGGAAGATCCATTTGTAGCAGATTACATTTGGCTGCATGTTTCTTTGTTGCCTTTGTTATTGTTTAAATACACAACACTAGTCAGTTTTAATACACGACGCTTAGTTTGCATATAGTTCTGTAATACCAGTCGTTTTTTTTAAATAAAGGATCTTGACTTGACTTGGTCATTTGCAGAATAGAATGTAGTTCTTTGTGCCACTGCCTGCTAGCAAAGCACAAGCCGAAACATTTTTATAACTTAATCAAATACTGAGCATTTGTTTGATGCCACTAAAGCTAATTAACCATGGTGTATATATAAAGATTAAAGGTAATAATTCATCAAAGCAAAAGTGCTTGTAACCAGTGTTATCCCCTTAAATTTATGCTATTTTTTTTTAAAGAAAAGTAAGGAGAATTAAGTCTCATTCTTCTCTATGTACACTAATTTTGAAATTGCACGACACTTCATCTAACATCAAACATCAAACAGCCCATAAAACAAATTAATGCCAAATATCATCCAAACAACCCGCAAGACTGGAGTGACCTGCTACTAAAAATGTTTGGAGTGTACGTAGGAGAAGGAAGGTCAAAAGGACTGATTAGATAGAACTGAAGGCTGATCAGAAAAAAAAAATTCATTGGGCAATGAAATTTAATGTGACAGTCACATAGCTAAATTGATTTATGTAGCACTTAATTGGCAACTACTGAAGCACTTAATTAGCTTTTTCATTCAAGTCATTTCACTGACTTTTGCATAATACTAGAGAAAGAAACAATACAATGTATTTATCTGAGGAAAAAGATTCAAACGTCTGAAAAAATACTGTACAAATAATGTATGTTAGAATTAGAAAGCGATACATATGTACCTGAATCAACTGAGGATTGATGCAAATTACTGTACATGTATGCACAGTGAATGGCTTTTGTTTTTTTCTTAGGGAAATAAATTATTTATGAATACTTAAAACTTGAGACATGGGAGTCGATTACCACGTCTTAAAATTCTTTATTTAATTAAAGAATGGAGTTAATTGAGGATTGGGTTGCTCAACAATGTCCACTTACATTTGAACAGAGCTAGAAACAAACATGTACATTGATTAAAGAAACTTGTAGTTACTTTGAATCTTTGTTAAACTTAGGTGGAATTGTCTTAGAATCAAAAAGAGCATTTCAAAATTTGACAGCCAGGCGTTTCTTCTGGCGTGGACTAATTCTTTATGAATGGCCTGTGCCTATTATCATCCCAACTGTCTATCCCAACAACTACCCCAATTTAGTCTCCCCAATTAGTAGAGCATCTGTGCTCAGCTAAAAAGATTTGAGACTTTAATAAAGTTGTTGTTATTATTATTATTATTATTATTATTATTATTATTATTATCATTATTATTATTATTATTGTTATTACTGTATTTGAAGTTCAAAGACTTCACAACACTTTCATGTCCTATGGCCACACTGTTCAGCAAATACATTTTGAAAAGGGGGAATGACACGACAGTTATCTAAAGTCAGCGACTAAAACAATAAATACACACAGATAAGCCATATGTATAAAGAAAGAATTATTATTTTTTTTCTTTCGTACAACACATATGGGTTTGACGATATGTCAGAAATATCAATTCCACGCCTACCTTCACGTTCCCATTCTAGATGTTTTTGTCTGGCCTGAGGAACACAAATTATAACATCACGAACGAGAACAAACCATATCTGGCTTCAATTGGAGTTGAGATCTTCCCCAAGATCCTCTAACGATTACAAACTAAATTCCTCTAAGTGCTTTAAGTGTAAAAGCACAGCATTTGTCTGCACAGTTATGAGCTTCAATCTTCAAAACAATATTAAGCTTACCGTTTCCATTTTCCTTTAGAATTTGCGACGACATTTCGCACAGTGGAAAGTCAAACAGGATTTCCAATAAGCTTATTGTTGTTAGTGAAACAGGGATATCTTGTAGTAACAAAACAACGCGAGCATTAATTGATAGAAGGTAAACACTGAACGGATGAACAGGTCGATCGCCAGTGAAATGAATGAAGGGTCTTTCAATTTCAGTCGATCTTCACAGCATGTATAACTTTATCCATGTATTTAGGTGTACGTATCAGTGTTTCCACAATATTAAAGCTTCTAGTCTTTCTTCGTTCTGGACACCACATTTGCCTGTCTATTGGTCTCTTTTCTCGCTCATTACCAGAAATCCGCGTCAAGTTTATGAGGAGATAATTTATTTATGCGTCACACGGCCTTTAAAATGGCTACCGCAGTTACTAAAGAATGTATGAATTTCAACAGAAAACTTCAGCTAAATTTACCGGTGGCAATGCAGCTTATTTTCCGCGCGTTGCATATCAAAAAATTAACCTTTAACGGAGTGTTCTGTTTTGTATCTTAGACTGAAAACACGAAAAAAATTTAGACAATTTTTAATTGATAAACTTCGGTTACCGACCCCTATATTGTCACCATTTTAATTATATTTTAATAAAATTACTTACCTTTAATACAAATTTTGCAATGCATTTCCTCGTTTTGACAATCTTCCACACTTCCAAATAATATTATCAGGAAATGAGCTTTTTAAAATAGCCACTTTTAACTGGTTTTGTGAAGAATAAGTCCAGACAAAATTACAACAAAAAAGTGCAAAATTCGCAGCCAGTCGATGTTAGGCTTCATTGAGCAAAGCACTCCCGTGAGACTGGTCGAAGGCCAGAAATAAAGTTATAGTTTCTACTGGTTCTCAATATACTCGCTAGCCATTATTTACATTATTCAGTTTGACTTAGAAACCAAGCCTTTTTGCATAAGTCCGCTGGTTCAAAGAGTTGCTTTAATTTAGTCGCTCTTGAAGCCTTCGCTCCAAAGCCGCCATCTTGGAAACTTGCGTGTCTAGTGTGCAATCGCGCGAAAGCAAAATGTCGCCGATTTCTGGTAATGGTTTCTCGGGTTAATCGTCACTGACATTGTGCCTGTTTGCTCGTGCTCTCAGTAGCTCTCTTTCACGTTGAACTTTGCCATTTCGTCGTCTGCTTTCTCGTTTCCTTTCTTTGACTTCCTTTGTCATTTTTCGATAGTCAAGGAATTCCTAATTCAGCGCTCACAAAACCACACCAGAGTAATTTTTCCCTTGCAGGCCAGTCCACTACAAAATTATCAAAGCCAGCCAAGACATTTCCCTGTTTTTAACATACAAACACCGATTCTTACTGAAGCGCGGTAGTTTTTGACATTTTCTTGACAGAATTTTGGCAACTTTCCGTCAGATTTTGAGACTTGCACATGGATTTGATCAGATTTTTCCCCCTTCGAATTTGAATTTCTTGCTTCAATAAAATTCCGGCCTTAAAAACAATTTCGGTACCGCTAAAAGATCATAAGCTTCTTCTCTTGGTGTCTTCGGTTTGTTTGTTTGTTTCTTTATTTTTCTGATTTCTGCCAATCTCGTGAGTGACCTTTCAATTGTCCTACATGGAGGGGTGGACGTACGGAAATACGTCGGTCATACGTGACGTCATAACCAAAATTTTTCGGACAGATAAGATACCATATTTTCTTAAGCTTCTTCTCTTGGTGTCTTCGGTTTGTTTGTTTGTTTCTTTATTTTTCTGATTTCTGCCAATCTCGTGAGTGACCTTTCAATTGTCCTACATGGAGGGGTGGACGTACGGAAATACGTCGGTCATACGTGAGTCATAACCAAAATTTTTCGGACAGATAAGATACCATATTTTCCTACCCATGGTGCGCATGTGCGCTTTCGACGTGCGGAGCTCCGCTGATATTACCCCATAGGATCCCTAGCTTATAGGAGCCCTTTGTTATTTTTATAAACTTTGTTATTGTAATAAAAACCCCTGTCCCAGGTCATTAAAGGAGCTCGTTCATGATGTTTTGAGTCATTATTATAGACATAAAAATGCATTTAAATATTGGAGAACAGCAAAAGAACAATTTTTCGGGGAAGATAAGCACCAAATAGACAACAATAAGTGCAAATATGGTGAGAATGGTGAAGGATGAAAAAAGATAGAAACGGATTACAAATGACCTTTTTGAAGAAAAAAATGAGGCTAGACTTCTCAAAATCCAGGGATCGTGACGTATTCTACCCAGGTCTTTAAATATGGTGCAGTAGTTTTGCGCGTTTAGCTGTTTCAGTCTGCAGTAATTAGTTAATTTATGAGCAAATCAATTGCTTTGTTATCGAAGATGCTACTTTTAACATAATCAAATAGCAAAAAAGAGATCAAATATCCAATCAATCGCACTTTGCAATCATATATTTTCAGCTGGACGCGAAAAGACGGATTTTTATGGAACCGAACTAACAAACTCCCATCCGCCGTAAACACAAGCATCATATCAATGACTAGATGGTTGTGCTTTTATGTCAGAAGAAACAATACAAAACTGCTTGGTGACTGGTGCGAAGAACACCATTTTTACTTGTGCGAGCAGAGTAAGTGTAAATAGCCAAGCTATGAACTGCATCTCGTACTGGCAGAACTGTCTTTTTTTATTGTAATTTTGTTTTGTGTTTGTTGTTCTTGTTTATTGCTTTGGTTGCTGTTGTCACTTAAGTAGCTTAATGTTGGGCGTTAATATTATAGAACCTTTTTTTTGAAAAAAAGCAATGTTTTAGTCTTGTTAAACATGTAGGAATGACTTCCAGAAAACTTAAGAAAAACATCTCACGTACTCTCTCAGTTAATTAGTTAGTAGTTTGCTTGTTTTTTAGAAGAAAAAGCACAGCTTTCGTCAAAAGAAACGTTTTTGTTTGTTTGTTTGTTTGTTTTTGTTTTTCTGGCTTGTTTTTGTACTCTGTTTCGAAATAAATATCTGGCTACAGTCTCTTGGAGCCTTTGATAACACGAACGAATCGTGTTATTGCAATTGTTGTTTCAAGTATTTTGTTTAAAAACACCAGTACAGTATCCATGAAAACAAAGACCGCAACAACAACAACAACAACAACAATAGCAACCACATCAACGGCAGCCATAACCGAAGAACACCAGTCAACAGGAGCAAGAACAACATGAGGAACAACAGAATCAATGGAAACATCAGAGACGACAACAACAACAACAACATGCTTTATTTCCCCATTTAGTGACATTACGGACATTTAATCGTTTAAATAAAAAGAAAAAAGAAAGGGGGACTGGCTACCTGAAATAACCGTAAAGTTAAAGAGGGCAGGCAGCCAGTTTAACAAAACTGATCATACTATTTTAGGTCGGTACACAAACAGATTCAAACACACATACACAAACATGTAACAAACCGTGAGCAAAAATAAGATTATGGAGAGAGAAAATACTATAAAAAAGATAGGAGAAAACTAGAGTTAAAAAATAATACATAAAGTAAGCAAAGGGTATGACAAAAACATTAAGATGCGGTGAAAGTTACAGATAGTGCAAAACAGTTTTACAAATCTAATAGACGCTCCTTCCAGGATCAATGCAAGCATCATCAACAACAACAACAACAACAGGCACAACAGGATCAATACAGTCAACAACAACTTCAAACGCAACAGCAGTTACAGTAATAGTTAGCAGTTTTATATTAACTACATCATAACCTACAAGTAGTCGATCTTTAAAGATAGTAGTGTAAGTCTAATGTTGACAAAATTCCGATGATTTCTGGTGTCACTAACTTCAGAACTTGAATCTTTGATAAGACAAGCTGAACGTTTTGAACAGATTCCCAAAGGGGAGTAACAATGCTTGAAAGAAGGTATCGGTTGTTATTAAAGAGGCTCAGTAAGTATGCCTTTGTATGGTTTCCAATCAACTTACGCGAACGATTAAGCGGTACCCCATTGATATAAAATTTAAGCAACCGCTCAAGAGAGGTGTGCACTTTGTTAATATTAAAAATCCCTGTGTTTAAAAAATCATTGAAACATTTTAACGCGAGCGTCTTCGAAAAGAGTGATACCCTGCGGACGTGATATGTCTAATTTGAAATTATATTTGGATTGAATTTTGAGTCTCTGGTTTTGAACGCAATTTCGGTACCTTTCTATGGCAAAACTACAAATAAGGCGTGACCCTCTTGTTTGGTTGTTAGTGTCAGAAATATTGCCATAACAGTTACAGGGAAATAAACTATCATTATTCTTCATTCAGAAGTGACCACATGTTTGCAACTTGGGCGGCAATTGAAGCCGTCACCGCTGCCTATCATTTTCGACACTGAGATCGTGGCTATAATATATTCTTTGAGCAGGCGGCCGCCCAATGCGACTGTGTGCCTGCTTTCAGGGATTTCTTGGTGTTATCACTTTACGTTTTCCACTTTATCGTAATTAGGAGATAATGAGCACTTAATACAGCTTGGTTTACCTGTTTGCAGTTGCAAGATACCATAGCAAAAATAAAATTACTCAATGCCACAGAGGAAGGCTCTTTGAAGGTAAAGCGGGGTTGATTGTGTTCCGGATTCTCTTATGTTAATTATAGCCTCAGTTCTGTGAAAAAGATAAGAATTGGGTTATATTTTATTTGTTTTATTTCCCCTTTAGTCTGCTGAGGGATGGGTTGCCAGGGCCGTAAATGCTTAGAAAAATTATTTTCACTAACATCATATTGTCTGGCAACAATTTGTAATGACGTTTCACAGTCTGGCCTGAGTAATGAAGTGACACATCCTTAAAGGGGACAGCCTTGACATACTCTTCGAGCTACGCAACTTGAAAAAATGTAAAGCTAAATATGGCTAACAGCTTTCATAACTTTCTGAAAGCCTGAATAGGTATGAAAAAAGGAGGGTGAAGGCGAGAAATGCAATAGCTGGATGTCAGTTATTTTTTCACGAGAGTTAAGTCAGGTCAAATTGATGAAATATCTTTCTAGTCGCTGGGTGCAGGAAGCAGGTTGCTCGTTGTCGTAGATTTTTCTAGTCTTTAACCATGACATTTTTCAAATCATCAGATTGCAGTGAACGCAACCAACAAATTATTAGAATACCTTCAAAGGGAACCCGTCAAACACAAAGGCATTAATGTCTTGTTAGCCACTCGGCAGTTGGAGTCCTTTGCCATTAAATACGCCACGATTCATTAAAAAACAAATGAGATCCGGATTACTTCCACAAAACACTTTGGTAAGTGACGGAGAGAAATAGTTGCATATGATCGGAGGGCACTCTTTCACGGGGCACATTTCTTTTGAACCAACTTAACATACGCAATTTAATTTTCAAGTAAAAGAAGTATTGTTCGAACAGATTTTACCACTAAAGTTTCCCCGCATCATAACACAGCTGGTTTCTGAAGCTTTCACGAGTACATACACCAGTGTCCACCCGACCCGTATACCTACTTTAAAACAGGCCACAACAAGACAAATGCGCTCCCTATTCTGAGTGATCAACGTGTGGGTCCTTTAACATACCTTTCAGCTTTTACGAGTGGAGATGAAGGAAACAAGACCAGTCTACAACTAGATAGAGTAGATGAACAGAGCATGGTTTGCTGGTAATGCGCAGATTATCAGCTATCTGTTAGGAGATTGTTGCAGCAGTAAATTAATGCCCTGCCAGCCTAGCCCTTTGGGTTGCATTAGAGGTTAATAGGTTCACAGTCTCGGTCCAACCTATTCTGCACGATGTCTACAGATCACATGCAAAAGAAAAAGGAATACTTTATTTAAACACGTAACGTTTAGGAGCTATACAAGCTCGTTTGAAATACGTACGTGTATTCCTAAATGTAAAAATATATATGAGTACTATTAACTACAAAACCTAAATAGCTGTTCACTAAACATCAACACAGCAAGATTATTATGCTTTTAGAATATCCGTTCCATAGGAAAACTTTTTTTCCACGCATTCCCTTATTACTAAGCAGGAAGGATTATAAGCATAATAGTGTAAAAACAGCAACAACAAAAGCACCATAAATACAAATTAATCTAAGTGAGAGCCACTGGTCTCTTTGTTAAACATCTCAACATCTTGTTCAATTAATCTTTCATTGATGAAAATCGAAAAAGTACCAGCAGATAGCAAGACTGGAGTTGCTTTCTCTTTGATTGATACAGAGAACTCAACTAGGGAAAGTAGAGAGAGCATTTCCATACCTTCCCAGGCCTCCGATGGCAAAGGTAAATTGCGATTGTTGTTTTTAAGCTACTAGTTATTGTATCCAATACCCACAATAACTAGTATTACTCCTGACCCATAACTTGGAACTAAGCTCTGACGCTCTATGAGTTTTTGTGATAGTTTCCATGTTCTTGGTCCAAGATTGGAATTGTTTCTTTGTAAAAGAATGATATCACCAAAAATCCACTTACAGACATGAATGCGAGGTTGATATAAACAAAGCAGGCGCTTTTACAATCCTCGTTACACAGCTCTACAAGCCCATCAATCAGTTTATTGGTTGCGGTAAAACCAAGCCTTCTTCACGGGCCGAAAGCCCAGTGAACGAGTTTTTTTTTTTTTTTTAAGAAAACGATCGTTTTTTTTTTAATTGCATTCTTAACTCATTTCTTTTTTCAAATACCATTTTTTCCTTTTAGAGTCTGTTGTTGTATGCATTATTTATAAGAACGTCAAGGAGTAGATCCCGAAGGATAAGCAAATCCGACTGCACAAGTGGGTGAACTTCAACTTTGATGTACTGTTGCAGCTAACATCAACAGACGTGGCTCGGGCGAACTCAGTTACAGGGTCGGGTGAGAGGGCGAGGGGTTATTGGACTTTCTGATCGCGTTCATTCGATCCATAATCTTCATTCTGTTTGCTTTCAAACTTGCAATTTGATAAATGGCCTATGATGTTATGCACATTGGCCACAAAAACGTTATCTTTTATTGTGGTGTGCGAAGAATCTATCAGCGGACTTAAGAGTACACGCACAAATAATCCGCACAAATAATCCACACGTTCAGTAACTAATATTTTCAAACGTTTAATATTCATTATGTACTATGATAGACTAATAAAAGCTTGGTTTCTTACTTTTCAGTAATAACGAGACCCTTAAGAACCTCAAGTTGGGAAGCCGGATAATTGCCGCAAGCGTTTACCCCGAGCCCTCTGGAACTCTTCGAGAAAATGTCACCATCTCTTTGATATACAACAACGTATGTTCAGCATTAACAACTTGTCCGTAGCACTTAGAGCTTAAGCCGAGAGAAGAATCACTAGTGAGAATAAAAAAAAAATTCTGACTCAATTTCTTTAAAATTCCAGGAATTCAAGAAGGAAGACAGACAACATTGTTGTTTTTGGGACTTTCATATCAAGTAAGACAAGCAAAGAATACCATTTACCATCATGCAACGTCCTTTAGCTGTTTACATGATCCACTATTGCTATCGTACTATCTTCATCTCTAAGCCTCCTTCAACTTGCTTCCTAAAGGCTATATATATTAAAAAAAATTTTTTCTTGATTGTCTTAAAACGCGTTTAACTTACAAAACATTTTCAACAAAGCAGCATGAACCGACAACCATTAATTACTGAAAAGCTATAGATAAATCACCTTTTGCGAGTCACCTAGCCCGTACAAGAACTGCGCCTGAAATAAGAAACAATGCAAGAATTTCTTTAAAAAAATTTGCAGATCCACATTAAACGGCTCATGGTCCAACAGAGGGTGTTCGCTGGTACGATCATTCAACAATGAAATCACCTGCTCTTGCAATCATCTCACCAATTTTGCCGTTTTGATGCAAGTTAAGGAAAACAAGGTCAGTAGAACTAACCTGGCAGGTTTGTGCCTTTTTTATTATCTTGTTTTGTTTATTTGTTTGTTTGTCTGTTTTGTTTTGTTTTATTTTGTTTTTTGTTTTTTTGGTTTTTTTTTTCCGTTTCTTTTGTTTCTTTATACTAAGTTATTATAACATTAAGGCATTTGAACATATAAGTCTAAAATGATCATGATCATAGTTAGGCACTGTTTTTGTTCCGTTGTTTCATTCACAAAACATCAGTTGTCCTTTGCCCTTTACAGGACCTTCCTTTGGAGCACAAGTTGGCGTTGGAAGTTATCACTTACATTGGTTGTGCCATGTCACTTGTTGGAGCAGTGCTTACTATCATAGCATATTGTGTCCTTATGTAAGTTCGTAATCCACTTCTACGCTCCAGTCAACAGTTGAGCAAGATTAGCTGTTCCACTTAGTCTTTGCAAAGCATAGTAATAGCAATACTGAAGCGTGAAACTAGTTCTCCATTTGGTTGCAAATGTGCACTTCGACTGTAAATCGTATTTTGGTGAAGTAACACTTTGAAAAACTCGACTCGAAATTTTGTTCATTTCGTTTCTTTCTCTTCAAAAATCCTATGAAAGTCAAGTTGACGGCATAATGTCGCAATATCAACGTACATCTGGTAATACCATGCAATTTAAGCCAGATTCCGAAAAGGAATTTCAAACAATAGATTGCCGTCAGTAAAACATCAGTATCAATCTCGACCGATGTGCTTGCAACATCGAAACAATTCTTTACACGGGCAGACATCAAAGATAGCCCGTTATTAATATTGTCTAACTTGATATTTTTGAAATTTCAGGAATTTGAAACAAGAACATGTTCAAATACGCCTTAACCTTGTGGTTGCCATTGCGACAGCACAAATTGTTTTTCTTTCCGGAATAAGTGCCTCGGAATCAAAGGTTAGTACTTTATCTGCTATATCTTTGGCCTCGTTATTCGTTCAAGAGCTGTTGCTCATAGTTACAAGAAGGAGATGTTTCCTGTTTCAGGGCTCAGGCTACAGCAAGCTACTTGGATAATTAGAATCGCATTAAAAACTTTGAGTTTGCTTAGGTTTTCTTTTAACTGATATCCGGCGTTGCTCGACTGCTGTCTGCAGTCCCTTAAGTACCTGCCTTGAAAGCCTTCTGTCGTAAATACTCTTGGTCCTCTGTTAATCCACAGTCCACCCCTAAAGGTCCTCTATCTGTCACCAGCCCTTTATGAGTATAATGCCAATTCACAACTTTGGATACAGCATGAAATATGGAGACAATGTAGAAACGATCGAAGTTTTGGAAACTTCGTTTTTCACTTTTCTGGGGTGCATGTCATTAATTTACTAAAAATTAAACCGATTACGTTTATAATTGTGTCAATAACAAAATGTTTGAATGTGATTGGTCCTTAACAGACTTTATCTTAATTGACTGCTTCAGGCCCAAACTGTCCCATTTGAGCTGTCCGATTACAAACACTTGTAATCGGACAGGCCGGCAAATCGGACAGTTACCTTATTTGGGTATGTTGAGCAG
Source organism: Pachyseris speciosa (assembly GCA_016490735.1). Lineage (NCBI taxonomy): Eukaryota > Metazoa > Cnidaria > Anthozoa > Scleractinia > Pachyseridae > Pachyseris > Pachyseris speciosa. The sequence continues at coordinate 224,648 of JAEMWC010000751.1, read as the reverse complement.
TAGCTGCCATGCCGTGTCAGTTGTCAATCTTCGCGCTTTGTAAAATAGCAACAATTTCCGTTGGTTATTTTGTACAATACATTTTACAATTTCTGAAGTTGACTGCTAGAGTTTCTCGCATTTTGTTATTGACACAATTAATTGGTAATCGGACTTCGTGTCGTACAATTCAGGGGTAATTGTGCTCGTAATTTCAAATCAGCCTCGCGCTTCTCGCTCGGCCAATTTGAAATCACTCGCCCGATTACTCGCTGAATTGTACTCCACTCAGTCCTATTACCATTACTAATCACTATTGTCTTCCGCAGGGTGTGTGTGTGTCTTCGTAGCAGCATTGATCCATTTTTTTTAACTTGCTGGATTTGCTTGGATGTTGTTTGAAGGAGTTTACTTGTGTCTGATGGTGGTCAAAGTATTTAATAACGAGGTCAGAATGCGCCTGCTCTATGCAGTTGCTTGGGGTAAGTGTTGTTCTAATTATGACTTAACCCGACGCAAATAACATAAAGATTTTTTTCCCTTTATTCAGTCTTGATACTTGTCAAATTGAATGTACGTTGTTGTAAAAAAGCAAAAGACTTAGGACCGTCCTTTATACGCTATAGAGAAGTTTGAAATAAAACATTGGAGAATGTTGAATCTAAAAATATTTCAAAAATTCAAGTCGGTGTAATGATTTTTTTTTTAGAAATTTGATGAAGGCACGCACCAAAACACTTTTCTCCTCCAAGTACAGACTAAAGTGCAAATGAAACTATAAAACCACCTTTATGGGGGACAAAACGAAGCCGTATTTATTCAGTAATAACTTAATTACGATTTATCATGAAACTGTTGCACACCGAATTAAACCACATTCTGTTATAACCTAATGCTTAATTTCATTTTCTTCTGTTTTTCTTCGACCTAGATCAACAATCGTTCTTCTCACTGCATCAGCTATAGTCAGTTACGCAATTAAATAATATATCATTACTTTTTCACGAAGCTGCAACTTAAAGTTTTTTTTTTTTAACACGTCAAAGCGTGCAGCCGTGATGGCATTCCTCCACGCATTTTAAAGGAGAGTATTAGGTAATTAGCACCCAGTCTTACGTACAGCTTGTACTCCGTCCGAACTGAGCCTTCTTGGTCCCTGTGATTGCCGGGCCTTGTTCAAAATGAGCGTCCACGCGATATCGTCGTTATGGTAACAGCTGTTGCTTGGAAACCAATGAGAAAACAAACTTTGATCATACATCGAAAAGATGTTGAACTGCCAAGGAAATCGAAACTTTTCTTCTGTAGGAAATTTTTATTTCAATAGGTACACCCCAATTAAGCCAAAAGAGCTGGTGCGAGCTTCCTTAAATCATATATATATATTTTTTTTCTTGCCTAAGGTCTTCCTGCTGTGATTGTGGCGCTGTCAATTGTGATTGCCTCCGGCCAAGATGAAGGTGTATACAGCTATGCGCATGGTGATTTGTAAGTAAATTAGGTATACACCAAATTAAAAGTAAAATATTACTGAGCCACGAATTGACAGCTATATGCATGGTGATTTGTGAATAAATTAGCTCTATACCACGTTAAAAGTAAAATATTACTGAGCCACCAATTGCTTTCTAACGTAAATCACCACAATCTCAAATGCATTGACAACTTTGATTGGTTTATGGGATATCCACATGCAAAAAGCCCGCGAAAAGGTCCTAAAATTGCTTTATGAAACTGCTATGAATCGCAGTTTGTAGCTTTTCTGGCTTCACTAATCTTTTACTTGTAAGTGTGTCTAGGTTGTTATAGTCAAAGAGTAATTGCGTTAGCAAATGTAAACTTGAAAAACAACAAAGACCGTGGAGGAAAATCCTGCTTGTTAGTACGTTGGATCTCTTAGGAGATCTAATCAACCAAACTTGAAAATTAGACGATTAGAAGTCCAAAGACTACTGCAAGGTTGACACAACGTAATATATTTGAGAACAATATTTCGGCTGGCCAAACCAGCCTTCTTCAGTAAAAAAAACTTAATTAAATAGATAAAATAAACAAGATTAACCTTTCTAAATTACAATTCATCACGTCTATTTTAACTATGGGGCTCCAAAGTTCCCGCGAAATCTATAAGAAATGACTCTCTGGCTAGCTTCTCTGATTGAATCACGTGAGGAGTGGATTAGTTCAAGTGGGATAAGCTGCATACCAGTGTGGAAGTGATTAGGATTTGAGAAAAAATGTTCCGAAACAGTGGTAGGTTTAAATGTAATGTTAGTTTTTGTCGACTGGGAGTCTATGTTCGTTGAATCTGTCTTTGAGACGTCGCTTAGTTTCACCTATGTATTGTAAATGGCAGCGGTTACATATATACAGGATACACAGGTTATGTGTGAAGTAATGTTACGGGTTACGCCTGTGGAATAAAATGAATAGCGATTAAAACCATTAGTTAATGTAACGCCGTACAAAATGTGATACGGATGCTATATCATCATTTTAAATCCTTCAGTTCCCTTTTAAACACATTTTGGTAAATTTTTTTGGTATCTCAATCGAATCGTGAAATCCAAGAGGGCCACCAACCAGTATTCGCAACGTAATTGGAGCATCATATAACGTCATTACTAATGCATACGGACCTAAAAGGGAACATCCCTTGATTTACTTTTTAGCCATTATGTCGCTTTAAAAAATTCATGGACCAGGGGCATTATAATATGTTGAAAACAAGATTTATCAACTTTCCGTTATGCTATTGAACTTCAGTTAAATAGCTTTGGTTACCGTTCTCAGGTAAACTCGGTTCTCCTCGATCTAGTGGTTCGTGAAATCCTGAAGATGCAAAGCCAGAAAACGTCTGAGTTGGAAAAACTGAGACAAGGCGCAAAGGCATCTGTGGTTCTTTTTCCTCTTCTTGGAATGACGTGGGTGTTTGGTGTTGTTAGCGTCACTTATGCTGGTCTCGGATTTCAGTACATCTTCACAATTCTCAATTCTCTACAGGTACTGTTCCTAATACATGTAAAGCGATGGACGAAGATCTCTGTTTGTGTCTTTCTATCTGGAAAATTTGATTGCAGTTAACATAGAATGTACAAGAGATGCAGAAATACAAATTAGAAATGTCGAGCTTTTAAGACCTAAATTGGATTGAATCTGAAAGAAAATCTTTAAATAGTTCGATTTGTTTACCTTCTCTTTAGAAAGAACAAAGAAGCAGTAACATGCGGCATAACGTGCCATATGCGATGCTTACTTTCCCAAAACCCAAGGGATTTTTTTATTATTTTGTTTGTTTTCCCAGGGTTTCTTCAACTTCATACTTCATATTGTGAGAAATGGAGATGTGCGTGCAGAATTCAAGCGTAAGAAACAAAAGTGGAAAGACGCGAGGACTATCGGAGCTCCTCTGTCATCGCCTAAAGACATAAGCGGCACGTGGACGAACAAAGTGATGAAAAGAGACGCACATGAGTTGAAAAGCAGGGGCAACGAAGCCGCCTCTCGGTCATCAACTGGATACGACAATGCCTTTGTTTTCTACGAGGAAAAATGTACGGTTCCTGTAGACACGTGACTATCACATGACTAAATCTTGATCAGATGTGATTTATTGTAATTATGCTGCACATCGAGAGGAGGATAATTCTCTTAGCTTAGCCTTTTATAGTCCATACATCCCAGTTTTAGTTTCTTCATTTAGTGCCATGATACATTAATTCATTACATTATGTTCCATTTGTTCTTCGCACCATTTAACTGTTAAAAATTGATTAAGCTTACGTCCATTTATTTATTTTTGATTCTTGGTCATTTTTATCAAACAACTTTAGCGTAAATAATGACCAAAATTCTGAAGACACGGTTCAGTTTCAGAACTTTAAAAATACGATATTCTCTTGTGTTATGGTCCACCTAAGAGTACGGCAATTGAAGCCTGAAATTCTATCACTGAGGACCTTGTTTCGCTCATCTTTTTATACTTTTCAAACAAAGAAGGATCAAACACAAGGTAATGGAGGCCTGTATAGGGAATCTATATAGCTAATTACTTTGAAACAGTTATAAATTATGAAGACTTTTGCTGGGGAACCTAAATCTGAAATTAATTGCCAAAAATGAAGGGAATAGAATTTAAAAATGTGCAGAATGTAGGAGGACATTTATATATCTGTACAACAAATTATAGCTGGGAGCTAAACTATAGTCAATTAGCTTTTTTCCTACAAAGAGCGATCTGATGGGTATAGTTTAGATATCTTGGAGAAAACAGAAAAATTGCGACCGGCGTCAGTTATCAGCCAGGCACAAGGAAACTCAGTTTGCATTACCACTGATCTTTTAATGGTTAATAGAGTATTTTTCCTAATTCAGCAAACATCTTTATTGGTGACTGGAAAATGAAACTTTCCGAAGCATGTCTCCTTCAGTTCCAAACAGATGGTTCGGAATTGGCGTGGCTTGGCTCGGTAACTGTGAACAACAGTTCCACAAAGCCTTTCTCACATATACTCTCCTTACTTTGTTTTTCCATTTTTCAGTAAATGTAATAGAAGGTCATATAATAACCTTTAGATGTCGTTTCCACTTATTACATTTTTCAACAACAATAGTCGAGGGCGTTTCCTTTATTACGCATTTATAAAAGAGTAGCTGAGGAAGGAGTTTTTTCTCGGAGTTGTACATTTAATGGAGGAAGAAATTCCGCGACAAAGTAGTGAATGTTTTTTTTAGGTAGATGCGATGTAAATGGCGTTTAATACAATTTTTCATGGTTACACGTCCTCTTTGATTAATGACACAGATCGTAGCCTGAAGTTTGTTTCCTTTGTCTTTGTTTATTTGTTTGTTTGTGTTTGTCATCGTTGACCTCCTTGGCAGCTGTGTGATTATCCACCAGTAGATAACACAACGTATCCCTCGGATCAGTTTACGCTAACACACTATAATTTAATATGAAAGGTGTTCGTCATCGTGGTTTCAAATGATAGCCGAGTTAATCTTTTGTCTCACGATGAGTCACAAAGATGTGGATTGCGGCGTCACACGCAGCCATTCGACTCCATCGCCTGATGAAGACCAGCAATATATCTGTCGAAACGTCGCGATCCACATCTTTGTGACTCAATCGTGAGACAAAAGATTAACTCAGCCATCACACTATAATTTGTTTACATTTTGGAACGATTTAGTTCCTTCTTTTTTCTAAGAAATCAATTAGTTGGCGATTCCCTAAAATCCTTTTAATTCTTAAGAATATTCCTAAACGGAATAGCAATGCTTTTCGTCACATGTGGCGACCGAACAACTGAGAAGGATTGCAAACTGCACCTCACAACAGAACAAAGTCAGTGACAATAAAGTTGTCACAATTAATTTGGCGAGTAATTAATACTTTTGGTGGCTATGCTTTTTTGCGTATATCAGCATAAATTATGTGTTCACTCGAGAAATAGAGCTGCATAAATAATACAAGTGTTTAGATGACAAATGTATCGCCACAGACTCAACTGATGAACACAAGTTTGAACTTCGTCTGGGAGAGGATGTTCTTCTTAATAATAGTTAGTTGTTGATAACGAAGGAAATATCATTAGCAAGTAGGAAATGATATTGCGTGAAACGCTCTCACTAGTGAGGTTGCTTAAATTATTTGTCAGTTTAATTTAGAAACACACTACTAACAACAACGTGTGATATTAATACTTCCGTCTTTTACTCTTTATTTTTGCACGGAAAATGTATCCACCTGCCTTAACCTCCTCTTTTAAACCTTAACCTTCACCGAGTTTGTCATAACATCCAAATCGCCCCCAACCTCAGCTAATTAATCACTTTACTCTTTTAACAAATTAATGCGTTAACGCTTCCTGAAATATAACTCAACATTTGCTGGGTCACATACAACACTTATAATCTGGGTGGCATTGTTTTAATATAATCGTATTTCGTATTTGGGCCATGAAATTAGCTGTGCAGTAATTTGAGGTTATTCAGAAAAAGTCAGTTGGTAGCTATTTTGGGAGTGAACGGAATATTGTCGTTCTGTGAGCTGGACTTAAGTTATTTTGACCGAGCGTCTTAAGTGCATAACGATCTCAGGTACTAGAGAAAGAAGGTACGCTAGAATGAGATATATTAACACCCACAGAACTACACTCTATCAAAACGGATCGTTCTCTCGTTCATGCATCACATCTCATCCATTCCCTGAACGCAAGCAACCTTTGCTGAAACTACTACAATACATGACGGGTGTTTCACATGATTATATACAAAAGAATAACCACAATAACTTGGTATTTTAAGGACAGTCATCCGGAGTAGGAAGCGAGAGTCTGGTCTGATTCATGTCAACAAATCAAAACGCTCTATTTTGTGTCCCGGACAAAGCGGATATTCAAACGCATGTACAATGCACAGGAACTTCCTAAAATAGAAAAGATGGCCATGTTATTATTAGGGCCTAAATTAAATGGGATCCAGTTAGCTTAATTTTCGCCAAAAATGCAGGTGAAAGAGATATTTTATTTCTACTCATCATTGGGTGTTTCCTCAGTTAGTACGTCCTTTTGGTCCATGAAACTACTTTGTTTTCCAGTCTTCAACTAATAACTAGGAAAAATCAATATTTCAATATTTACTTTCATCCGTAAGAACTCATTGTGCTCTAGTTTATAGCCTCAAAAGAAAGTTATTTAAGATATATCTTAAAGCACCTGCTTTATTTTTATTTTCGTCTGTGCCGCTTTCACAACAAACACTCAAAAATGAAAACAGGAGTTATAATATTTGACAATATTATGAGGTTTTCTAAACACTATAAAGAGTGCTTTCAAAATACAGGGAGCAGTGGAAGAAGAAAGTTTTGCGTTAATGAAATGGAAGGTAATTATGTACGTCAGAAGAGACTAATTTGCAATAATGAAACGTCTTGCCGACATAAGTTGCGACAGTGTTGTCTTAATTGACCTCTCTGGGTGACAATGTTTATTTTCTTTTACCCTTAAATATATCATACGCACCAGAATTAATTTTTAGGTCGTGGGGCGTCAAATATAATACCACAAAACTCATTTCTTAAATACAAATTGTGAATTCAAGTCACGCTTAGGCAAGACGAACTTTGCACTTTATATTTTCCCCTCATTCGTTCAAAATAACATAAACAATCCAGATGAGGATGTTGAGCTGATCTGAGTCTATAGTAGATTGAATGAATATCCCACTTTCAACAAGACCAAATGACAATGAAAAAGACACCGACGAAGGAACAACATTAGGCATTTCATTCCGATCAATAGTTGGAATTAAACTCAAACAGTGAAGCAATTCGACAGTGCTTCCGTAAACGCGATGTTTCATCTCTTTTATCACTATGATATTTAGTGTATTTCCGTCTATTTCAGTAACATTAAAATATAGTGAACTGTAAAACACTGAAGTCTTTCAATTTACTTAATATATATTGAAAAAGCTGATTTTATTGATACCAGTGTCGAACTGTGTTTAACCAAAGTATGATTGGCTTTAAATTTAACTGTTCCTTGACAACTTTCAACTTTAAATCAACAAGTTCAAATAAATTTCAATGTAAAATTTATTTCTTTTACAGAATCTCGGTTATATTATTCCACTGACAAGAAAATTGAGGCAAAAATACCCAGTCTGGTCTGAGTTATAATTCGTTGACTATAGCTGCAAATTTCAATTTGACTTGTGGTTTAAGCGATATAATTATTTGTCAGTTGCAACTGAAAACTGTCATCGTTGCTCAGTTAAATAATGCTGTTCAAATGTTACCAGTTGCATGTGTTTTCATGTTATGAAAGGAAAACATCACCATTTGAAAAACTAGTGAGATTTGAAGGCTGTGAAATTTTAGCGATCGGGAAACCCTGGTATCAACGTCGATCGTAGTTAAAATTGTTAAAGAGACCTCTTAGGTCTCTGTTAAGCCTCCTTTGTCGCTTGACATTCAAAACATCTGCTAGATTCACCTTTGAGTTGGGCAAGACTGCGAACTTGCGACTGACTTAGAAGTATGAACTTTATCTGCAAGAAGCGGTTGACAAATGTCTACTTCCTACTGTTATTTGCCATCTTCACTGTTGGTGAGTGATGATGTAATTTTGTATCATTTCTCTGCTTTACTTTGTTATCCTGATGAGATATTTTTAAAATACTGATATTCTTGGTTTGATCTGGTGAGGTGTCTCATCATGGTCATATCTTGTTACCGTTTTCGCTGTCGTTCGTCACTGTCTTAAGCCCGTCGAGCTTATTTAACCCGGAGGCAGCGACTCTCTACGGACAAATGTTGCTTCGTTTTTCTTTGTTTGAGTCTGGAATTACTGTCTATGATCTGTGGCCAGGCAAGCGACAATATTTAAGGATTACCGCCAGATTAGCAAGCTAATAAAATTTTAAATTTCATCTTTATTGTAGATTCTTCCCCCAAGCTTGCTTTTGTTGTCCTAAAGCTGTAATATTTTTATAGCAGCTTGACTGCCCATGAACATTTTGGGTTTGTTTTTGAAGTGTAAATTTCAAGTAAACGTTTTTGTGGGAGAGGATCTCTTAGCTTTTTTGTTATTTTGGAAATTGTTCATATTACTGAGTACTGCTACGGATATCTATTCGTAATCTGCAAGCATCCAACGAAATACCACATTATATCGCGACGTATTTGCCTCTCATAGCTGGCTACAACTACCAGAGTTACAATTACCCGGCAACAGTTGTCCCATAGGGTATCCAGCACCAGAACGTTCAGTATTAAATGTAGCAGCCCTCGTAGGCTATACAGCATCAGATGACTGAAAGGGAAAATAAACTGTTTGCAGCATTAAAAGCGAACTATGTACACTCTGTAACTTTGTTTTGTTGAAAATTTTGTTTTTAACATTTGGTTTCTGTTTTATTAGTCGCGATACTGGAAAGGTGTTGAAAGCTATAAATCGTATTAGTTATTATTATTATTATTATTATTATTATTATTATTATTATTATTATTATTGTGGTAGCTTAAAACTCCTGAATGCAATGAATCACAAATACTGGGCGTGTAAAGGTAGCCAGTATTATATCAAAATTTACCATTTTACATTAGATAGGAATAAAAATGCGTAAAATAAGATTAATAGAATAAAATAATAATAATTATTATTATTATTACTATTTTATTTTTGTTTGCGTCACTGTGTTTTTGTGAGTTCCGTAGGCAAAAATGTCGGAGAACTACCAAGGTTCACTATGGAGGCCGAAAGCTGCTCAAAACTTTCCAGGTTTACGCTTTTGCGCCTTCTCTGCCATGTTTCACGAATGAACATGTACACGAATGATGTCACAGAAACCTTTCGGCCGTGCGCAAAATATCTCACATTTCAGGCCACGGTGGGAAATTTGGAACTCCTAGAAATAGCAAATCCTTTTCACGAAAAGGACGGAAACGACTGAAAATTCAATATGGGTAATATAAGCTGTGTAAAAACTTGAAAAAAATGGTAGTTAATTTGTGATTCATGTCCATTTTAAGACATCTCTTAAATCAACAACTTATTTATTTCCGTTTGTGCCACTTTCACAACAATCACTCAAAAATATTTGACAATATTATGGGTTTTTCTTAACATTAAAAAGTGCGCTTTCAAAATACAGGGAGCAGAGAAATGGCGTAAGGAATAAACAGAGGGTAATGATGTACGTCAGTGGAGACTAATTTGCCAAAATGAAACGACATGCCGACATAACTTGTGACGCTAGCCTACATACAGGCTCTTCATTTGGGCAGCACAGAGGATTTTTGCCCCTATTAATGGCGCACGGTCAAAAGCTACGGGATTCATTAGCATTTGACCCAGCACCAACCTGTCTGAATTGCCCAAATGAGGAGCCTGTATGCAGGCTATTGTGGCGCTGTCATGACTTAATTCACCTCTCCTGGTGACAATGTTTATTTTTTCTTTTCACTCTTAACTATATCATACGCATTGGAGTGGCGTAATAAGAGCACTTCAAAATGTCGCCTTGGTAACAATTGTTACTGCTTTTTAGAATTGCGGCCTCGTTCCTTTAACGAGTATAACCAAGTGAAAAAAGAAAAAAAAAACTAACAAGACAGAAACAGCTATTAGTAATCTGTGGTTCTAAATTAATTAGAAATTAAATGAGAGAAGAAATGATTTCATTGTGTCATTCGTGGGTAGACATTCTGGCTACGAAACTTATCTGTTAATACGTTGAATAAGTTAAAGGCATTTCATACTACAGACCAATTCACAACCGGAAGTTTTTATTATCTGCTTCCTGCTTAATTCGAAGGACAATTATCCCTCTTAAGACCAATGTTGTCTAGTAGACGAAATGTGTTATTAATAAAATGCAAATGAACTCAAAATAAGGTTGAATAAACTCGGAATGGGAAATTTAATTCGAAAAAAAAAATAAATACATTTCTCTTGAATTGAAACATCCATAATTTTTAATAATGAAAAGCTGTTTTCTTCTCATTCCTAATAAATACTTTTTTCCCCCAAATTTTAATATTTTCATGGCAGCATCGGACAACATAATCAAGAGGCAGCATTTCGAACGTGTTGCTTTCAACCCGTATACTCAAGCCAAATACTTCACCTGGAAGGGTAACCTCTGCAAGGCATGAAAATCTTTAGAAACCTTGACACATCTTTCCTATGTCTTATTGCAGCCTGAAATAGGGGATGTTTTTTTTTTAAACGTTTTCGACAACACTTGCCATAATGGTAAAGTTAGCCCAAGTTAAAGTGAAAATTACAAGATGGAGAATTACAAGATAAATAAACACATTGGGCACTTTTGCTCGAAAATCTACCACTAATGCATGGGGAACGAATCTAAAGAAAACTTGCGGGAGCAAACACTTTTCGGGCGCCTTTCTTTGATGATTACGACAGCCCTGAACCTACATGACCAGTGTTCCAGACGATTACCTAACTACATGATCACACTATAGCTTTGTATCTGAAGAACATTCAACCAGTTTTGAAAACATTCAATTGATAGTCTGAGTGATTCATTTCGTTAAAACAAAACGCTTTGTTGACATTTTTTGTGCCCAAAGCTTGAAAGTCAAAGTGGAAGTTGCCCAAGAATTAAGGACACAATTATACCTAACATTACGGTGAAAATTCGCTTCGTTTCCTATTCGCAGACAACGTAAAGAAAAAAACATATATTTCATTCGCGTTTTCATTCTCATGACGGGTGGTTTTACCGTTTTTTTTTTTTTTTTTTTTTGGCAGCTCTTACCTAATAACAGGCAAAATGCATAATTAGTTTCGTTCGCAAGAACTCATTATGCTTCAGTTGGATGACAAACAAATACATTTATAGCTTTTAAACCATACCTGTTAAAGCACCTGCTAATTTTCTTTCTTTTGAGATGCTTTCACAACAAACACTCAAAAAATGAAAACGAATGTTATCGCTACATTATCTCGATGCTTCTAAACATTATGCTTCCACATTAATGCTTCCACATTATCTCGATGCTTCTAAACATTAAGAAAACTTGGTCTTAAAACGTAAGGAGAAGAAGAAGAAACTGATGCTTTAATGAAATGGCTTTAAAAAATTTTCTGTTGGCAATGTTTACCGTGAGAATGAATACATCAAAATCGTATATTTGTTTTCTGGATTAAAAGATGAATATGAGAATGAGCATCGCAGTTGTGAATACTGCTTTAACAGTTGTGAAAATAAGGCCTGAAGTTCAAATATATGAATTTCATATATTAAAACTCATTTATTCATCACTCACGGGTTTATTTCGAACCGACAAAATGACCAGCTCCCAGTTGGCTTGTTAGCTCAGTTGGCAGAACACTGTACCGGTATTTTACAGAGGTTGTGGGTTCGACTCCCCCTTAAGTAGTTTTCATAACTGCGATGATCACTCAGACATTAAATGTTTGTTATTTCACCCCTAAATGTGTCATATGGGTTGTCAAATTTAATACCCCAAAACTCGTTCTTTAAATATTAATTTGGAATTCAAGTGACGCATAGGCAAGACCACCTCTCCAAGTTTAAAAATCAATTTGGATTTCTGGCGCAGTCGTGCAAAATATTCTGTTATTTAAACATCTCATTAAACGTGGCAACATTGTGTATGAGCTTCTTGTGCATG